>OY776296.1:33398231-33873868 GCA_963675345.1 Trididemnum clinides
CATGCTTTCATGGACAAAGTAATGTCTTACATAAGTAACTCGCAACTGCTCGTGGCTGCAATCTAAATCACCTTCTCAACTTTACCTCATATTCTTTTGTTTTAACAATTACTTCTCAAGTAATTAACATAAAAAAAATGTTGGTGTGTTTTCTAGCCAATTTTAATTGTAGCTATTTGAGCAATAACACCAAATAGCTATCAGCTTCATTTTGGCACAAAATATTTTTCTTGGGGTTCAAAACTAGAATTGATTAAAATTTGTTTTTCCTCCAAATTTTGTGGCTAATGTCAATGTGACTCTTAAGCTATAATAGCACATAGTTTTCACTTTCATTTCAAACAAGAATAATTTTTTGAGAAAATGATTCACTTTTTGTAAATTACAAATAAATAGTCTTATCACTATTGTAAGTTGTAAAAATTACGGAATAAAAATGCATGACTTTGAACCAACTCTGATTTTCATCTCCCCCTTTTCAAAAACTGATATTATTTTAAGATGAAGCCGATATTAGTGTGTATAACAGTCGCAAGTGCAACAACCCTTGAAATGTCAAAAAAAATTAATTCTTTAAAAATGTCGTTTTTGTGAGAAAATGTAGGTGAGAGCTGCAGCTATTTGCTGTGACTGTTCAATAGTTATAACTAAAATCTACTAAAGAAAACTACTCTTTGTTATTTTATGTTAATTGCTTAACACTTTAACTGCTGCATGTAAATCACACACATATACTCACTGGTGCCAGGCATTTTTTTGGTTTTTGCTGTTGTGTATATTTTATATGCATAATGCGTTATTTTCATCCTGGCATTCACAAGCGTTAGATCATCATGGTAAACCACGCAAAATCTATGTAGGCTTATTGCTTTTTTTAAAAAAAATTTACACATGTAAAACATGCAATAGCTTTTATTTAAATTTTAACCTCTCAAAATGGTTTGTGAGAATGATAGATGGAGAAGCATGTCATTAGGCAAAGTGGGACTTCACACTTCTTGCAAAATACTCTTGTGTCCTTTCTAATGCCACTTTTTTGACACACTCTGCAGCACCTTTGTGGAAATTTCTTCCTATCAGTTGCAGGGAGTAATGCCTGTTGATGACGTTGAAAACCACCCCCCAGTCTTTTACTGGAGTCATTTCTTGGAATTCTTGTAGATGGTTCCTTGTCATCACTAGACCTTGAAGAATCATAAGAAATTTCACACAGTTTTTCAATCACTTTCAGATGGAAGGAGCATAAATTCAACTTAGCCTGAATGTTTTTCGCTTTGTATAGTACAAAACTGTTCCAAAGGCTTACTTCTAAAAGATAGAAAAACATTTTTTTGACCATTTAGTAGTCTTTCTGGTGAATGGATAATACGATATCATTTGGTCCAAGCAATCTACTCCTGACATATACTGATTATACTCAGTAACACACAGAGGCTTCATTATTTGCTCAGTTTTGCCATGCCCCTTCTTTTTCTCCTAGCTATTGCAACAAGACTTCCATTGTGTTTCATACTCAGAGCTGCTACGACTTTTTTTATCCTTCCAGACTACCACCATTACTTTGCCATTGTCCACAGACAAAGAATCTCCTGCCTTCTTTTTTGGTGTTCCAGTTTTTGCACTTTGAATGTTAAGATGCTCTCCTTACTGTGATCTAAGCATTCCCACTGTGTGCACTCTGAGAGCTAACAACTCTTCACTTAGCTCAACACTATTGTAAAAATTATCCATGTAAAGAGAATGCCACAAATGGAGGCATGTGTCAGCTGGTAGGTCAAAAACAGTATCTCTCAGGGGTTTTCCTTGTCCATAGTATATATCCATATTCCAGCAATAGCCAGAATTTGAATCATCAAGAATGTAAGCTTTTATACCATATTTTATTGGTTTACTTTTGTTATATACCCCCAAAGACAATTGACCCCTCCATTTTAACATCCCCTTGTCAACTGATATTTGCTCACCTGGATTATGCCGTGCACACCAGTTTGCTACAACTTTATTGTGAATTGGTCTCATCTTGTACAACTTGTCTTTCGAGTGAGATGGCCAGGTTGCATTGTTGTTGAAGTGCAAAAACTTCAGTAAGTTTTGGTACCTATTTCTCGACATTGTCTGACCAAAAAAATGGAGTAAAAAGAATTGGATTTTTGCTCCAGTAATCTAACAAGTGACCTCATTTATCAATCAGTCCAGTAGCGAGGGTTTAACCAAGAAATATTTTTAGCTCAAGAAGAGTTAAAGGCTTCCAGTTATTGGCTTTAGAATGTGTTGGCAAGGTTCCAGTATTTGATAAAAAGAATTGGTCTGCATAATGGTTAGTTTCTTTGATCACAATATCCAGAACATTGTTTGTTATTATTAGCTGAAAATACTCTTAAGCAATTCTCAACATCCACTACCCTAGCCAGAGTGGTTGGACCAGGGTTTCCAGAAAAATTGTCTAGTTGAGGTTGCCTTGTAGCTGGGCCCCACATATAATTGTTTCTAGTTCTTGCTTGCATTTACGTGGACGTTGAGCAGCCAGTGATGTACTCTGGACATCTGGGTCACTACTCTCTTCATCAGAGATATCTATTCCATGTGAAGCATCATCACTTTTATTTCTCACATCATTGTCTGATAATAACAAATCATCGTCACCATCACTTTCATTTTCTATCAGAATCAGAGAGTAAAGCCAGTTCTGCGGCTTGACTTACCATTAGAAATTCGTCTGCCATTTCATTTCAAAGCTTGAAAAGGAATGAAAAATCGTCTAAACACACAAGATCACATAGCAAAAATGAGCATGACATTTGCATGCACACACACGCAGACATAATCAGACAATTGTAGAAAAATTGTCAGCAATCATAAATGACATAAATCGTTGTCAAATCCAGCAATTTCCCAGTCAACCAATGGGCTTTAGCAATTGACGTAATATTGTGTCATAAAGCACTCTGTGCAAAAAAACAGATGACGTAATATTATGTTGTAAAGCACTCAAGGTGTTAAGAGATAATTTGTAATACAAAAGGAAGGAGACAATGGAGACGTTCTGTATATGTTGCCAATTCACTAAAGCTTTAAAAAATTAAGTAATACAAGAAAAACAAAGAAGGCAAGTGGAAAATAAAGAGCTATGAAAAGCTGGTACTTATCAAATTGTTACTACCATATTTTTCAGACCATAAGGCACACTTATAGTTCTTTAATTTTCTCAAAAATGGAGCGTGCGTCTAATGTGTGAATCAAGTTGCACTTTGTCACCAAGCTTCGAACAAATTTTATGTTGTAATAATCATTACCAATGTAATAGTACCTCCCTCAACTCGTTCTTTCTTGAGAGCAAACTTCTTTCTTTCTTGCGATCAAATTACCTACTCTTGTTCCACTTACAAGTGGTTTTTCTCTTCACCCACTTTCGTTCCCTTCATGAGTGCATCTTTCTCTTCACTTTATATGTGTAAACACACGCATGCATTTCATGTGTATGGTACCTAGCAACTAGCCATACACTTTTCACGTAATGCAAACACAGCAATTGATTGTTTGATCATAAACTACAAGTACAGTACCAATAAAATGCATTGAGTTTTGGTTTCATTAAATGTGCCTTATAGTCCAAAGTGCCTTATGTATGAAAATAAACATGTTAGAAGACGTTTATTGATACTGCACCTTATGATTCAAAAAATATGGTACTGCAATCACAGACAAATATTCATTGGCACATAAATCAGCCTGTTAATCCTCAGTAGTTAATAATGATTTTGGCAAAATTAAATAATCTCAGATATGTTTACATTGTAAGGTATGGTCAACGAAAACTGAAAATACTGTTACTGCACAATTGTGCTGGTCATTCTAAGTTTATTTTTTCAGCTTTACTACTAGTGGCAAAAATTGTTGAAATTGGTATGCCAACTTCATGTATTTATTTAACTCTTAAAGAACATGTGATATCACAATGATGGTGATGCTCGTATTTCAGGGCATCTTGAAAAGTTATATATTTCATATGCTACTCTAGACAGATATAATAGAAAAACATGTCGTCAGTTTCTTACAATATAAAAGATCATTGGAAACTTTCGAATATTATCACAGTCCATTGGGATGACAAGTTGGTGACCACATAAAATGGTAAATATTGCACCAAAGAAAGATGTGTTGTATTGTCTTTGTGGTGATGGTTTTGTTCTGCCCTAAGCAAATCTTTTTATTACCTTCATGGTTTTCAAATGTTAATGTACTTGTTATGCAACAGCAGATCATGGAACCAAATTTCTCAGTGTCACAAAACTAGAAGAGATTGGAAAACGTGAAAGTGGCAGAAATATAGCCAAAAAGATCATGGAGCTTTTGAAAGAGTTGAAGTTTTGATTCTGTGACAAAATAGAAACAGTGGTATTTGACACCATGAGCTCTAGTACAAATCCAAGAAATTATAGGGTTACTGTAAAGATACGAGGGTCAGTCAATAAGTAATGAGACTTTCTCAATAACTCAAGTTTGCAATGACTGGTAATCAAAAAATGCTTTTTTATTTTTCAACATAGTCTCCCTCCTTTGCAACACACTTGTTCCATCTTGATATTAGATTGTCTATTCCTTTGGCATAGAATTCCGTGGACTGGGTCCTTAGCCAGTTGCTCACAGCAGCCTTCACTTCTTCGTCAGTCTGGAAGTGAATTCCTTTCATACTCTCTTTGAGTGGGCCGAAGAGGTGAAAATCAGATGGTGCAAGGCAGTGTTCCCTCTAAGATTTTAGTAAGTGCGTAACCGCCGGCACAAGTGCGAAATCGCTAGCAAATGTACAAAAACCGCCGGACAAATTTGTAGGGAAAGGAAAGTCAGAACTGTGACAATGCGCTTCGGTGACGTAATAATTAGCGTGACTTTGTCAGCTCCAAAATGTTCACAAACAGGTAGCCAATCGGTTATTATATGGCGGCGAAATACCTGGCTATTTTTCTTCAGTAAGTTAGTTGCGGTTAAATTTGGTCTCAAACTTTATAGCCTTTGCAACAGTGATTCGCAAGCACTTTGGAATGACAGGTGAACAATGCGCGTAAATAAAATTAATCCTTTGCCGACGCTCGACATGAGCATGAGAAATAGGACTTTTATAAAGTAATGCGATGTAAGATAGGTTATTACACTATGACACAACAAAAATTACTGCGAACTTCAGTTGTTGCTTGTTTACGGTAAATAATTAAACAACTTACATTTTTCTATCGTAATCAATTAAACAACAGGTTTTTGCAATTGCAAGCAAACTTTCCATCTCAAATCCGAAAATAGTTGAAGAGAATTCAAAACTAAAATTGGTTAGAAGTCATATCCTTTTTTTTTTAATGTAATAAATGGCAAGTAAAAGAAGGCTATTTATTCGTAACGTACAAAAACTGTACCATTCCCTCAAAAAATGGTGTTTTTTGTGCTTAACTGAAAGCGAGAACTATGAGCTTTTTTTATCTTAACAAGCATGATTGAAGTTAGCGTGGAAACGTAAAGAAAACATAAAGAGTTCAAGCAAGTTTAGTTTCAAACTTCCCGCGAAAAATGATGTCTTGTGTTAAAACTGAAGTTTGAGAGCTGCTTGCCATTGCTGCTCTTTAGCTACGATTGAAATCGGCTGGGAAAAAGTAAACACAAGAAATTGGTTTTACTTTAGGTTAATTGCTGGAAAGATAATTTGTTATACAAAAAAGTGGCAATGGCGCACGCGATATGTTAAGTCGCCGTCACTCGCTGTTGCGCGATGTTTGCGTGAGACGTTGCACTGCTTTAAAAAAGCCTCTGTTCTAACTTGGATTTCTTTTCACTGTCCCCCATGCATTTAACAGTTGGTTAAGATTTTGCTGAGAAAATTGCAAAAATTTTAACAAAGTGAAAAAGTTACCAAAAACCGCCGGACATTTTTTACGCACTTATGAATTTTAACTGCGAATCCGCCGGACACAATTTCGCAAATTCGCACTTTTTTTGCGTTTAAAGGGAACACTGGTGCAAGGTCTGGGCTGTAGGGTGGGTGTGTTAGAAGTTTCCAGCCTAAATCTTCAATTTTGGCTAGGGTTCTTGCTGCTTTGTGGAGCCTTGCATTATCTTGAAGAAGAATCACACCTCTTGATTGAAGTCCCCTCCGTTTGTTCTTAATGTCTTTTTTCACTTGAGTTAGCAGCTCACAGTAGTTCTCTGAGTTCACAGTATTGCCCCTTTCCAAGAAACTGATAGTGATCGGCCCATTTCTGTCCCAGAACACAGTGAGCATGACTTTCCTTAAACTTTTCTGAGATTTGAATTTTTTCTTCACTGGGGAAGAAACATGCTTCCACTCCACTGATCGTCGTTTCGATTCAGGTTCATAATGAAAAACCCAGGTCTCATCAGTTGTCACTATTCTCGACAGAAACGCATCTCCCTCCTTTCTGTATCTGCGTAGTGATGCTCTGGAAGCCATCAGGCGTTGCATTTTGTGATCATCCGTTAACATCTTGGGAACCCAGCGACAGCTGACTTTTGAAAAATGCAGCTTCTCATGCACAATTGCATACACTGTGGCCATGGGAGACGTCCAATTTTGTAGCAGTTTCATCTAAAGTGACCCTTCTATCAGATTTGATCAGGTCTTCAACTGCTTGTACTGCTTCTGGGGTAGAGACATCCACAGGTCTTCCACTTCTCAGATCATCAGTAATGCTTTCGCGTTCATCTTTGAATGCTTGCACCCATTTGTAGAAGTTTGCTCTAGACATACAGGAAGGACCATATTGTCTTTGCATTCTAGACAGAATCTCACATGATTTTACACTCTCTGCCAACAGAAATCTGATGACTCCTCTTTGTTCCAACGATGAGCTGTTTGCTAGCCTAGTAGTCATTTCAATTTATCATCACACCTACAGTAATCTGAAAATAAACAAGTTTTGTTGTAAATGAGATGACAACTCCATTCATAATCATCACATAAAATTTGAGTTCCTTAGCTACAAAAACACAAAAGCAATTGAGAAAGTCTCATTACTTATTGACTGACCCTCGTACAAAATATATGTGTTAACTGTTTCACTTGCTACATCAATTACCTGTCTGTGCATGTTACCTTTCTACTAGTTGTACATCTTTGCAGACTACTCTTGAAAAATCTTTGCCGTGGTTAGCATCTCCCTGTGAAATTTCTGAAGTTATATTTAGCCACATTGTGGAAGTGCTAAAACTCGATGCCAAGTCTGCTGAATCAAAAACCTTTACCTGATTGTGCAAGAAACTTCACCAGCTTAAACATGTTGATGAAAAAGTACCAGACTATAGCTAGGCAAATTTCTTGCCTATTGAAAAAAAGAATGAACTGATTGCACTGTTGAAAAATCTGTTATAAAACTAACAAAACAGTAAATGTTTAACCCTTGGCAGATTGTAAAGAGTTGCTCTAATTGCTTTCTGTTGTGAAAAGGAATTTGTTTGCTCTTCTACAAACGTTTGGTGTAACCAACACAGTTCACTGGATAAACAACAGTTTATATTGTCTAAAAATAAAAAATACACTTTTTGAAAAAATGTTTATCAAACTAAAAATCTCCAGCTAAGCTATCATGGCAGAGTTTAAACACCTTGCCAAGTTCGTTGTGAGATGCTATAAATGGTATTAGTGTTTAGCTCTATCCCTAGTCAACACACCAGCAAACAACTTGCTGTTGAAATCTTTCACCACTACAAAGAACAGGACAAAATGGCAGCAGAAGTAGTTTTAAAATTGTTTATACTGCACACATTGTCTTTGAGACCAGAAATTGTTCTCTGCTCTTTTCAATACAAAACTACAGATAAAAAGGTAACAGTGGCAAGAGAAATGCTGGCTAAGAAGACCAGTTTTGCACAACCATCAAATAGGTTTTTGAAAACCAAAGTTGATTCCAGTGCTGCCAACCACCATGTTGGCTGGCAGATTTAATCAATGAAGATTCTTGGTTTTCTTGCAACATGAAAATTAGTGTATGGATTTCTCAAGCAAAATGTTCTGTAATAGTAATTTGTCATATACATTATGCTGCAAAATTTTGGGACAACTGAGAGTAGTTAATCTCTTCGTCGTATGGCACAGTATCTATGATTCAGGTCAGACACAAGAAAAGGATGGGGACCAAGGGTTCATTCTTTTACCACCTACTGTGTTGCCTAGATCAGATGCTGGCAGTGATGGAGTTGAGCCAGCACCTTGTTTCGTCATCCAAAACTGTCAGACCCATTATTCCTTGAGGTGTTTGATGCATACGAGATGTTAAAATAATGTGGTTTGCAGTTTGTTCACTAGCACCACACTTGCATTTCGCTGAAGAAGCAAGAGTCCTTTTGTGCATGGATGAACCGAAACTCCCTACGCCAGTACACAGGCATTTTAGTTTGACCCAAGCTGTTGTGGTCAAACTCATTCTAATGGGTCTTGTGCTGACTAGGAATGTAGACACCGAGCACTGACATACTCTTGGAGTACTCTGTGTCCCATGTCTAGTTTGTCTAATGGGCAGTGTGGATGCCCAAGTCAGATAAGTTGTGCAATGATTTCCACATGGCCGGAGCAAGTGGGTGTCTAGATTTCAGTCTCTCCTTGCTAGCAGCTTGCGGTTTAGTCAGCTGTCCATGTGGCCAGGGTCAAAAGAACTGCAATTAGCCAAGGAGACTGTCGCTCCTTTGTGGCAAAGCTCAACTGGCTGGATGCCAGAGAGAACTGGAAGGTTGACCATTGTAGTGGGACATAGGCATCTAGTGACAATGTGCAAAGCATCATTAAGAACACTGTCAATGAGGCAAGTATGCGCACTGTGACACCAAGCTGGTGCACAGTACTCAGCAGTTGAGTAGATCAGGGACAAGGCAGCTGTGCAAAATGTCTTGGCACCAGTGCCCCATTCTGAACCCACAAGTCGTCTCAGCAGTGAAATGCACGTGTATAGTTTTTTTGTGCAATGCCTCAAGCTGATGATGGTACGTGAGCACTCTGCCCAGTTTTACACCAAGATAGGTCAGCACTGGGCAAAATGGTAAGATTTTACCATTGTTCTTAACTTTTAGCTCACACTTAGCTTCTCGATTGTGGAGATGAAAGCCTGCTGTCACTGTTTTAGCATGACTGAGCTTTAGTCACCAAGTCTGGAGATATGCAGAAAGTGTAGTCATGTCTTCGCTCAAAATTCTTTCCAACATTTTCCAATCTCCAGATGAATGAAGTATAACCAAGTCGTCAGTGTAGGCATACTTCTTGGAGGTTATGGAAGGCAGATCGTATATGTATATGTTGAAAAGAAGAGGAGCCAAGACTGATCCCTGTGGAGCCCATTTTTTCAGGAATCGGAGCCTGCTTGACTTCCTGTCACCAGTGGTCAGAGTGAAGCTTCTTTTCCAAGCAAGTTCCATGATCATCTGGACCATGTGCTTGTTCGGCAAAAGTCTCAGCAGCTTGCAGGTGAGGCCACTGTGCCAAACAGTGTTATAAGCAGCTGTCAGATCGAGAATCGACTAAATTAATGAATGTTAATTTAATGCAATTTTTTTACCACCTGCAAATTAAAAGATGTACTATTTAAAGACATTTAAATCCAAAATGAATGGCCTGAGGTTCACGCAATGCTCTGTTGGAGATGAAACCAATTGAAGATGAAGCAGAAACTATTTTTCATTAGTTGCATGTAACCTACATCATGTATATATATTTGTGATGTGGTACTGCTAGATCTAAACCATTCTATGTATTAACAAGTGTGTTTACTCTTATAAAGAAACACTTTTAACAACTGTAGAATAACATTTAAATGAAAAGGGATAGATAGTGAACCTTAGTGTTGGTAATTATGTTTGTACTATGATTTTAGAGGGAACTCTCCACATTAAGATATAATTGTGGAAAGTGAATTTTCCTCACATAAGTTTGGATTAATGAGACATGCAATTTTCATTCCAACATCTTGTTTTCAGCAGCCTATTTCTGTAGGTGCAATTTGCCCTATGCTACTTTTGGAAGTCTGTATTTTTTGAAAAATTTTAAGAGGTAAAGCAAAATATTAATTTTAAAAATTAATGCTACTTTTTTGTTGTGAAGAAGATTGTGCTTTCCATTTGTAGCTGGGCATTTTGTTATTTTTAAAAGTGCAGCATATTAGTGTGCAAGATTTTTTTAAGAAATTTAGTGCAGTGCAACTTTGGAAGCAGATTTCTTGAGTGATAAAATCACAATGCAAGATGTGCGATTGCACACCATTTATCCACTAATGTGAGGTGCAACATAAGCAATTCTTTGGCCTGCAGGAGAATGAAGCAACATTTTTAGTACAGTCATACCTCACCTTTACAAACTAATTCGTTCTTCAATGTAGCTCGTAAAACGAGAGTTCGTAAACTGAGGTTCTTTTATACACAGAAAGTAATGCATAAATTGGGGTTACGTTCTTATGAAAAAAAAATCATTATAAACTTAAAAAAGGAACAGTAAAATGCATGTATTACTTAATGGAAGCTTTTAATAAATGAAAAGAACACTTTTTTATTCTAAAGGAATGAAAACGAACACTTTTCAATGACATGATGAAGGGTAAAGTAACCAATAATAAAAATAAGTTAACAACTACTGTACATATGCACAAGAGCTTCTGTCTTGGAAGGAATGCAAGAACTTACTGCAGAGCTAGCCAATGAGCACTGAGCAGTATCCCTTTCAAGCGCCGAGTTACAATAAAATCGTTTGTAATTGTTACACTACGGTTTGGGTTGCTGCTATTTGCGCTCAAAAACGTTGCAGAACGTTTCAAGACAAAGTCAATGCGTTTCTGTTTTCAATTGCGTACGTATTCTGTTGTTAACATTCAAAAAGATTTAATAGAACCAACCACACTTTCTTCAGATAGAGCTTGCTGACAGTGAGACAAGACTGCAGAAAATGTTGCACAACGATTGTAATTAATATAATACTTCAGTTGTTTGATAAATTACAAAATTTGTTGGTTCTTTGTTGAAGCTGTTACTTCTAAAAATCTATTTCGTAATTCCGAGGTTTCATAAAGCGGGAGTTCGTAAAATGAGGTATGACTGTATCCCCATAATTGACCACTTTCTTTTGAAAGCTAAAATTCAAGATGAGGAAATGCAGCAGGAATGAAGACAGCACAACAGCACCAATAAATAGTTTTATTATCCATGAAATATATCTATCACAAATCAAGGTTCATTTGGAGACTTATTGTTGCTTTGATCATGACAAAACGTTTAAAATTGTGTGAGTTCAAGATTGACCTTTAGTTTTGAAGTGTAAGGCACAGTGGAAAACGATTATCCACTGCATCTAAATTCAGAATGCTAGTTGCTTATTCGATCTCAAAGTCACCCATAGTAGGCTATGGTCCTTTTCAATTGGCCCATCCGTGCTTGACAATAAAACATTCGCATTATCTCATTTGAAAGTAGTCTCTTTCATTTTATCGGTGCTACAGTTAGCAATCAATTCAAAAATGACCAACAGTTTTAAATTAAAAAGGAATTCATGGACTATTTAATTTTAAATTGCACTGTTCAAAAATATACTTTTTTAAAGCAAGTATTGAAATAAAGTGCAAATGGAAATTGTTTTTTGGTATGTAATGCAACTTTTCTAAAAATGGAATATAAATTAGAGTGCAATGCAATGTCCTCAATTGCACCACTTTTGCTTTGTGGACATTACCTCTGTTTCCATGAACCAAAACATATAATTATTGAGAGTAAATTTTTGCTGTCAGCAGGGCCACCTATGTGATGTGATCAAAGAGTGGAAACAGACAAAGTGCAATCAGTTAAAAACTGACTGGCGTCATTACCCACAGGGCTGCCAGCAAGTCATGTAGGGTTACAAATATTGGTTCAGCCTACAGTGACAGCTTCAATCAACTAACTTATCTAAGAGCAGTATTAGAAAGTTGGTGTAAATAGAAGCATTAAGACTGCTCTTACCAACTATCATTTTACAAATTTTATCCAAATTATCCAACCGAATGGAGTTAGATGGTATGGACATGTGCTGAGAAGGGATAACAATAGTGTTTTGAGGGTTGCTCTGAATCTTGAAGTGAGTGGCAAGAGAAAGCAAGGATAACCGAAGAAGACCTGGAAGAAGCAAGTGGAAGAGAAGACAGAGAAGATTGTTTTGAAGAAGGAGGATGCCCTGAGACGAGACAAGTGGAGGGATGGAGTGCGAGCAATTGCAGAAGGAATGGGGTAGGCTTTTTTCCCCAAATATTTGGCATATGATCAACCTATGAGCTCAATAACCCATTTTCAAGAAAAAAATTTCCTCGATAGGTAAGATTGTATATTTAGACTATGATTTTGCACTGTGTTATAAACTTATAGACTCATTGCTTTCTATTAATTTTCCTTCAAACTGAATTTCTTAGGCTATGTCCATATAACTGACTTCAACTAATAAATTAAGAGTATGGTCACTTACAATGATTTATTCTTACAAACATCAAATAACTCGTCAAAGTATCATTTGGTCAATTGACTCAAGTCCATAGTGGCATAAACTCAAAGTTGTGGAAGGATGCTAAAAGATTGATGTATTTGCAGAAATTAAGCTATTATTCATTGAAACTTTTTGTAATTGTAGGCCTAGTTGTAAAACTTAAAGCTTCTGGCTGTACATATGTTCTTTGTTCCCAACATAACCATGGCCACTGGAGAGCAAGTGACTTGGAGCCCAGAGTCTAGCATCTACAACTCAGTTATTGTGATAACTTAGGTTGTGGCTTCACACTCTATTAACCTGTTAAGCGTCATGCTTCGGAAAAAACGAAGTTTTTTCCTGCAAAGTTCACCATGAAATTTCCAGACAGTTTTTCTTTTTTCCTTTCTCTCTCTCTATGCGAGAAACGGGTTACCTCGTGGCTGACAGCTTTATGTAAAACTCTATCTCTGAAAACGGCATATGCTGTTGGTGACAGTTCTAAGCAGAAAACTGGCAACGGCATATGCCGTCGGTGACGCTTAACAGGTTAACTAACTGGACAAATTTGTGACATTTCAGTTTTTACCATTTTATTGGTCCAGCATACAATTTATTGCTCTGAAGCCAATATCTTCATCTTACATCTTACATTTAGTAGTATAGCTTCTCATTTTAAAACCATCAAAATGGCAATGCATTGCGACTTTAGTCCACTTTATAGTTCTTTGTTTTAGTCAGTTGGGGTAAGGTGCAGTAGTGACATTTTGCTGCGTTTCTAAGTTTTAGGCCCAACTGTGTCAGCTGTAAATTTTTGTGTCACACTCTTGCATTTCACAGTTACCTAAAAGATATAAAAGAGTATGCTTTAGTTGCTTGTATCGTAGGCTAGCCTAGACCTAAACGTACTAAATTTCTGCACTTGGTTCATCTGGCCATTGATAATACAATGCCTGCATGTGCCTAAGTAACACATTTTAATAAAGCAAGTAGATATTCTAGGTATGTACTTTGATTTCTTTCTACTTTTCTGACTTTGCATGTTAAAATAAAAAGAATGAAAATTGTTTGGGGGGGTATTTTTTGCTGTTGCAATTGTTTGAGTGGCAGCAGGGGAAAACAATGACGAATTTTTAGTGGTTTCCAATGACTTAGAACATGATAAGTATCTTTATGAGACTGAAAGAAATGATGTTGTGCAAACAACAGGATTTTTGTTTACAGTTAAAATTTTTATGATTGTTTTTTTGTATCTGTTGCAATACAACATACTTTTCCACCTTGATTGTATGAAAGCCAATTTCTAGCATAACATTTTAATTGATGGTGGTAAATCACAGTTGTGCAATTTTTTTTCAAACTGGCCAATTTCACAGTAGTAGAAGATTTCACGGGCCAGTCATAGTTTTGAAAGTGAACATTGATGTAAGACTGCTCATTGTATGTGCAGTGACTTCAACACTTAAGGGTTGGGGGCTGGAGCCCTCAGGATTTCCAAGTACCCTTAATATGCAATACTCCATTGCTTTGTCTTGTGCAAAGGTGTTGTAGTATATTACTTTTGTTTATCAGAAGTGATGGACCATGAAAAAATTGTACACCTAATCTAAATCCCAACACAAGGCAAGTCAGCTTGAAGCATTGCTTTCCAGACTGAGTGGTTGCAGTCCCATTTAAAAACAGTGTCTAGGAAGGAAATGCAATCAACACCCTTATATTAAGAAAAAATTGAACAATTTTGAGATTTGGAAACAAATCTGCCCTCAAGTAAATTTCACACCTCCCCAAATATGGCAGTTTGGCACTGACGAGTATAACTCGCTCTTTCTTTGTATATAGCCTCAGGTATGACACCAATGGGGGCAGTCCAAGTCATTGCTCCCCAAATGAGTCGTTATGCCTCCTCCTCAAATGAAACAGTGGCCTCAAAGAAAGCTTACTCTATAGTCTTTGTTTAAAATCAAATCTAGATTTGCAAGTTTTTGGTGAAATTTTGTGCCACAAGGAAGATTACCATTTGCCATGCAAGAAAGATTCCCATTTAACTGTTTGTTACATTTTATGGTTCAATGAGAAAGTTTGCATGCTGGAAGGAATAAAGACAAAAAACATAAAAAGCAGAGGCAAATCTGGTGACACATTACTCCTGAACTGGTATAAATGTTTTGAATGCTAACGATATTGTAGCATTCGATTACGGCTCTCACTTCAGCAAAATTCCATTCTAATGCCTGTTTTTTGTTCAAAAAGGTTGGTACTCAAGTTCTTGTGCTAATTCAAATGCTAGAAATGTGCACGCAAATACAATGTTATCAATATGATATTGAGTGTACTTATAAATATGAGTGAAACATTTTAGATTTTTTGTTTGGGAGATCAACTTTTGAGAGGTCTAAACACAACTGAATTTCAATAGTGTCCACCTAAAAATTCTATCAGTGGATTCAGGGCCATCATATCACATTCTGAATTCTTCTGCGTGCTGCAAAATTTCATGTTGCAAGCTGCTTTTAATTTTCTTGCTGCAGGTTGCACTTTCCTATGCTAAATTAAGCATGCTCAGAAACACTGTCATGTGCATGCTTTGACTCAGTTGCACATGTCTGTGAAGTTAAACCCTTTGTATGAATACGTGTCTTTTGATGTGTGTTTGCTAGGTGGACCAATGGTACAAAGTTGAAACATTTCACAAATGGGAAGTAAATATTGCAATTTGTGAAAACACAAAATTTAGGTAGCCAGTAAGGTCTTAATATATTCAAAACACCCACAAAAAATCTTATAGCAGAAAAAAATTATGTCCATAGAGGATTAAATCCATTATTCACCAACCACCTTGCAATGCTGCAAGATTTTTAATTAAAACTCAACTTTGTTCCACTTTGCTACACATGATATAATTGTCACATAGGTAAAGGGTACTCATGCACATGAGGTGACTACTGCAAAAGTATTCTACCATAGAGTCCACCAACAATGCAGGTAGTATTAGTTTCATGCCAGCCATTGTATTATAATGCTACAATATGCCATTGTATTTCAGGGACCAGAAATTTAGTTGTAAGCTTTAATTATTTTGTGTTTGCTTACAAAATAACAGTGGATAATATCTTTTTGAAACAGCTGACAAAAAATAATTGTACTTCTGATTAAAATAATCCTCACATCTTTTGGTAATAATAGAATTTTTATAGGATACTTTTGCTCGAGCTAAAACATGGGTCAAAGAGCTTCAACGACAAGCAAGTCCAAATATTGTTATCGCTCTTGCTGGAAACAAATCAGATTTGTCAAACAAAAGAATGGTTGATCATGATGTGAGTATTCACTTTTGGTTAACAGTCCAACTGCTCCAAAAGGGAAAATTATGGTTATACATGTGGCAACACATTGCTGATAAAATGTGTGATGATTTTTTTATTATGTACATTGATGTATATTTGTCATCATTTTACCCGAATTTATTAAACTTAATTTTTGCCACGACAAGGCTAACTATAGCTAATCTGAATGAAACATATTTGAAAACGAAATAAAAAAAAATTTATTCAACCTATAACAGGGGTGCCCAACCAGTCAATCGCGATCTACCGGTCGATCTTCAAAGCCTTGGAAATCGATCGCGAGTGATTTTTTACAGGTATAAGAGTTTGCCAAACTAAAAGTTGAATCCTTATGTATATGCAGATTTTTTTCAATCTGGCAATCCTGTTATTGTTGGCAACGCTATTGGTAACAGCTTTCTACTAGCACAGTCGGTGTTTCTTTAATTTAATTAATTTCTTTTTTAAAGTTGACACTTAATGCAATGACTGACGATTTTGATTATGTCACCTAAATCTGCAAAATATTAACTTTAAAAATTTTCTTAAAAAACGTTTTTTCTAAATGAAAAAAAAATTATAGGAGCAGAAATCACAACTAGCTGCACAACAGTCTATTTTTACCAAGCCAAACACGAGAAGTAAGGCAGCTAAGATAACATCATATCGAGTTTGCCACGTTCTTGCCAAGTATAAGAAATTGTTTCAAGATGGGGAAATGGTCAAGGAAGCATTTTTAAAAGCTGCTGGTTGACTGTAAGGGAATTTAAAAAGTAAGGATAAAATTATGCCATCAATTAAAGACCTTCAGTTGTCGAGAAATACAATGACAAGGCGATTTGAAAGAAAGGAAACCTTGCAGCTCAGTTGGAGAGAGAGATTGGTAGGTGGGAATGCTATTTACTTCAATTTGATGAGTCAACAGACTCTGTGGATATGGCGCAACTGAGCACTTTCATAAGAATGGTGTTTAAGGACATGACTACAAAAAAGGATCCCTTTGCATGTTGCCTCTTAAAGGACATACACGGGATAAAGACATTCCTAGCATTCATGAATTTTGCTAACAAAACCAAGCTGCCACTCATCAAGCTTATTTGCATTATAATTGATGGGGCACCCGCTATGGTGGGCAGTAATAATTGGTTTGTTGCTTTCCGCAAACAGAATGACTCTTATTTAACCTTTATTCATTATGACTACTTCAACCATCAACAGGCTTTATGTGGAAAAGTATTAAATATGAAAGAAGGGATGAAAATTGTTTGCTCAATTCGTGCAAGGAGCCTGCAGAGAAGACTTTTCCGCGCTCACTAGGAAGAGGCTAAGGTAGAGCACATAGACCTGCTGCTCCATACAGATGTGAGGTGGTTGAGCAGAGGAAGATTTTTGGAAAGATTTAGGGAGCTGTTGCCTGAAATAAAAGAGTTGCTCAAACAGTTTAAAGATGCAGAATATGCACAGCTTGAGGATGAACAGTTGCTCCTAGATTTGGCTTTTCTCACTGACCTTACTGCACTGATAAATGAACTAAATTTAGAGCTGCAGAGAAAAGAGAAAAATATAGTTGACATAATCAGCTTCGTAAACCCATTTAAACGCAAGCTACAGCTGCTCTCAATCCTATTGTCATCTACATGTGCTTTCCCATTTGCCTATTGTCATCTACATGTGCTTTCCCATTTGCGACAGGTATAGATGTGGACAATTGCAAAATTGGAGCACTCTTTCAGCTGAATATAACTGCAGTGGAAAATGAAATACTCTTCCCTTCAAAATGACAGAGATAAAATCGAGGCCATCCACTGAAATAGAGAAGATTTAGGAACTCTTGCTAGAAGAAAAATATTCCAATATAAAAAAATTTGATTTTTATATATTAGCTTGTTTTGAATCAATCTACCCGTGTGAATCTGTATTTTCTTGTATGAAGATAACAAAATGCAGACACAGATCGGTTATAACAGATAAACATCTTCTGGCTTGCTTGAGACTTGTAACCGCCAGTCACTGCCCTGGCTACGAGGAACTTCCTACATCACCCCAATGCCAGGTGTCTCACTAACGTTAAAAATGAATGTATTTCATGAAATAAATGTTATTTAAATATGATTTTGGTTTAGTGCATTATGGATTATGTTTTTTATTCACTACATTACGTAAATGTAAGTTGTTCGTGTAACTGAGATATACCAATACATCCACCAGAATAGGCTCGGTTTGTTTTGTTTCACAGCTTTGCCAGATTGGTAGATCTCCAGAGACTGGAAAACGTGAAAGTAGATCCCATGTCAATAAAGGTTGGGCACCCCTGACCAATAACATCTCAACAGTCTATTTCGCCTAGAGTAGCTCATCAGGAAGTACTACTAAAATACAGCATTTACGTTCTAGACACAGTGTTGTAATTTGGAATTACCTTCTGATGAGCTGCCATAGGCAAAACAGACTGGTAAGGTGTTTTTGTTTGAATAATTTCCTTTTATTTGACTATTGCTATGTCTCAGTCATTGAGCTTTCTGCTGTCAAACTGACTAACTGTGTAAAACATATTTGAAGTACATGTATAGTAATGCAAGAGGCTAGCTTGCATGCAGAAAACTGAAAAAATACTTGAACAACATTCTCATGTCCTAAAAAGTCCAAGTATCTAAAAAAAAAGATAACATTGGTGAATGCATAGCAAGACAAAACTTGGTGAAAACATTAGCAAAAAGGCAGTGCGAGCAAGTGAAAAGTAAGAAATCAAGAAAGAAAAAAAGTAGAAAAATAAAAAAGAGAGTGTATGGGTAACATGAGAAGTGTGAGTAAACAACAGTAAAGTGCAATGCTAGTGCAATGTGTGTGAGTTGGAGTAATCATGATTTGTTATGAAGAGTGTTAAATTTTGAAGGCCACTGAAGATAACATGGAGCAGGCTGGTGAAAAACTGATTATATGGAAAAACAAGATGCAGTCAACAAAATGAAGTGGTGCAATGGTGTGTATACCCTTTCTAGGAGCATGAGGTGATTCAACCCCCACTGTTAAAGGAGACAAAAGCAAAGTTTAAAATACTGGATCTCCTTCTATAAAAGTCGTAGAGTGCATTAGTTGTGATAGGACAGGAAGTAGGGGACAATAGTAGAAAAAAAAAAGATGGAAGTGCACAAGGTAGTAAAAGAAAGTAGTGTCCGAAAGGAGTTTGTCTAAAAAAGCTGACAGAAGTCAAGAGAAAAAGAAAAGACAGCCTGCTAAGTCTTTGATGTTGATTTTTTCTTGTAATCTTAAAATCCATTTGTTTTCAAAGAAATCTTAATTGGAGTGTATTGGGTTGCTGAAAAAATATGTCAGTGCAATCTCAAGTTGCTTTTATAAAGTGCAAATAAGTTAGCATGTAGTTGGAAATAGTGTACGTTGAGCTCTGCTATTTTTTAAATTTCCTGAAAAACAGGAGTTTCAAATATGACCATACCCATTAGAAAATTGACAACAAATAAACTTCATCATACTTGGAACTCCTGTTTATTACACAATGAAAAGCAGTGCTGTATGTACACATTACAAACAAATTGCTAATTTAAATAATAAAAAAATTTGAGATAGTTATAGCATAATATTTCTTCAGCAATTCAACCCACCTGATAGATTTCTTTAAAAGCAAATGGATCTCAAGCTTAAAAGCAAAAAGTCAACATCAAGAAATACAATTTTCTGAAATTTTCAGTTATTTTTAGCCAATTGATAATTTTCTTTTGCATTATTTTCTTTTGCTCCTTAATGCTCTTGCTTTTATTTTCACAATTTTTGCATTTTACCACCTTTCCAATTTTTGCTTTTGTGCTCTACAACCTTTTCTCATACTGCTTTTGCATGCTAATACCATTCCATTTTTTGATTTGCATTATTTTACTTGTTTGCTATACTTTTCAAATTATCCACACACTTTTCTCTCCTTTTGTTTCAACCCTTTTGTCTGTCTTATTTTCCTACTTTATTTGCTCTAAAGATTTCTTGCTCTTGCTCTCATCTGTTAATGTGTCGCTATGTATTGATTAATGTTATATTGTTCCAAGTTACTTTACTTTTTTATGGCTTAGTTTTGTATCATTTAATACCTCACATTACATAGATATTAGGTACTTTTTCAATTTTCTGTTTCAGCTAAATGAGATCTACTTAATGTGTTTAATTTAGATTTAGCTGAAGGTGGTCTCTTAAAAGATAAAATTGATTTTATGAATTTGAGTGATTAGATGACAAATGTTAATGTATATAATAAATTTGTGCTTCAATGATTGCCATGACATTGTTTGTCTGTGTGAACTCTATTGTACTTATTTTTCCTATAGATTTTTTTTAATATTCAAATTCGTGGCAAAATCATTTTCAAGCTTCAAGTTGTGATGGAATTATACACGATATTCCTAAGAGATAAATTACAAAAAGCAATAAATAATATTCTATGAGATGTTCAAAATAAGAGTGAGGATGTTGTAATAATTAAGTAGTCACACTTGAGTAGTCCATCCAGCAGCAAACCAAACTTTCAAAATGTTGACCTTTTATTTCGTGATAAATACCACTAGGCAATCTGACTGGGCGCTTTTGCTGATGTTATAGCTGCTTTTTTTTGCAAGTGGTAATTAGGTTCCCAGCTTTCCTACTTTTGAAGAGCATAGAATCCACTATGCTGTGTAACTAGCTTCACAACGACTAATTTAATTTTGAAAGATCTGATCTTTTCACTAATTTGATTACATATTTGTGACATTATCAGTTGATATTCATTAATATTTTTCATTTAAAAAAGCTTTTAGGAGAAAAACTTTTTTAGCCAGATCATTTAGCTCCTTTTTGAAAAAAAGAATGTGGAGCATCGTTGCTGTGATCCATTTTTTTGTCTTCTGGAGCACTGAAGGATTCTTTGTCACTGATGTCATGAAGTTCTCCAAAAACAAATACTGGAATTTCGTCACAGTGAGCTACCGAATGACATGCTGACTCAAGGTCTGGATACTTGAAACTGCTTCAGTTCTTTGTGTTGATCCTAGTCACATCAATAGGACAGAATCAGTGGTCCATGATATGGTTTGTTGGCTCCTCTAAACCATGGGGAATTCCAGACTTCTGAAAATTCTTTACCTTTGGTCCATTGATGCAGATACTCAGTGCATGACTTGCATACCATTTGTTCTGCCAAGCTTTATTCTGATCACAAAGTTTAGTACCAAAATAAGAATGGTAAGCACGCTTTATGAAGCTTGTGACTTCATTCCTGTCAGGTACAATGGTGTGTTAAATGCAGATGTAGCAAAATGCATCAGGTTTATTTTTGCAAGATCTACCAGTCAAAGCCATTTTACTCATGCATGATACAGAAAAATTATTATTCCTAAGTTGACATGAGCAAAATATTCTGAATTCATTTACTGCAAGAAATAAAAAAATTTTGCATTATATGATGTGATAATATCCATACATTTAAACAAAAACGTCAAAAAACGAATACGTAGCGTAATTCAGAAAGTTGACCTGATTGAGCAAAACCAATGTGATTTTTGGATTTAGCACATCAAAATCATCCTAAATTAGCTGAAAACACTCAAACAATAAATTTTGTGTCAACCAGTGTTATTTACCTTCTTTAAATGAAGCACATTCTGAAGGTTTTATGATTTGTTCTATTGATCACCTGTATATAGACTGTTAATAGAATGCAGTTTTATTAATCCTGGAGGAGGAAGATCAGATATTTATTTTTCCACCTTGTGCTGGCCTACATGGGAATTCTGATAGAGATTTCAGTGAAAAAGACAATGTAGGCTTTGTTAACACTTGGAAAAACCATTTTCTAATCAATTTCTTTGCCAATTTTCATATAAAGTACAATCCAAGAGAAAAGCAAAAGAGAAAACTGGCGTGCTTCTCAAGGTACATTTGCACAGAAAGGTTGTGTACAGTGTCAATGGACCAATGTGGTTCCACATGGAGAATATATGGAGGAGAGGTCAAATCACTACCATGTTTATGGCAGGTCATTGAGCAATGCCCACTCTGTTGGCCTTGACAGCAAAGCAAAAAATGGCTTATTTACATTTACTTAAAAATTCAGTTTGATTTTCCTGTATATCCCCCTTTTAAATAATTTCAATGTGGTAATGAGCTAGATCATACACTAATAGTGGGTAAATGTGTAAAACATTCCCCCACAAAAGTGTTTTTAAAGAAGTCTTTTACCTCTTGACTAAACAGGAAATACAAACTAAAGCAAAATTTGGTCATCAGTAATAGGATTATGAAATTTAGTATAATTTTTGTGCTGCTTATGTGTTTACTACATGCTCTTCAACCTTTTTTCGTCATGAAACCCTTGCTTCTACTATTGTCATGGAGCCCCAATTACAAAAAATTTATGAGAACTATATTTGCTCTGGTTTTCCTGTGTAAAAACCTTACTTTAGGGGTTCTCTAACTGAAGTACACAAAAGTAAAATTGTGGACAAACAAGGAAGCTTGTCATACAAGTACATCAAACATTTTGAACAATAGCATATGCAAAATTTTTTGCTTCTGCCTATTCTCTACTTAAAAACTGTTGGAAGGTGAATTTTACAAAAGTGATTATTGTGCCTAATTTGTCACAGAGAACCACTTTTTTTTATGTTTTTATGCTTCTGCTCTCTTTCAACTTCAAGATCTTTCTCTTGATAAATGACTGCAAAATTTAGTTCTGCTTACACTGTATTCCTCTTCAAAGATAGGCCACATATCGAGATTTAACCAAAGTGTTTGCAGCAAGAAAAAGTTAAAAAATTTTTGCCTTTATTCAATACCAAGTTTAAGTCATTATGCATGCATCAACATCCTTGTTGTGCTAGTGAACAACTAGTGATATGGAATTCTTTTGTGATTCAACCGCCGCTATTTTCAGTCTTTCAAGAAGATCTACTTTTTGCTTTCTTATGTATTTTTGATGTGATAATTTTTAAAATGAAATTGTTGGGCTTAAAAATTTACATATAATGCACAATTAGGATGATTTCATCACGCATTTACGCTGGAGTTGTCAAGTTTTGCCAAATATTCTTGAAAATAAAGTAACTTTATGCTTTGCCAAACAAAACCAAAGAAGGAGGAGCCTTTGCAAAACCTTTAGTGCTCACGGAACCCCTGTAAATGTTTTATAGAACCACAGGATTCTGCAGAACCCCAGTTAGAGATCTTTGGTCCACTACTTCTGTTAATGCATACTTGTTTATTGAAATATGAACATACAGTTTGATTCCTGTATGAGGGTCAGTGTATGATGAGTCAAAAATGTTCAGTTTTGATATAAATTTTTCAACATTCTGTATATCGTTGATTGATTTTGCAAATGTTGCTTCGTTTAATTGCATGATCACATTTTAAAATGAACAACTAAAAGGTAGTATTGCTGTATTGACAACTCTGTCATATGAATATGTGTGTGAGCACAAACTTTGTTTGCAATGTTTAGTCATTCTGTGACATCGTTAGTCAGGCTGAGCTGGGCCTGCTGGCAGGCTACAAATACCATTTTTTTAAGTTTTTGATGTGATGCGGCAAGAGAATTGAACCCATATGTACCAGTTGCTAAACAGACTGTCCAATTATTGCACTGTTTTGCTGGTCGACTGTGCTGATAAATCACTGTAAACATAATTATTTTTCAGGAAGCATCTGCTTATGCTGATGAGAATGGGCTTCTTTTTATGGAGACCTCAGCAAAAACTGCTATGCATGTCAATGATATTTTCTTAGCCATCGGTATGTTGCATTTTTTTACGTCTGCTTGTTTTGAAAAACTGTGCATCTTACAAATACAACTCTTGAAAAGAATCTAAACAGCAGTTTCTATATGTTTTGTCATATGAATTTTTAGTTTCTCAATAACATGCTCTTCCAATTATTTCTTATAAGTTTTAAAAACAAGTTTTCTTCACACTCCCATCATCTATACTTGTGGTCGGTAAACTTTTGTCAAGGTTACCCATATTTACCTTGTAATCATTGCTGATGGCCTTTCCAGCATTAAAAACCTGATTGAGACAGAGGCATGGAATAAGTTGTCAGTTTAGGACCCTTTTTTGCTTTTGGGGATCACTTTTTTGAAAGTGAATTTTCTTGATTTGGAACAAAATTTTTGTTTAAGCTTTGTCAAAAGTGCTATCTTTATCAATTTTTTACGACTTCTGTTGTAAATAATGAAATTGTCAAAAATTTTGAGTGTGTGCCCTTTTTTAGAGGCTTTTAGGGGTAACTCTAAAAAGCATAAATTGTCATTTCTGGATTGGTATGCTATGACGTCATCAAAAGTTTATTTCCACACTTATTAAAATATTGGTGGAAGCATGAATGAAAAACCTAAGATTGTTTGTTTTGCTGCAAAATGTTTACTTTTTAATTCCATTTTTTTTAAATGTTTCCTTTTGGAAACAGGTTGAATTCCCTTTTGGTTTAGGTTAAGAGAGTTCCTGCCAAGTAAAAATATTCTGCTGATTAGCTTTTGGTAGACAATCTTTTTCAAGTTTGTTGTTGTATGTATCTTGCAGGAGTTGTCATTTGCTTCATCAGTGTAAAAGAGTTTCTGAACAAGTAAAAGTGTCCTTGTAATTATTGTCAAGTAATAGTGTCCTTGTAATTAGCTTTTGATGGCGAATTTTTTTCAAGATTGTTGTTGTCTGTATTTTACTGGAGACTATTATCAGTGGTAATTGTAAAGTTGTAATGATAAATGTGAAATCTTTTTATTCAAAGCGTTGCACTAAATTCACCAAATACTACATGCTCAATGAGGCTATTGACCATGCCTCCAACAACAAGAGTACAGAAATTGTGGCACTTCCATCAAACACTGGTAATCAAGAAACTGATGGTGATGTAGATTTGCCAGACGACTTAAATGAGAATACTGTCAATCTATCCAGTATCTTTGAATCAGCTGATGAGGTTGAAGTTATTAACGTAAATGAAGATGATTTTGCTCCTACATCATCTGTTGAAGTTGCACGGTCAATGCAGAGAAAAGCTTCAACCAAGTTGTGGAAAAAAGCTACCACCTTTGATGAAGACATTCTAGCAGAGCCATTGAGCAATTTTGCTGATGCATATCAACATCTTTTTGTACACTCACCTTATAGACTGTGGCAATTATTTGTTGCTGACGGCTTATTATTAACAATTGTCAAAGAAACAAACAAAACTCTATGCAAATCGAGACAAAAATGAGCCTACATTTACCATATCTCAACCAGAGATTTTTTTATTTTTAGAAATATTTTATTTTACGGCTGTCAGTTACTTTCATTGAAAACTGATTATTGGTCACATCAGGTTGATTTGGGTGTTTCAAATGCACCCAAAGCTTTAAGCAGCAAGCGATTTATAGAGATTAAATCAAAATGTTGCACCTTGTTGACAACCAGTCTTTGACAGCTGCTGATAGCAAGATGGCAAAAGTACTACAACTATATTATGCAATAAATGAAGCATTTGTGCAATTTGGCATATTTCATTTATATTTAAGCATTGATTAATCTATGGTTCGTTATTTTGGTCGCCATAGTATCAATATGTTCATTCATGGCAAACCAATCAGATTTGATTTCCAAATACGGATGCTATGTGGAGCAAATGGCAATCCGTTGCACATGTCTATTTGCAGTAATAGAGATCCCAGGAGTGACTTGGAGCATCAACCTCTCTGTACAAGAGTCATCAATTAAACACTACAAGTTGTTCAAGCACACTCAAATATTCTAAAACATAAAATTTATTTTGACAATTTTTTCACGAAGTACAATCTTTGTCAAGTCTTGCAGAGCGACATATAAATGCTTAATGCTGTTGGAACAATCCAAGAAAATGGGACAGCAGGAGCTTCCAAGTTTATGACGTCGTCTAAAGCCATATCCAAAAGACCTCATGATAGCTTTGACTACGTTGTAATGGCAAGGTGTTCTTGTGCAAATGGAATGACAACTATATGGTCAATATTGCAAGTAATTACCTTATTCATGAGCCTACCCATAAACCAAGTCGAAGAATTAGCAGCAAATAAATGCAACCATTGATATGCTATTTTTGGTGAGGCAGTATAATCAAGGAATGGGCAGCATTGATGTAATGCATCGACTTCTTGGTTCTTACTAACCAACCATATGCGGAAAAAAGTGATAGTGACAAATGCCATCGATGTATCAATTCTTGCAACATGGCGTCTTCTCTGCGCTATATCGCCTACACCAAAGTCATTTAGTTTTGTCATGAGATTGCGTTATGCCTTCTAAAGGCTTCCTCAAGCATATCAACTAATTTAAAGTGTACCACATCGCAACAATCAACTAATTTCTAAGCTTGCAGTTATTGCGTTCAACAGTATGTTTTGTATTTTTGTTTGTGTTAACAACTGCATTTTTAGCATTGAAGTATTGGATTTTTAAAATAAGTACCTGATGTTCTTGTCCCTTTAAAATTAGATGAGTAAAACACAGTCAATTGTGTCGTCATCATCAGTGACATCATAAAATTGTAAGTTGAGTTGTTAAAAACTAGATAAAACCACTTCAACCATAATGAATTAAATGTTGTAAACTTTAAATTGAGATTACTTTGCTGAGCAAAAGAAATTAATGCAAAAAAAGCAACTATTATTAAATATAGCACCTCGTGGCCAATGTTTTTGAAAGGGAACATATGCATAACTTTTGCAGCGAAAGCGGTGGGGAACTGAAATTTAGAACATTGTCTTGACTAGGTCAAACGTACAATTTGTTTAAAATATTGAAAAATCCAACCGTATTGTGTAGTGCCCGCCAAAAGATTAAATTAATGTTTTCACTACTTTTTAAAGGTGATGATGATCTTTTTAGTTATTTCCATACTAGCTGACAGAGTCGGCTAGCAGAAAAATGCCACACAGGATCCCCATCAGTAATGTTGAGGTTAAGAATATCGGTTCATGCGCTGGCTTCATCCAATGTATGATGCTTTTTTGACCTAATCAATTCTCGTTACAAAATCAAAAGTGATATTTTTTAAAAGGGTATCAATTATGCAAAACATTGCGTGGGGTTGCGCTAGAGGTGCTATATAATAAGTTTCTGGAGTCCATAGAAACATCTTTTTTGTACTGTTTTCAGGCGTGCTTTCAAAGTAGACTCGCTCATAATTGAAGCAGCCAACAATTTCACTAACGTTTATGTGTTCATTTGATGAAGTACATGAATGCCTAAATTCAAAGTTGGAAGACGCAAAGTGCTTTACATGTATTTTCAAGATAAGCAATTAAAAATTGAAGCTTGCTACTAACCGTGGGACTATTTGTATGACCTAAAGGCCTGTGTTTGCTCGTATGTTGAATGTCTTGGCATAAGCACAGTCAGGGAAAAGGCAAACTATCTTGAAGTCTAGCAATTAAGGTATTATAATGGCATAGCCCCCATCAGTAATGCTGGCTTTAAAAAATGAATGAGTATGGGAACAATAATGAAAAGTTAATATTTTTTATTTAGCCAATTCTTGTTCTAATCAAAGCATCATTTTTTTAACATGAACTGAGTAGAAAAACATTATTGGTGGTTGTTCGATTGGGTAGAAAAATTTTGTGTGTGTGTGTGGTAGTCGTTTTATTTTCCCCTAAGTGTTTGAAGTCCTTAGAAACGTCTTGTTTGCTCTGTTTCCCCACACAGGCACACTTTGGAACTGGTCTTGCTCACAATTAAAACAGCTGATAATTTCACAAACTTTCATCTTTTCATTTCACCAATTGCATAAAAGCTTAAATTTAGTTGTGAGGGGTGCCAAGGGATTGTTGTGTATTTTTAGAAATTAGGCATTAAATGTTAGACGCACTACTTACGACTTTATCATAATTGTAGGCGTATTTGCATGACCTTAAACCCCTGGCTGCGTTCTGTTGCTTGGTCCTGACATAATTGCAACTGCAGAAAGAAAAAGCTAACCCAAAGTCGAGTAGTTACAGTTGTGTTAGTATAGTAAGTTAGGATGTGATGTAAGACTATTATCCGTCGACCAGATTTTTGTGCTGAAGGTGTGGACAATTTTGATGGTTCCTCCATGATTTGACATAAACAATTGCTAATTTGTTCATAGTTGCTGCACTTGACTAATGTCCTAATGTCTTAAAGGTTAAGTTTAGTAAGACTAGCGACACGACTGTGCAGAAGTATTCTAACTTGTCATTGCATAACTTAAAACTCAGGTATTTCAACTTAAGGGTATGTTAGTACTGTTATGCATTATTGTTCTTTATTTGTTCTTAATTGTTTGATTTTGAAATGAATTTTGAAATGCGTTCGCTTTATCTCTATTTCAACTTCAAGCGCAGCTGCTGCCTGCTGCACTGTTTTTATTGTAATAGTACAAGACAGCATTATGAAATCATAGAGGTAGTTTAAAGCGTTTAAGAAAAGAAAAGTTTGCTTAAAATGCTGAAAAATTAATCACTCGTTGCTTTGACAATGTAGCTGAAATTGTCGTGGAATTGTTTTCATCGAAAGCACCTTGCTAATTTCTCCCAAAAAAGCTTTTGATCACGTTTTTACAGCCAGTACTATCTAAAAATTGCAGAAAACAAATTTTGCAATCAAGCGTCAACTCTGACGTAATGTTACACCCCAAAGAGATAAAATTTTTATAAGTTGGGAACTGGCTTTCTTTTTGAGCAAAAAATTGTTTCCCTCTGTTAAATGCAAGTTTTAAAAAATTATCTTCGATTATGACTCTCACCGGGGAGGTGATCAATCGTGCCAACTATTATGTTTGTACGCCCAGTAGTTTCGAACGAGTTAAAATACACTCACAGAGAAAGAGAGAGAAAGAAATGCGTTTCATATTATAAATATATTTTTGTTGAGATCAACTTTAATCATCGTTTGATTTTTTCTGTTGATGATCTTTGTTTCGTCGCACTACGCTGGCCGCGTATTTCCCGCTAAAAGTATCAATGGTCCAAATTTGGACTGTCGCCCACAGTTCACTGAGCACTTGTCTATGCTATGTAGCAGAATGCTTTCTGTGTACGCGCGTTCGCTTTATCTCTTCCAAACACTCCAGGGTATGCAAAACAAAACGATTTATCCCTGCTCTTGGGTGGGTGGGATTAGGGATCGGTGGCGTCGTAAAATATATTGTTTTAAAATATACATTTCTTGATAGAGAAAAACTACTTCTAGTGCAAACGAAACCCAGCAAGCATTCATAAACATGCACAAAACTGTGATTTTTGAGTGGTTAAGATAATACCATAATGAACATTTATTTACAAAATTTATTTTCTCTCTAAATATTGGCCGAAGAAACGTGGTTGAGCGCTTATTCAGGAGGTATCTAAAACTTATTTCCGATAAAAAAAAATTCTGCTGCAAATGGAGCTTGGAAACGCTGTTAGCGATTCTTAAGCATTTTCTTTTGACTAGCTTCAAATACACTGTTTGTCATATTCCATAGTGATGTCATAGTGCTTAATCTCAAATACAAAGAGTTTTTCGACTAGTACAATGAAAGCAGGAATGTGCTGCAAAGGTTAACGAGCGGGGCAAGCTATTTAATTTTTACACTAGGTAGTGGCAGCTTTTGCAGAAAACAGTGAATGATACAAGTGGCACAAATAATTGATCATAAAATAAACCGAACAGGATTAATCAAGGTTGTGAAATTTCATCAATCAGTTATCGTGGTTTTACTGCGTGGGTAAGAAAAGTCAAAATTTTAGTGGAAGTGCCTGGGATTCAAAGAACGTGTAGCCAGAAAAACATTTTTTGAGAACGAACACATTAATTTTACCGCCAATTTCTGATGTGGTTAAATGGCTAACTTAGCATCCTCAAAGATCCACAAAACGGCTTTAACTGCAATTTATAGCTGATTTTAGACAAAAGCATATGAAAATTCTGTCTGATGGTATTTTTGAGGGAAGATTGATGACATTCAAAGTTTGTGGGTAAATTAAAGAAAACAACAACCCTGTCTGAAATCATATTGTATACAGGAAAGCACTTTTGCAATTATGCTTAAAAATTGCTTAATAGGCTTACCGAAGTTGGAACTAAAATTTGGAGGGAG
The DNA here is from genome assembly GCA_963675345.1 of Trididemnum clinides. Taxonomy (NCBI): domain Eukaryota; kingdom Metazoa; phylum Chordata; class Ascidiacea; order Aplousobranchia; family Didemnidae; genus Trididemnum; species Trididemnum clinides. The sequence continues at coordinate 33,428,103 of OY776296.1, forward strand.
CCATGGCTCATATCGCTTTCCTGGTTATATCTATGCACTAAACAGGGTACATGAAGCGTAGCCAGGACTTGAGATGGAAAAACAAATTTTTCATAGTTTGCTAGGAAATATTTTTGCTATTTTGCTTCGTAACAACTTTATAGGTATAATGGGGTCAGGAATTTTAGGTGGGGGCACTGCCTTTTTTACCCTCTTTGCGACGTCAATGCTTGTAACAGGAGACCTAAAGGGTAACCAGTGATTAGAGGCAACCCTTGGGTGAAAAGTCACGGTATACGGGAAAACATTTTCGCCATTTTGCTTGTTAGTCTTACCATGGTGGGGATTAAAAATTAAGAGAAGGTGTGACTTCTTTTCCCCTCTAGCAACGCCTGTGCAGGATACAGGCCACATAAAGCGTAGCCGAGAATTTCAGAAAAGAAGACAACCCCCGGTATAAAAAATGACGATACACGGAGAAGCGTTTTTGCTAATTTGCTTGAAAACAACTTCATAGGGTTGACGGGATCAAGGCTAAAGCTTTGACTTGGGCACATTTTTTCTTCTAGTTACATTTGTGCAAGGATCAGCGAACATAGGGCGTAGTTAGAACTTGTTGTCGCAAATATATGTTCGAAAGGGATCGCACCAAGTCGTGAAACAAGCCTACCACTCGATGTTTTCGTATTTGTAAAAATGATCACTGTTGGCCACTCTCTAATCGGCACTCATGTGGGAAAGAAAAGAGTTGAGGAAACGAGATGTTTGGGACGTCAATTGACTATGTCGAAAAATTATCAACTTTCCATTTTGTTCTCACAACTGTTGCTTAGATAATGCCGGCTGAACAGATATTCTTAAGCTCAATGTCAATGACAGGGGCCCTGCGCTCGACGCCGGCAGAGCCGGTAGGAATTTAATTTTTTCGCTTTCTTGCTTGAGGCGATGTAGCATATGCAAGTGACTCATCATCGCACCATTGTCTTATCAGTAAAATTGCGCGCAGTGCTATACAAGCTTTCGAGGTGTTGATTGATTAGTTTCGCATCCAACAAGCTAAATAGAAAGGACAATATGTATTATTTGCTTGAAAGTTTGGTCACTGTGCTTTTTCGATGGAATCATTCTTTGTCTGCACCGGCGCTGTTGTGTAGTGTCCACTTCCCATTTCCTCCTCGAGTCAAAGCAAAGACTTAAAAGCTGTATTCACCGCTTCTGTGCTTGGCGCTCGGCACGAAAGAGATAGTGTAGCGAAGGAGCCAGCGTGTGCTTGAGTTAAAGGTGGTTGGGTAACAGGGTACCACCATCTTTATGTGGCAGCAGGTGGTAGAGTCGAGTAGTCTACACGTTGTGATGGCGGCGCATTTTAATTAAAGACATGCAAACAGAGCATGAGCTCTTGTACACTAGTAAAAAGAAGAACTAGCTCATGCTAAGACTATTATATGTCTAATCTCATTTACACCCTTCATTCCCCGATTAATTTTTGTATTTATGAAATTGTTAGTTGTAATTGTACCACTACTCATCATCGAACAAAATTGTTGACCGGTTCACCTCTTCAGAGGGCACTTGACTTCGCGGTTGTTAGCGAGCAAAAATATCAAAAAGCCACTCCAACGCTTTCATATAACTTCTTCAATACGATATCAGTACCAATAGCTTGTGGTTGTTACCCGACCTCTTCTTAGAGATGGAGGCAAAAACGGTGGCCTCGGCTACCCACTTAGCAAATCGCATTTTGATCATCTGTGAAGTGTTGCTGGTGACGAAGCAATTGGGTGCGTTCTCTACAAGCCTGACTGCTGCCAGATATATTATTCCGGTGGCAAAAACAGTTTCAATAAGCTTAGTAATGTTTGCGCCTCTTTTGCTATCGTGTGGGTCTGGGAGGTAAAAGTTCTAGTAATAAAAATAAATGCATGTTTCAGCTGAAAAGTTGCCGAAGAACGACGGAGGCTCGAATCCTTCGCGACAAACTTTTCCGGTTGACAGTCAAGATGGAAACAAAGAATCGAAAGGCTGCTGTGGATCAGCATGAGAAGGAGGTCGTTTGTGGCTTGATCATGATCGTTTCACTTCGTATATTTAATAAACACAATCTACAGATCATACTTTGATCTGTTATTGCAACCAATCAAGCAGAAGAGCGATTAGCAATTTTGTGCAATGCTTCTTCGTTCTTTAGTTTAGTCGAGCTTCAATTTGCTCTTGCTCGACGCGTGCTTTGATTGGTCGAATACGTACCCTGTATGTTTATAATCGTCATTTATTTTGTTAACTAAAGTTCTTTCAATCAGCAGGTTTTTGCAGTTTTCACCATATAAATTGGCAAGGGCATGTGAATCAATAATACAGTGGATAGTGATCGGTGACATCTTAGAACCGAATTTAATTGTGATCTGCACAATATGTTGACAGCTCGGGTTGTTGATATATTGTCAGCTGATTTGGATGTAGTCCTCAATGTCGGGTTGCTTGTCTCTTTGTATTGATCTTATAATATGATGTTTGTTAATTATTTTCAATAATTCGTTGCTAAATTATAAATTTCTTACAATTGTAAATAGGTTAGTGACTTGAATGATTTGCTGATGGTTTGTGATTTATTAAAAAGTATCTTTTGTTATTGAGTTGTCCATTCGTGATCGCTAATCTGTGATTATTGTCGTCAGCAATATAGTATTGTTTAAGTGCGATTGGATGAAGCTCTTAACATTTCCATGAACGGTTTTTCTCATATTTTGTTTCTGTTTTGTGTATTTCACATGTTGTGGCTGTTAAAACTCGCAATGCACTTCATTTTGTGAATGGAGTTGAGCGTGTGAACAAAGTAATGCTTAACGAGGTAAGTGGTGAGTCACATGGTGGCTACGCAACAACATTCTACAAATTGTTCTTAAAAATTAGGTTGTTGTAAAACGCATTGCATGTAATTAATGTATAAATAAAGATTACTTATCATCGCTATTCCATGTTAACTTTTTGAGGTTTGTTATTTGGCTTACTCGGTTTTCATTACTGGTATCCAGTTTTTCGTTGGCTTATCAGTCAATGCTATTTCAAGTTCAGGATTTACCTTGTGGTTATCTACGTCAGCGTTTCCCTAATTATGGGTCGCGACCCACTGGTGGGTCATGGACGCAATTTCAGTGGGTCGCGAAAGTCATTTAACATTTAGATTAATGCATCTTGGTCTCAAATAATTTAAATGAAAATTAGCATCTTAATTATATGTTTTGTTTTCACTGTACTTTTTTCCAAGTACTTCGAAGTACATGTAGAACTATGTGGTACTCGAAAATTTATGTTTTGAAAAGTGGGTCGTGACTTGAAAAAGTTTGGGAACCGCTGATCTACGTGGTTGCGGCTTGATAAACACAGTTTACGGCGATTTCTTGTCGCTGCATTGTTGCATTATTGGTGGTAGAAATGCGTGGTGCCGGTACATTAAGCGTATCGGCAGTGTGCACATAAGCTTTGCTTTAACCACAAACCACCAACGTTTTTGCCGGACCGGGAGAATAAACATATCGGTTGCTTTATGACAAATTGTCCGGTGTGCTCTGCCCACAGTAGACTTCGCCTGTTGTAAGCAAAGAAGTAGCTTGTCTCGCAGCCTCAATTTCTGTTGGAATTTTAACGTTTAAACGAGAGGAACACCGGTCGCGTTCTCCAAGTAATCTGGTCATCAGCTGCAGCGACCACGTACCCTATCCGTCAATAGTTAACCCTCTGGTAAATGCCTATGCTGAAATAAAACGTTTCTCTTGGTACTGAAACAAAGTACCTCGCTACCTGTGCCTGGCCTACCATCAAAAATGCATAAACAGCAAATTCAGTAGCTCTATCACTCAACCGTTGCAGTGACGCGTTCACTAAAGCATCATCGATTCAATGTAGCCCAAGCCCGCAACGTTCTAATGATATGAATCAGAGAATTCGGAAGGAAATGTCAAAAACCTTATCTTTGTATCACTCATTCAGCAAAAATGCCTGGAAACGGATCAATTGACTTGACCACCTCACTGTGCCTGTCAACGTTCGCCTAGACCCCCAACTTCCATCTTTTAGAATGGTGGGTTGTCATTTGGAAATGGTGCAAAGAGGTGACAGACTCCGGTGAGGTGTTAAACGTATGGTCCGTGGATGCATCTTTACGTTATGGGTTTTCACATGACTGCTTACATACCATATCCTGCAGAGTATCTGCGGCTAACTGATGGTTTATACATGCGTTTCCTGCTATTAGCGAAGAAAGGGTCATAATGAAGACACGATCTTTATTCAACCTTATTCCTATCAAATTATCTGGTAACGCAAACCCATCTTGTGAAACAATGCTTAATTGGTGTAACCTTGATCGCAACGTCTCTGCTATTGCAAAATACCGCAACAGCCACCTCATCGTGGTGGTGCGGTCCCCGACCCAGTTTGGGTTGGGTCTAAATGGTTGCTGGCCTTCCCGAGGATTCCAGTTACCCCGGGTACTCCTCTCGCACAAACCATTTTTTCGCCGTGCTGCCCCCATGAAGGGCAGCACACAGCTTCTTTAAAATCGGTCGCCTGTTTTCTCCTGCCTTTCTTTTCCTCGTCTTCGTCTCCTCATTTTTCTCCTACTCTTGATGAGCGGCAACGTTCATGCCAACCCTGGTCCCATTTTTCCCTGTTCAGTGTGCGCTGAAAATGTAATCTGGCGGGGTAGGTTAGTGCAATGCTGCACCTGCTCCAAACGGGTCCATTTAGGATGCTCACAACCATCCTTCTCTAAATTCAGAACTCTTGGCAGCTCTCACTCCTGGAGTTGCATCCCTGCTTCTGGAGATAACAGTGTGATTTCATCCTCGAACTCCTCCAGCTTGTGTACCACCACTGTTCAATCTGGTCTCCCCTATGCTATTGCAGCACTTCCGCCCCACCCTCGCCTTCAAACCTCTTATTCTCCTGCCCAATTCGTATCTTCTCCCTCTGCTCCCTCATCCCCGCCTTACGCTCCTGACTGTCTCTCTATACCTCCTGTTTTCTCTTCACCCTTGACTCCCTCAGGGTTCTTCAATGGAATGCTGGAGGTCCCCGAGCAAGGAGCGCTAAACTGCTACACTTTCTGTCATCTCATCCCGTTGACCTTATTTGTATCCAGGAATCTAATCTTAAATTATCTTCTTCTTTCCGGATCCCTGGATTCTCTGCTCTGCAATCTGATTGCACCCACTCCCGGTATGGCATTCTCTCTCCTAATGCCACGCACGCTAGCGACTGCGTCGTCATTTTCGTCAGGCAGGGCTTATGCTTCTTTGAACTTTCTGCCTCCTCTCTTCTCTTGACCCCTACTCTGATTATGTAGGGGTCAATATCACTCTAAGTAATTCCTCCTCGCTCTCATTTTTTAATATCTATGCCCTTCCTATTCGCTCTTTTCCGACGGATAGCAGAACCGACTCCTTTTCTCTCTCCAGAAATCTCTTTATTCTGGGGGACTTCAACTGCCATCACCCTCTCTGTAACTCAAGAGGTACTTCCGACCCCAGTGGGGAGAAAGTATTCGATTGGGTCATTTCTTCTGACCTCCTTCCCCTCAATGATCCTGATATACCTACTCTTCTCCATCGCTCTTCTAGCAGCCGCTCCTCCCCTGTAATCTCCTTTGCTCCTTCCTCTCTTGCTCCTGGGAGGTGCTTCAGGACCTGGGTTCTAATCACCCACCAATTCTACTAACTATCCCTCTTTCGCCCCAACGAACCTCGCCCTTCCTTCAATTTTCAGAAAGCTCGCTGGGATGATTTTGCGTTTTACTTTGATTCTCACTCTCCTCCTGCAGAGGAATACTTGTCTTCTTCTCTTTCCTCTGCTGCTGTTGCTGTCTTTACTTCTCTGGCACTGAATGCAGCCATATCTTCCATTCCTTTTGGCCGCATTAAACATCAACCGTAAGCCTGGTGGTCCGCTGAAGTGGAAGATGCGATTAATGAAAGACGTAAAGCTTTCACTGCCGCTCTCAAAAGGGATGAAGATCGCAAGGCTTACATCTCTGCTTGTCGACGTGCTTTGTCGGTCATCGCCAAGGGCATGGCAGACGACTTGCTCTTCTGTATCGCCCAAATCTAACCCTAAATCTGTGTGATCTCTTCTTCGTTCTGTTGTGGCTCTTCTCTTCTGGCTCCTTTTTCTCATCTTCCTTCTCTCCAAACTTCCTTTATTGTTCCTCTCCCAAGGAGACGGCTTTGGTCTTCGCCAATTACCTGAGATCCCACTTTTCTGTCTCCCAGCCAAAGGCCCTGCGTAGCAGAGCCAGAGGCTACCTCTCTGCCACGTGCCCTGAGGAGTCTGACTCGTTCTTTTGCTTTCCCTTCTCCCTAGCTAAATGTCTTGCGGTTGCCTCTAACCTCTCCTTGTTCACTGCCACCACGGCAACCGGCCCATAAGATGGGAAAGCCTCTCGACCTTCCTTCCGGCCTATCTCTCTCACTCCCTGAGTATCAAAGCTTTTTAAACGCATCATATTATTCGGTCTACTCTCCATTTTGGAGTCTAATTCCATTCTTTCTCCCCGCCAGGCCGGTTTCCGCCCTGGACGGTCAACTCTTGATCAAATTCTGTTCCTTCTTTAGTTCATTTCGGATGGGTTTAACAAACTCAGGCCAAACCTTCGGACGATTCTCTCTGCTATTGATTTCTCTAAAGCTTTCGACTCTGTCTGGCTTCCCGCTCTTTTCCGCAAACTTATTTCGGCTGGCCTCTCTTCTTGCTTTGCTCGTTGGACTCAATCTTTCCTTTCTGATAGGTACGCTTGCATGGTTTTCCAAAATCACAAAAGTCGTTCCTTTCCAGTCCGTCGAGGTGCTCTGCAAGGATCTGTTCTTGGCCCTGTACTTTTCTCTTTCTTCATCAATGATCTTCCGGCTTCTCTGCCTTCTTCCGTCAGCTGCTCTCTTTACGCTGACGATCTGGCCATTTGGTCCTCTTCCTCCTCCCTCTCGGTCCCCACTGCGGTGGAGGCTACACAAGGAGCTCTGTTTCGATTGAAGCGCTGGTCTGAGTACTGGTGCCTTCTTCTCAATCATAGCAAATGTGAGGCCTTTTTTTTCTCAGTGGATCCCCACCAAGCTAACCTCCAGCCCAGCCTCTTTCTCGGCTCCCGCCTCCATTTCAATCCCACTCCAACTTTTCTTGGGATTACCTTCGACCGCACTCTTTCCTTTTCTAAGGATGTATCTTCGCTGAAGGCCAAGTTTTTCCCTTGTCTCAAGGCCTTCCGCTGTATCTCTGCTTCCTCATGGGGCCCCTCTCTCTTCTGTATAAAGCTTTTCTTCAGTCCCTTCTCCCTTACGCTTCACCCGGATGGTTTCCTTTCTTTAGCGTTACCAATACCACCACATTGGAACGCCTTCATCGAGCGGCTAGTCGTGCCATTACCGGCTGCCTCTCGTCCTCCCCTATCCCACTTCTTCTCTCCGAGGCGTCTCTACCTCCCCTACGAGTCACCCTGACTCATTTCACTCTTTCATCTTACGAGCAGGTTCTTTGTCTCCAAACCTCCTTTCTCATTTCAGATTTGGCCAGACTTGGAGTGAAATCAAGACTCTGCAGATCGTCCTGGAGAGCTTTTGCGTCTTTTTTCTACTTCTCCTAGGGAGGCTCTTCTTGCTTGCCCTCCCTTTTCTCCTTGAAACCTTCCTTCACTGTGAAGTCCACACTTTCCTCTCCATGCTCCTGTTCTGATCCCCCTCTCTCTCTCCAAGATGCGGCTCTCGCTAACCTTAACTCTCTCCCCCTTACGATCTGGTGCTCTGGACAGACGGCTTTGGCGTACTCGCCTACTGCTCTTCTTGAAGCACTGAAGCTACTCTTTCTTTCTCAGCAGGCCCAGTATGCTTAAGTGTCTCTGTTGAAGCCTTCGCTATTCTGCATGCTTTTTGCTGGTCTTGGCAGCACCAACAAGTCTGCCAATTCTGTTCTCTTTTCCTCATCTTTAACTCTTGTTCTGTCCTCATCATCCTGTCCTCTCCTACGTCTTTCCTTTTACCTCTCTGGCAGAAACTGTTTTCTCTCTCCTCCTGTTCTATCAGGCTGCAATGGGTCCCCGGACACTCGTTTCTCCCGGGGAACGATGCGGCTGATGAGCTGGCCAGACTGGGAGCGCTACTTGCGCCCTCTTCAATCCGCTGTAGTCTCTCTCGTCTTATCGCTCGTATCCACTCTTTTCTTTTCTTGGATTGAAGGCGTACCGTCTCATCAAAATTCTTTGACACACAGGTTCTCTCGATTTCCACCGAGGAACTTGTGCTCCCTCGTCACGCTCGCTGTGTTCTCTCTCGTCTACGCTACAACGAATACAGCTTTGTGTTAAGCTCTATCTCTTTAAGTTTGGCAGGATCGAGAATTCTTCCTGCAGCGTCTGTGGACACTCGCCCCAGGACACATCTCATCCCATTCTGCACTGTCCTGCTACGGACTCTTTGCACTGCTCGCTCTTTGGCGACTCTCTGTCTCTCTACGATCTCTAGTCCAGGCGCTGGGGAGTTGCCCAGCTTCTTGGTCTTCCGCCATGCCGCCATTTTTTGGAAGGAATCGAGTAAGAACAACAACAACGCCAATGGCTCTGGCAAAAGCAGCTAATGCACCTGTCATCCAAGATGATATTGGCGATAAACAACGAATGTCTGGGCTTGACAGCCACTCTTGAGCAAATTTACTGTTCTTGCGCACAACAGCACGGCCATGGCCAGATGCTTTCCCGTTTCTAAACTGTGAAGATAACAATGCGAGCACGAAAATGTGGTTACTGGATAACTACGCAGGGTCTCCTTTTAATTCGTACTTATCGACATCAAGCAATGCAGTGCATGGAAGCACCCCCAATCGAAATCCATGTTGACCGGAATTCTACGCCTAAAGTATTTCATACTCCAGTATCAGTCCCACTCCACCGGAAAAAGCAGGTTTACAAAGATCTGTTACGGGCCGAGGCCTGGTGAAATATAGAACGGGTGCCACATGGTGAACTGGTTGGTGTCATCGGATGGTATTCAACCAAAAGCATAATGGCTCACCGAGACAATATATCCCGTTTTAGGGACATCAGCCATTTTACCAACGTCAAATTCATTACCTGTCAATCGTTTTATCCAACCTCCAAGGACTGTACCCACCGGTGACGTCAATGAAGAACAGCTCGAAATAAAGCATCGTCATCACTTGTTCATGACGACATCCTCATGCCACTTAAATTTAAATCACTAGTATTACCTTTCCGACATAGCATATTCTATTACTGAAACTGATCGCTTGCATCAGACTAACGACGATATCGATTCACCAATTACCTTTGCCTCACCAGGATGCACCGAGAATAATCTGCCCCTACACAAATCTTTCCGTCTAGAGCATGAAATGAAATGGAAGTCACAATTTGGTGCGGAAGATGCTAGATGATATGGATAATGGAACGGAAGACGGCCTTTCATCATTCCATCTCAATGCCATCTTACAACTTTTTACCACGACACACAAAACTTTTTGAAACAAAATTGCATGAAAGTTTTTGTACAAATCCATTGCTTAAAATGAAATAATATATTTACTTTTGTGTACATTACAATGCAAAGCGATCGCTGGCTGTTATCCCTTGTTAGCAACAGCAAGTATTACTTTCGCCCATTGGTAATTTCAGTGCAGTTCAGTCATTTAGCCTGCGCTGCATTGCCAAGCATGTATCGGCCAGTTTGAAGGCACAGAAGAGTCTGAGAAACACCAAGATTCCGTTTTTGAATAAAAACAGAAACTTGGAATTTGTGTTTTGACTTTGGTAGAGAAAGAAGTAAAAAAGTCTCTGCTAGGCAAATTTTGCCTGGCAGTTGGAAATTTTTAATTTGAATCCATTGCATCTCTATTAATGTATGGTTTGCTACTTGCCATAACAAGTTGCAATTTTTTGGAACGTTTTTGTTAGTACAACTGAAATTGATTTTAGATTTGTCTCATGAAGCTACCTTGCTCTCAAGTGTAAACAAAATGGCAATCGGCCCTAAATAACATGCACAGCCTGTTTAAGCTGGTAATTCACGAATGTAAAAAAATGGGATTACATTTTAAGCTATTATGGCCAGCATTTCCAAGATAGATATCATGAATGTACAGAGGCAAGATGAAATGAAAGATTTCTACTACGAAATAGAAAAAAATGCCTGGATGGAAAATGGAAAAAACGTCTTCCATTTTACTCCCTTTAATGCCCCGTGTTTATTCACGACGTTTAGTCTTGGAATTAGACCCTGCGACTGGTTCTTGGTCCCTAAATGAAACCTCGTTACCCATGTTCCTGTTTTCATAATCACGAACTGGGGAAGATGTAGCACTGCGAGTGTTATTCGTTACGCTCTGTTCTGTATCTGGTTGTCACGTTATGATCGTTGTCTTGTAAATCTGTGCTGTTTATTTGCGTAGTTGGCACATTACCAGTGTAGCCGAAGCTATTTAATTGCCGGTAACTGGTGTGGCGACTTCGCAAATAAACCCGGTTCTGAAGATCATCGGATTCTGCTGTGCTTGCGGAAACATGATGCAACATGAGCATGTGCAGACATTGTCGCACCAGCTTCTGCAGTTGCACGCTTAATGGGACAAGAGTTGCCTTTGCTAATTGTGTTAATTTGCATTCGAAAATGCGTTTTAGATTTAGATCATTCTTGTTTAATCATGGTACAATAAAGCGTAAACACGTTATTTCGTTATATTTGTTTGGATTGAATTTTGGTTTTTGGAATCATGTTTATGGTTAAGAACACGCAATCCACGTACGCTACACATTGTTAAAGCCTGCTGGCTTTAATAGATAGTTACGTTAGTGTGCTAGTGGTGCTTTGTGTTTTTCAGGAGTTTTTTTATTTTTGTCTTAGTATAATTTTTCAAAAAACGAAGCATTTCTTTATTTTGGGGTTAAAGAGCTCTCAGCCGCGCGACGTGACTGTACTACAAAGGTGTTCTAACATGGAGTCTACCTGCTCTTATTATAATTATCGTATTTGCCATTGCATTATTTAAAATCACATTTAAATTGATATTTAGCTACTGTTATATATGACTCTACTTTCGTGTGACTGCTGCTATCCCAGTCACACGGTTTGGGGAGAGGTCATAGCGCACAGCGCAAACTTAATTGCGGTATCAAAAGGCACTGTTAATGATGGAATCAGATCGTTTATTATTTGCGTTTTCTTTTACAATGATAATGAATGATAAGCAAAGCTGCAGTTCTCACTGAAATGGCACCAGGCATCATAATGGCAAAACCAAGCTTCTTCAAAGCGTTGAAGAAAAAACGCTAAAAAGTATGCTTAAAGAAACGCTTAAATGCTTAATCATTTGTTGCATCTTCGATAAAGCTTAAAATGTTAGAATTACTTAATTCGAAAGCACCTTGTCTATATCTCCAGCAAAAGCTTTCAACCGAATTTCCACGATCCGCATTTTTCGACCTAATGACAAACTGATTTTACCAATAATTTTTGATTATGACGTCAAAGTACCCAGGGCCGTGCTCCTTTCGGGGGCCCACGCTGTTGTCGTGCGCAACGGGAATTGGTTTCGGTTGTCACGCGCTTGATAACGGTACAGGCAATTGGACCCTGCCATCGAAATTAGCACTTGGTTGACATCAATTTCCGAAAAAAAGTCGTTGCCCTCTGATCGCTGCATCTGTAGATGTTCTACCTGACCGAGCGGGCAATTTTTCTCTGAGAAAAAGTTCCGACCTTTTTCAGATTTTTTAGACTTTACCAGATCCTTGTTTAGTGGGGTCCGGAATTGATGTTGGTGCCTGGGCCCGGACTGTTCTCTCAATGGAACTGACAGCTGCCGGCTAGCAAGTTGTATCCACTGGCGTTTTCATTTAGGGAAACACGGCCATTGAGTTAACCTAGTTTTCAAAATCCAGTAATTTTGTTTTCACAAGCCTTAAAAAAATTTATCCAGCTGTTGGCAAAGACTTAATTTTAGATAGCAAAACTTAACAAAAAACAAACAAAAAATTAAATCCAGTATTTAGAAGCAAAACACTAATGCAATTGTTTTATCGCAATAACGCACAATCAACAGCCTCCAGCCCTGTTAGAAAAATCACTCCGTAGTTTCACTCCAAATAAAATTCATTGTCACACGTATCCGCAAAAAGCAAGAAAAAAATTAATCAACGCGGCGTAACAATTTTCTGTTAGCCAAAAATGCATCCGGTTGCTAGGTAACATACGACTCTTTGTTCCAGCTCATGTTGATTGGATGTACAAACCTTCACACTGACATTCAGGCTATTGTCTGACAACAGTAAAAATCGCTAGTATCTCATTAAAACAGAAGTTTATGCTGATGCGCCACCTTTGCGTGAAATACTGCATGAAAATTTAAATTTGAAAAACGTTTTTCACAACCGGCGCTAGAGCGCTGCGTTCAGGGGAGCAAAACAATACTTTGGAAGGAAATAAAATTTATAGGTTGATTTCAAAAAGTTTTCCCCAAATTTGACTTTACTATTTACTCTCATTTGTGTGCTTTGAAAGCACTTCTTTAATACAAAGTGTGTATTGTAGTTTAAAAAGAGGCGCTATTTTCTTCCAGGGCACCATTTCCGTTTAGGCTATGATTACACAATTTTTTTTGAGTTGGGTTCATGCTAAAATTTGGGGAGAGGAATTGTCACATGGCTCTCTCTGAGGTTCTTGGCTTATGTTTTTGTTTTTTGTCTTCATTCTAAGCTTATTTCATCAACAAAAAATTACCAACGATTGTAAATATATTTGAATGTGAAATATCACCAAATGAATGCAGTAATGTTTGATTTACAAAATATATTTAGTTTCTTTTATTAATTATCCTAAAATAGTTAGTTGCTACGGCATCGATTCCAAACCGGGTACCGAGAGCCATTGCCAGGGGCGCGTCAATATTGATCCAAAATATTTGTATCTACGCCTCATTGATTACAAAATAAAGAAAGATTTTTAATTTCAAAGTGGATACATTCAGTAAAAAAAAAACGTTTTGAGCCACTAGTTTGAACAAAACATACGGTTTCAAAAGCTGATATCAAGCAAAAAAGTCTTCAAATTTAAAACGATGAAACTCATTGTCAACGAAACGACTTTACCCACGTATTCAAAAAATTTTTTCCAAAATAGGCTACAATAAAGACTTGAACATCAAAACTGGTGAAATTTGACAAGGGTGCGGTAAGTATTCAAATGTGCTAAAAGGAAGCCGAGAGAAAAAAGTTTGGAAACCACTAAGTTATGGCACAGAATATAAATAGCCTAATTACTGAGTATACAATTTGCCCTTCTGAAAGCTATGATAAATTTTTGTGGCTCTCTCTCTATCATCAAAGTAGCTGATCTCTATCCAAAGTCTCAAATTAACGTCCCTGAGGAATTTTCAAGAGGCCTATAACAATCTTACAGAGAAGTCATGAGTATGTTTTGCGTATACAAAAGTGGATTTGATGTATTAATCTCAACATAAAACATTGTCTCCAAATTCAGAAAAGGTAAAAGATTAGTAAAATAGAGATATGCGTCGAATTCTTCTCCATATGGGTAAGATTTTTCATTTTTTGGAAAAACTTCTCGTTTACTTTTTTTGTCAGTTTTCAGGTAGACTGGGGTACCACGACAGGTAGACTGCTTAGCCCCGTCACCGGTGTGCCACATAAAAATGTAGACATCCCGTTGAGTGTCTTGCCTGAGGACACAGCAAGCGAGCTTGCCGGTTTGTTCTCCACAGTATTCTTTTCGTGCTAAGCGCCACGCAAAAAAGCTGTGAAAACCATTTTTAAATCTTTGGTATGACTCGACTCGGAAAATCAACCCCAGGTGTACCGAATACGAAGCGGTCGCTCTAACCACTAAGCAATTGCTCTGGCTTCATGCGTCAACAAAAGTAGGCAGCGACAAAAATGGGTTAAACAATTGCTTTTTGAGATTATCAACAATTTGAACTTAAATAGGGTCGCGGATAGACCTGCTTTTACATTTTGAGTTTTGTTTGAACTAGGATACAGCTAGTATAAAATATAGTGTGTAGACAGCAGTGGTGGGCTATTGAACCTAAGTGAAAAAATTTGCTACATTGCTGAGCATGTAGCGTAGGAGAAATTTTGCAGATCCTTCCGCAAGAATTTCAGAAATTTTTTGCAAAATTTTTGAACAAAACTTTGTTCTAAAAGTCGCATATGAAGAATAGTTCTGATTCTTGCGCAAAAATTTTGCCGAAAAAATCTCAAAAAAAGTTTTGCTCAGCATCTTTTGTGAGAAAAGGATTTTTGAGACTTGCGCAAAAATTACTAAAATTTTTCTTTTCCAAAATTCTCGGACAGATACGGCTCTTTACGTGACATGGCTTTAGCACATTTTAAAGCAAGAAAGTGGCTCGTGTGATTATGGCCCAATGTATTTTTATGATGTAGCTTGGTTCAATTTTTGCTCGTTGTTGTGTTTAGGTCACGTGTTCACCATGAGGAGGAACCTATTAAAATATCTGGTCATTTTCGCTACCTCCCTGGTGATGGATGGCCTACATTATTGGTTCCCGAACTGGAATCCGGTGATCCTTATGGTCCGTGAGAAAGTTTCAAGGGATTCATGAAGCATTCTGTAATTTTTTGAGTTGTGACACATTACTTCCAAAACGTCCTTGTTTCTAAAATTTGTCTTCATTTTGGAGATCAATGTCTTAGAAAATAATTGTACCAGTATTCTTATTTTCAAGAAATGTTCTTATTTTGGATTTTGGTCTTATTCGGTCTTATTTTCAGCAACGCACAAAAAATTTGTTGGCTTAATGTACTCATCTCTCATTGCGTTCTAAATCGAGACTTATGATTAGAATTTAGCTTTCCAATTTGGCTGGTTGCCCTAAAGTTTTTGGTCAATTATTTTGACACCCTTAACAAAGTGTCTTGAACTCAATATGTATCCACAAACGCTTATAGTTGCTTAAAATTCTAACCAATTTTTTCCAGTTGTCCTTAGAGTTGTTCTAGATCGATGGAAGTTCAGAAACTTTATCAAAGACTAAGCTTGTTCTTTTTTGTAACAAATTCACTGCCTGATTAATTATTCTAATATACCGTTAAACCAATTTGCCCTTCATATGACTTCCTTTTTTATTTTACCAATCTGTGTTACTTCCAATAATTTTATCTTTTTGCAAGTTGCCACTATTGAGTCGTTTGCCACAATTGCCAAGTTTGAGTCATTGTGCGTAGCAGTTTTTATCGCAAAAACGAAAGAATGTATGTTATTATTAAATTTTTAAAAGCTCTTTCTAGATCGAGATTATTGATAAGCAATAAAGATTACTGGTATCTGAAGTTAGGTTTTATTTCAATTGGTATGACAAGAAAAAACATTAATGTGTTTTGTGTCATGCTGTTTGTAATAATGGTATGAAACTCAATAAACTCAAAGGTTATCTTTATTCAAAACTTCCACAACACGCAGGACAAGATCTAAGGTTTTTCCAACACAATTAGATCGGTTTAAAACGACATAAGTTTTATTTCAAGGTTATTTTAAACAACAAAACAACGCCTCAATGAGTGTATTTTAAAAATTGTATTTGGAATTTCTGAACAAACTTTTTTTAACTGTCATTGCTTTAAAAATTTTTCATTTTTTTATAAAATAAACCTTTTTTTACTGTCATTGTTTTAAAAATTGGTGGATGTCCGCCATTTTAAGGAACAAAAAAGGGTGTGCCAGCTAAAAAATTTGGGAACCACTGGCTTACATTATTTACTTTTCTAAATTGATTTTTTTGTTTCATTTTCAACCAATAAATAAATTGAATAAATAAATAAACAAATAATCTCCCAAAATGTGAGCGGATTTTGGTTCCGCTAAATAATCTGGCTTTTGTATTGTCGGACTATTGTACAAGCTGTTTAAGCTGAAGTTTCCACAAGTGGTTGGACACAAAGTTCGTAGAGATGTGACATATGATTGAGCAAAGCCGCCGTCTATTATGTACCGGTATTTGTTGACATAAAAGTAGTGGTGCTGCCACGAAGAACGGTGCTCAAAAAAGTGAAATCCATGTCAGGAAGTGAAAGGTAAATACAGATGATGTTGTTGTGTTTACCCCTCATTTTTTCTTAGATTTAAGGAATGGCATGGGTCACTTTGTTGGTCCAAGTCACAAATCGAAACAATATCAGGCGAGGAGAAAACGTTGACTGTTGTATAACCCTATGCATGCTTCTTTGCGGTCCAGTGTAGAATACCCTACTGATGTGACATTGCAGTATAATAAACCTACAACAGTACCAGTACAACATTGCATTGCTGGAAATATCATTATTGAATTATCCAGTGCCTGAGCACAACTGCATACCACTATGTAGAAAAAATGAAAAAAGTGGAAAACAGTAATCAAAATAGAAACTAGGACAAAAGTAACTGTGAAAGCAATATAAATGCTCAATGCACTGCATAACATTACTAGAAGTAGGCTTTGCTGCAACGGTTTGTCATCAGTTTTGGTACTGGTACTTTTCACCTCTATGCAGGTGTTGGCTAACTCAAAAAATGATGCCACAGAGGATGCAACATGTATAGCTCTCCATAAATTGGCTGGGGCTATTTTGCCTTCAACAGCATTTTACCCTTGGAGGCTGTTTTGTCTTGAGTTATTTGTGATTGTTCAAGTTTAATAATCAAAAAAGTTTGCATCCTGTACAGTCCCTTCCAGCGTATGCTACCTTGTACATTCACATAGCAGGCCCCCCTCCAGTGTACACTGCCTTTCACTAAGTGCTCTGCCAGCCAATATTCCACTCGTTAGCCATTGCATTTGAAGGCAGGTGCACTATCCATGCACCACAGTGTCACTTGTAGAATTGTAGTAATTATGGCAATATAAGCACACACCAATGATTACAGCAAAATAGTCTCCAAGGGTAAAATGCTGTCAACAAAAAAATAGCCATTTTAAAATTAAGATTGTATGTAAACTTTCACTGGCTAAAATGTATGTACAGGTTAGATCATTAGGCAATCTTTATTAATACCATCAACTGGGGTGACTGATCATTTTTAGCCTAATTTGCAATTCAGTTTTAAGCTTTCTATTTATAGACTTGCAAATGCATGCTGATCGTAACACTCTAGGTCTTATCTGTTGTGTTACACAAGCTCAACTTTGTTTACACACTCTTATTCAATCTATTTGAAATGTAATTGGTGATCAAAGCTACTCTGTATGCAGGGTGTCTTTGATCACAGTAACAAAGCCAACTTTCAATCAAAGCAGCTTTTACCCTGAGTGACAGTGATCACTTAAAAAGTTGTGGGGCTTTTGAAGAAAAAATGCAAGAGCTATATATCAAAGTGTTCTAGCATTTCTGTGTAGGAGATGCTAAATAATGGACAAGAAGGGCACTGTTGTTATGAAGATCAATGCATGACAAAAATCAATCAAAAAATTGTTGTGCAGTGTATTTGCACAAATAAATGAAAAAACTCAGTCAATAAGTTGTGCTGTGTATTATTTAAGTGAAGTAATGAACATGATAAATTATGGCAGCATTAAACTGCACAATGATTGCAGCAAACTGTTAACCAGATGTCTGGCACCACGTCATAGAAGAGAAAAACAGGCAATCATTCGACAAAGACTCTTTGAACAAATAAACTTTTTGTATAGCAAGTTTGAGACAATTCAAATATGATTAAGGTATTTTCAGAATTTGTTTCTATAAATTGTACAATCACATGGTAAATAATGGCACAATCTTAGGTTTCTTTTTGGGAAGGTGCAATCACCCCAATTCTTCATTTTGAATCTGCTGCTGATCAACAGATAATAGTGATTCACTGTCAAATGACCAAAAAGAGAATCCTGTATACATACAGTGACAGGGTAGCTCAAAAATCTCATGCAAGCCGTGAAGAAACCCTAAACTGTGACTGATCAAAGTCGCCCTGGTTGACAGTAGCTATGCAAACTTTTAAAAGTTTTTAAAAACAACTTCAAAAGTTGTACTGGTACTGTATGTTTGAACAAGACTTGTAGATATAAATTTTTTCTGTGGTATATCTCATAAGAGAAATATTTACTAACAGTCATTTTAGCCCATATTAGTACTTGCCTATAATGTTTGTCATGTGCATGATAGAGGGTTAGGGCTAGGATTGCAGTTAAGTTTGCAGCTAGTCTACATTGTGAGTGGTTAATTGCAAACATGTAGGCCTACTCTTTAGAAGGACCCACAATTTAAGATATACTGGGGTAATATGGAATATGGGGTAATTCTGAGCAAGTTTTTGTAAATGGAGTCATGCTTCATCTAATTCGAATAAACATGTTGACGTTGACCTTGCATAATTTTATACAATTTTTTTGCAACTCTAGGTAGGCTAGTTTTGCTTCACTGCACATACAGTGATGCTTGGTTGATGTAGATGCAACATTATGATGTGTACCAATGTAGTGATGCTTTAGCAATGAGTAAAACGTAATCAGCAAAAGTGGCTATGATTTAGACTACGGATTATAATTGGGTTCAATTATTTTGCAAATCAAGCCACAATTTTGTCAAACCAGTATGTTCAAGTGTCACAACATTTTCCTTAATTACCTTCATCATTTTCAACATTGTTCCAAGGTATCCCAGACCTTACATATGCTGTGTGACAAACCGAAACTGATTACAGACAAAACTGGTTGATTGTATTGTTGTTAAATGCATAAAGCATTATATTGTATAGAGTCTCTATTTCTTGACCATTTTCATTCACATGTAAAGTAAAGACAGTAATTATCGGCAAAACTGTGTATTAAATAAAGCTATTGAGGTCAACCCAATTATCTGATTAGATAAAATCAATGAGGTCACCCCAACCATCATGATACTCCCTAAGTGTTTGAATCATCCTTTAAAACGCAAGATCTACTATGGCACACTTTATTGGAAATTATTATTAATATAGATGCTGTATTGTACTGGTCATAAAAAGTTATATTATCATTTTAAATAATGAGTTCTTGTATTGCCATTGTATTATTTTGCTATGTTTAGTACTTTATTTCTTTACATATATTGTATGATTGTATTACTTTATTATGCAAGTATTTCAATTTAGTGGTTCTAAGTAGTACATGTCTGCAATGTTAACAGTATCCTGCAATTTTTGTGATGTGCAGAGATCGGGTTAGTTCACATGGTGTTTGTTGCAGTCATGATCTGTTTAGTAGGACCCAGTGTTTCAATGTTTTCAGAGCTACTTACACCTAAAGATAATTTGGTGCCATTTGTAAGAGCAGCATGCCAAGCACACTGATCAATCAATGTCCTCCCAACTGGTGAATGGAATTAACCATCCTGACAAGCTTGGTTTGTTTTTTTCCAAATGGTAGTTTGGTTAAGTGACCAAATCCTTAAAAAAATTCAAGCATTTTAATATTTTTTTTTTGGAATCTGCTAAAGATTCTACAACATTACTGTATATATGCATTTAGATACTATAGAAACACTGAAGTTACATGAAATAGCAGATTAGCATTTAAAAGATTGAATTCGGGAATAGATTAATGTTACAGTTAAAATTAGGTTAAAGGTTATTCAAGCAACACCATCCATTGTGTTGGAGGCTCTTTTTTTCAGTAATATGTAAATGGTTGCACTGCCCAATTTATCCAATTGCAAAAAAATTGCAGATCATTCAAAAGTTATGTTTTCCAATGGCTTCTCATATTTTGATGTGCTTAAGTGGCTCTTCACAGCAGTTGTGCAATAGCTCTGTTGTATCAAAATCATATTGCAGCTATGCAATCAAGCTTAGATGTTGGCACTTCAGTTTGTCTGCAGTTGTAATCAACTAGTGGCTCCTTAACCATGTGCATAGGTGCAAAAGAAATTGAAACAATGCTCAATGGTAGTATTTTCTGCTTTAAATGTAAGCAATGCTGCAGAGATTGTTGATAATCTTGGACTCTGATTAGGCAACTATTGCAATTGGCCACTGGCCTCTACTAATCTGAGTGGTGTTCCCTTTAAAATTTTAGTTAGTGTTTACCTTTAGAGCTAGTGCAAAATTGCTAACAGTTGTTCTTAAACTGTCAACATTTTACACAAACCACCAAGCATAAGTTTTTGTTATTGCAGAGAAAGAATTGAAGGATTTAATGTTGAAAGGGATGTTGAAAGATTTATTGTTGTTGATCTTCATTTTCTTAATGAGTTCTTACATGTACCAAAACTAAATATCAAATGGCAAAGGCTTCATTTATACCTTAGAGTGAAAAATGATTATTACTACATTTTTATCTTGTGTTAAGTTACAGTAGTAAGTACTGACAATGCAAATTTACCTGCACTTTTGCTATTTTATTTTTATAGTGTGTCTATTTACCAAACCCTTGAGTTTTGCCAGCTATTAACAAAATAAAGTGCAGTGCTAATAACAAAATATGTAAAAGCAAAAGTGCAGGCAAATTTCATGTATTAGATAAATGCAACATCAGCTCAAAACTTGATAGAAGATTCTCTTTGAGCTACAATTTAATTGAATATCTTCAGGAGAATGTGGAGTGATTGTTTTTTTGCCAGTTTTCAAACCAAACAAAAAGTATTAAAATTTAAACATTACTGGAGATAGTCTTTATAAGACTTCCAAACATAAATCCTGATGCATAGTATAGACCACATTTCCCATACATTATTTTTTGCAATATGTTATTTGGAATTTTTTAAAATATATTAAATAGCAATATGACATAGCACTTTCACACTCTATTTTGCTTTTCTTTGCCAGCAATTAGATGGAGGTTAGTTCCATTTAATCCAATTTGATGTACATATAATATTATATAGAAATTTGGATTTCTCTTCCATTATTTTCTTCTATTAAAAAAACAAATTAGTAAAAATTTTTTTAGGAAAATTGTCGAGTATTCTCAAATCAGAAAAAGTTACAAAACGTACTAGATTTTTTTCATGGTGCTAAATTTTCACAGCAAATACTCTTGACATTATTTCACCAAAGTGCGCTTTTTCGATCTTGTAAAAGGAAAATCAGAAGCTGGTGGTCTGCATTTTGTGCTTTAGTTCAGCAGTAATATTCTTTGCTTTTACCAGCAAGCAGCAATTGTTGATCATTTTAAAACATGTTCATGAGTTAGCAAAAAGGCCAACTGCAACAACACACTGTGTTTAATATAAAAGAAATAGAGAACCCAGTTTTGAACAAGAGCAATTACTATGAGAAAATAAAGGCGTAAATTGAAAACTGACCAGTATGAACTCATTGTACTTGGTGCAAAAATAGAGAAAATAAGATTAGAGAAAAATGGCTGTGTTTCATGTTTTGATCATTATGATAGTTTTATTTAGGTCTTTTAAAATTTATTTTTGTCCATGATCAAAAAAAGCACACTTGACCAGTGACCACATTCTTATATTGTAGCTTCAGGTGATCATTAAAAAGGAAATATTTTGATGTTGCAGTTTTTTCAGTATATACATTGGCATAACAAATATCGGTCAATTGGTTCTTATATATTATGAAAAATGGAAAATTTTGTCATCATGTCATTTTAAGCTGCATTATTGATCACTTGAGGTTGGCATGCCGTTTTTCTGTTTCTTTTGTCATTGACCAACCCTGTAAATTTTGTTATAGAATGACAAAATTTAAGAGTGTAAGTGCAGGTAATTTTCGCTTGTTATGTAAATACAACTTTAGTTCAAAATTCAGAATTCAAAACTAAATTCAAAGTCCCAGCACGAGAAAGCATCAAGCATAAGGCCTCAACATTTACTGAAATTTGCTCAACTAGTTGACTTATTTCAGTCGCTGAGTGGTTAAGGAGGTGTTCCCAGATGGAATGTCCCATTACCAAAAGCCTGCACTCATGCCCTGGGGTAGCTGGTGCAGATCATGGGTTTGAATCCCACCCAGAGTCAGTTTTTACTGATGCTGCTTTGGTGGCAACATAGAACCGACTTTCCTTTAGCCTAACATCTTAATTGCGGGTTTGATCTTTGTTGTTGATAGATGACTCTACCATCAACTCTTATTATACTGCCTTCAAGGTTCAGAAACTGTGCAATATACAGGATGGGCCGTAAGTTGTGCACCAAAGCATTTAAGACAATTTTAATTATATAAATGTTATTTTATTTCAAACAAGCTTATCTAAAGAACTGATGACTTGTTATACACGCTGATACAATCAGAAATGTGCAAAATGATCATAAATACTAACTCAACTCGCTCGTTTATTGTTAAAAGCATATCTGAAAATTAAAGGAAAAAAATTTTAAATGCAAATCATACCTAAAAAAAACTTTGATTATAAATAAATTTGACAGATATAATGACCGATACATTCAAACAATGGTAAATTACTCTATGAAAGAACATTTATTATACATCAAAAGAAAGGAAAAGATGTTCTACCCCATTAATTTTGCGTTGTTTCACATCACACTCCATGTAATTTCTTGGTGCACGACTTACGGCCCACCCTGTATTCAGAAATGAATACAATATCATAGTTTTGCTATAGCTATTTTCAATACCATTTAATTTTTCAGGATATTCATGAAGTTATCATACCCTAAATTTATCGAAAAACAAACATCAATTTTGTAGATAAAATGGATTTAGTTATAACAAATGTGCTGTTTCAAGTTTTTGTTTAGTGCTATTCAAGGCAATGTGTAATACAGGCCATGATAATGGCGTGTGCTTCTCTAGCTGAAGGCTGACCAAAGGTCAATAGTGATAGCAAAAAAGGGCAAGAATTTGACATGTCATTCACTTAAAATGTATTTCTCATACTATAAAAAAGATATTGAAGAAATATTAGCAAATACTGAAGCGGTTAGTTATTCCTGATGCATTTCATAGTATGGACATAAGCAAATACCAATATTGTACACACCATGAGAACCAAGCCATGGTTCTGGGTATTCTTCCAATTTTAATCACTTAAAAATTTTTGATTCATGCAGTGTCCAACTGTGACAATGGCTAACAACTTTGCATTTTCTATTTTTCTTAATGCTTCAATTAATGGGTTACTTTGCTCAATCATAAACTGGGATGTCAGATTGCAAACATGCAGTGCTTTAAAAACAAATTCTGGCCCACCAAACACACATTTCACCATAACTGTGCAAACAGTAGAAGCTAGATTGTCTGAATGATTAGCAGCCTTTCCAAATAGCTGGCTACCATGATATGTCAGTGACAGTGGTATATGGAGGGGGACTCTTATGCATGTGCCCCCTCCTCAGAAAAACGTAAATTGTCATTTTCAGTCATTATAGTATATTGATCTCCAAAAAAAGGTTTTCACCCTGACTGTTTCTTGAAGTTTGCAAAAAAGCATTTTTGTGCCCTCCCCCTCAACAAATTTCTGTATATGCCCCTGGTCAGTGATGGTTTTATATAAACCTCATCTATAAGTATGATGCACTTTCTTTGTTGATTAGACAAGTTTTCCAAGATATTTTTAAAAGATTTAATATCTTCCACTTCATTGGCTTTAGAAGTAATCTTGGTCAGTTTGTGCACACTTATTAACGAGTAGTCATTAACCAGCTTGTTTTATAAAGATCTTGAAGTCATGAAATAATCAAAAGCTCTCATTAAATTTTGTGGGCATGTCCCTTTATAAGAGTTAGTCATAAAACAGCTAGGCTACAAAAAGGTTCGGGACACAAAGTTAGGGTTAGGGTATAGCTAGCTATTTTGTAGCACTACCTTTTGTGGAACTAAATTTTTCGTGACTAGCTATTTTTGGGTATTTTTGTACTAGCTCTTTTGTGCTATAACCATTTTGTCGGCTGTACGTTGTTTTTGCTGCAGGTTTTTTTCCCAAATACCCAAAGTTTAGCAATTAAAATTTTTGATTTATGGCCCACTTCTTTGCATTATTAATAACATATAGCTTTGTTTAAAGCAGACCCGGTTTTGCATTTATAGATGTTATTAAATGCCAAACTTGATGCAACACAACTTGCACCACATGGAAAAGCTTGATAAGTTAAATCATATTGCAATATGATGATAAACAATAGCACACCATGTAGCAGTTTTTTTGACTGGATAATAATCTTTTCTTTATCTTTTGTCATAAGAACCTTCTTATCTTTTAAATTAGCTGTAATATCATCTATTTTTAGCTGATCAACCTCAGAAAAATTTTCAATTTCATTTTTTTGTACACTTTGTGACGATGGCAGTGCTTTAACAGTTTTCTGGTGTTTATTAGGAGGTTTGGAAAGGCAACTGCTTGGTATGTTCTCAAAAACAGACAGCAGATTTGTTGGTCGTTGTTTTCTTCAAACGGATTCAAATTTAGCTGAAGCAGACCAATGATTTTTACACACAGAGGTGTATTTGGTAACAACAATATTTTATCATGGAATTGCTTTAATCCACCTTGCCTTTTCATTTTCATCTGTGGGAAACTTGTAAATTGTTACTCAATTGCTTGTAGAATCATAATTGCTCTTACAGCAAGGTACGGAGCATTTCAAAGGCATATTTATTTTGCCCACCTTGTATCTATTGGGCCAGTGTACTACAATGAGAACTAGTATAAATTAGACATTTCTAAAGCAAAATGGGCTACGATGCAAACATTACTCTAATATCTGCAAAGTATATTAATATATATACTCATTATTCAGGATTAGTAAAGCCATAAAGTGTGTAGAGTGCAGATTTTCTAGTAATATAGCACAGGTTTTATGTGTTGCTACTAAAAAAAGTTCTATTTTAGATAGCTGAGCTCAAATTCGAATATATTAGAGGTGTCAGTGCAACCATAACTGCCTGCAAAGATCTGCAGTCACCAATGTAGCCTCCCTTTTGATATCATCAACATTTAAAATAGTTATTCTTGTATTAATTTATTTGATGCAATGCAGTGGTAGTTAGAGCATCTGCTTTGCAGTCAGTAGACCTGGGGTTCATTCCCCTTGTTGAGTCGTACCAAAAGACTTTGAAAAATGGTATTCACAACTTCCCTGCTTGGTGCTTGGCATTTAAAGGAAGGTTGTGGAGAACAGCTGGCAAGTTTGTTTGTTGTGCCCTTGGGTAAAGCACTTAATGGGATGCCACCACTTTTGTGTGGAAGACAAGTGGCCCAGTTTTCCCTTCGAAGAGAGAGTTGGTGGAAGGAAGGGCATCTGATCAAAAAACAACTGCCATGTAATACAACATGCAGATTAGAAATTATCTGCTGTGGCAACACCTAATCAGCAATAAAGCCAAAAGAAAGCTCTTGTATTAACTTATAACTTAATACCATGATATCAACACCTAAAGCTTCTATTTACTAACTATACTAAACCTTTCTCAACCATAGTCTAAACTTAACACACTAAGTCACTTTGTTTTGCACAGAAAATCACAACAAAACTTTGTTGACACTGATTAAATGCAATGCTTTTTACTATTGTGAGTGATTTTTGGCCAGCCTTGCATTAGGGAGAAATGCTTGCTGTTGTCATGGCCTGTATTACAGGGCACCATGTTCTTATTACATCATTACTAATCAATCAGTAACGTTGCTGTGAAATCTCTCATGCTCTCAAACGCTGGTGACCAATCTTTTTTCAGTCAAAAGCACACTTGTGTGGGTCATACTGAATGGCAAGACTGCCTGCCAAATTGCTGGACTTCCTTATATGTCTAAAATGTTATCCACACAACCACTTCACACTCCTTTCCATTCTTGATCTACATAGCATGTGGGTTTGAATGAAGCTAAACTTACCATAGAATTCTGATATCACTTTGAAAGTATTATCAGTTTATGTAGTTGCTATCTGTCTTGCAAATAGGGGTAATTGTGTCTTTTCAGACTCATGTAGATACTGTTTTAATTTTTGCCTTTTGCATCTTGCATGATGCATTATTGCAAAATTAGAATTTTGAAAAAACATTTTAATGTTTTTCATATCCTAAATTTCCTGTATTTTGTATTTTTAACATTTAGGTTGGCAGTTGATATCTATTGCATAGACATGTGGAACAACCTAATGATACAGATTTTGGATAAGGGTTTCCCTGTATTTTTGCCCCAATTTTTGGACATCAAAACAAAATTGGTATAAATCATCTTAGTGAAGTTTATTAATTTTATATGACATAGATCACTGGACCCAAACTGGGGTCTGGTGACCCTTGGGGGTTCGTGATGACCTCACAGGGGGTCTGTGGCTTCGTCCCTATAAGTCAATCAATCAATGGTTGTCTCAGCAAAATGTCCTGGAAATTCACTTCAGTGAAATTATGAAAAGTAGCTCTAGCCTGACGATGAATCGGGCTGCAAGTGACACAATTGCAGCAGTAATACAAGTGCTAAGCCTTATTTTTAGAGGACAGCTCCATTTTCTTTTGTGTACATACAGTCATACCTCACCTTTACAAACTAATTCGGTCATACCTCACCTTTACGAACTTTACGACAGTGAGACAAGACCGCAGAAAATATTGCACAACGATTGTAATTAATATAATACTTCAGTTGTTTGATAAATTACAAAATTTGTTGGTTCTTTGTTGAAGCTGTTACTTCTAAAAATCTATTTTGTAATTCTGAGGTTTTGTAAAGCGGGAGTTCGTAAAACGAGGTATGACTGTATTTTAATTAATATCATTGGAAATGAGTCAGATGACAAAAGTAACATCATATATAATTGGGGTCTGCAAAAAAGCAGATTTGCAAAAAGGGGTCCACAAAGCAGCAGATTCACAAAAAAAGGGGTCCTCTGAAAAGTTTGGGAACCTCTGACATAGATGACGTACAGTATAAATGATGAAGGTGTGCAAGAGTTAGTTTTTTGTTCTAGTATTAAAATATATGTTTCTGTTTTGGCTTTTGGTAGATTATTTAGATGCCAGGCAAATGATTGGGCAGGGGCTTTTAAACTAGAATGTTGAACGTCCACACAAAGGAAAAATATCACCATGCCCATATTGACCTTCAAACAAAGATTTGGATGTTGTTTTGGAGAGCAAATTGAAGCATGCTGGTTGTGCACAAAACCGGTTTCTAAAGAATGCACTCCATGATTGTAACTAGTCACTTCTGTCACGACAGCATTAACAGATGTAATTGTAAGCTTTAAAAGTTAAATTTTTACTCATAAATGTTGAAGATGTGGTTTTTAAATAGCTTTTTTACTTTTGCTACTTGTCTTACTTTGCAACACTTACTAGATAGATCTTATCATTTGTTATCATGTGATAGCTCTGCTGCTTTGTATCAAAGGAACCAATATTGCAGCATGTCATTCTCTCCGTTCTTTTGAGGGAGTGAAGTCTGCTGGGCTGAAGAGAGAAGTCATGAAGTGTTGGACGTCACACATATATCAGTCAAAGTAAGGAAAGGTTGGACATCAGACAGGAGAATCAAGTACAATAAATGTCAGTCATATAATAAGTGGTGGTGATTTTGCCAAGCCATTATCAAAAAATGTCTTGCCAAAGGAGGACCCTGTGAGGATCTTGCAGATGGTCAATGATGCGTTGATATGAAGTAGCAGTGCTACAACATTGGAGAAGGCAAAGCATTATCATGGTCACCAGTGTCTCACTCCTGTCAAGCATCTGACTCAAACCAGGATTCCATGCAATTGTGGAAACCTTAAGGAATGTTGCTGCTCTTCTGGTATAAAGTAGTAGTAGTAGTTATTCAGTTTTTATCCGGTGTTTTCCCTTTAGCAGAGATGGCCGGATTTACCCCATTCCTTCTGCAATTTTACGCACTCCGTCCCTCCACTTGTCTCGTCTCAGGGCATCTTCCTTCTTCAAACCAATCTTCTCTGTCTCCTCTTCCACTTGCTTCTTCCAGGTCTTCTTCGGTCGTCCTCGCTTTCTCTTGCCAGTCACTTCAAGATTCAGAGCAACCCTCAAAACACTATCGTCATCCCTCCTCAGTACATGTCCATACCATCTAACTCCATTCGCTGTTGCTAACTGGTCTATTGTTTCCTTCAACCCTAACATATCCATCTGTTCTTCAGTCGTCTTTCTGTCTACCACTTTCTGACAGCACATGGCTCTCACCATAGCTCTCTCTGTTCTTCTCAAAATCGCTTTTTCATTTTCTTTGAGACACCATGTCTCACTTCCATACAGTATTGCTGATCTTACGCAACAACAATAAACTTTACCTTTCATCTTCAGAGGGAACCTATTTCCAAGCAACAACTCTCCACATTTCCTGAATCTTACCCAAATATATAGCAATATAAAAATACTCTTTCATTGACAAGCAATATAGAAATGCTCTTTCATTGACATTTTATTGGCATATATGCCAAGCTTTCTCAGAAAAAAACAACAGTGCTCAAGGTAGTATGTTTTAGTTCAACCACGATATTAACTAGCCCTTTTCATATGCCCCCACATATATTTACTTTTGGCATTTCAAATTTTGTTTTGCCTGATTCTAATGAATAGTGAAGCTGTTTACCCAGCATGTCATAAAGAGACGACTATTGGATACCTACCAATTGCAATCTGTCTCGTAATGGTGAAGTTGCCAGCTTAATTGCTTGGTTGGATCACTCATTTCAGAAAACTGAAATTGGGAGTAAGCAAGGACATGCTCCCCATAAAAAAATTTTGCTCAAACAAACCCCATGACGAGAATGTATTCAGTCCCTGGCGGTTCCTAAATGGGCAAGGGATGCGAAGAATCTCCATGTTTAAACCTGAATGACATGGGATAAAATTTGATACTTAAATGTAGGAAGTCTTTGTGGAAGGAAAATAGAAGTGTGTGTGAAGAACTGAGGAAGAGAAGAGTTGATGTGTGCTGCATGCAGGAAGTATTATGAAAAGGCCAAGGAACTTGTTTTGTGGGTACTTCAGGACAAAGATATATACTGTAATGATGAGGAAATGATGAAGAATTTGGAGAGATTGGAATATTGGTGAAAGAAAAATATGTGGAAACGTTGTGGAAGTTGGAAGAAAAAGTGACAGAGCAATGGCAATTGTGCTGACTTATAGGGAACAGTGATACCATCAATATGTACGGTTACAAAGAAGAAAACTAGACACAGAGAAAGTGCGTTTTTATGATGAAATGATGAGTAAGTGGGACTTGAGAAGTTTTAGTGAAATTGTCATTTTTTTGAGGGATTTGTGTTGGCATCTGGGGAAATGTGTTGAGGGTTTTGAAAATGTGCATGGGAAAATGCAGAAGGAAGAAGATTGCTGGAGTTCTGTGAGGAAAAAGAGCTGTGCATGGCAAACACGTGGCTTTATAAAGAAGAGAAAAGAAAAATCACTTATGATGCAGGTGGATGTCAAATAGAAAATGATCTTGCGCTTGTAAGGAAAAAATATAGAAAGTATGTATGGGATGTGAAAGTGATTCCATGGGAACTTTAGCCCCAGCTGGTGGTCATAGATCTGATGAAAAGGTTTTAAAAGAGATTGTGAGAAAGGAATGGATTAGCAGAAGAAGGGTGTAAAAGTTGAATCAAAACCAAATAATAGTAAGATTCAAAAATAGAGTAAAAGAACTGGTAAGCACAGGCTGAGAGATAAGATGCACAGTACAGATAAGAGAGATATGTCTGATTTGTAAAAAATTTTCAGGAATGGTGTTCTAAAGGCATGTGATAAAGTGTGTGGAAAGAAGAAGTCTAAGAGAGATTGAGGAGACATGTGGGGCTGGAATGAAGAAGTAAAGGATACCATAGCAAAAAAGAAGTCAACATTTAAAGAGCTGTGCAGGTTCTGATCAGAAGAAAATATGGCCCATAACAAATGCTTAAGAAATCATACTTGGAAAATTGGTGCCAGAGCTATGAGAAAGAAAGCTGAACAGAAATTGATTAATTTATATCAGAATTCCAACAGTGTTATTCTTGAGGAAGCAAGTGGAAGAGGAGACAGAGAAGATTGATTTGAAGAAGGAGGATGCCCTGAGACGAGACAAGTGGAGGGACAGAGTGCAAGCAATTGCAGAAGGAATGGGGGTAAATCCGGCCATCTCTGTTAAAGGGCAACACCGGATAAAAACTGAATCACTACTACTACTACTACTTATTCTGCTTCCTTAGAAGAATGAAAAAGGAAGGAAATGATCGTGAAGGAGGTAGGTGTTTAAGAGGAAGAGACAAAGAGTTGGATTTTATTGAAAAAGACAGGGCAAAATCATGAATGAAGAGAACGAATAGGACCAGGTGGTGGAAACTGATGTTGTAGAAGGACTGGTGGAAAAGGTTACTTGCAAAGAAATTGTGGAAGCATTGCAAAAGATTAAAGTTTTGGAATTGGAAGGATGCACTGGAAATAAAGGGTTTAAAGGTCAACATCAGAAAAACGAAAGTGATGGTAGGCAGGTCAGCAGAAGAACTATTCAGAAGCAAGATATATGCATGTGAAGTTTGTGGGAGGAGAGTAATAGCCAATTTAGTTTTGTGCACAAAATGTGGAAACTGGGTTCATGGCAGATGTGCAGCAATAAAGAGAGATACGGTTTGGTTGGCAATGCATTTTGTTTGCTCGAGATGTAGAGGAATAATGAAAGGAGCAGTAGATTTGATTGAGAAGTTGTGCAATGAAGTGGAGATAGTGAATGGATTTTGTTATTTGGGAGACAAACTAAATGCTAGTGGTGGTTGTGAAGCAATAGCAAGAGTAAGAATTGGCTTTGTAAGATTCAATGAATGTGAAGAGTTTTTGCTTGGAAATAGGTTTCCTCTAAAGACATGAGGTAAAGTTTATCGTTGCTGTGTAAGATCAACAATACAGTATGGAAGCAAGACATTGTGTTTAAAGGAAAGTGAAAAAGTAATTTTAAGGAGAATGGAGAGAGCTATGGTGACATTCATGTGTGGTCCAAAAGTTGTAGATAGAAAGATGACCAAGGACAGATTAGGATTGAAGGAAACTGCAGATGGGTTAGCAACAGCGAATAGAGTTAGATATTATGGACATGTTCTAATGAGGAATAATGATAGTGCTTTGAAAGTTGCTCTAGAACTTGAAGTGGGTGGCAAGAAGAGAAAGTAAAAATGGTCAAAGAAGATCTGGAAGAAGCAAGTAGATGAGGAGACAAAGAGCATTGGTTCAAAGAAGGAGGATACCCTGAATCAAAGCAAAGTTGAGAGATGGAGTGTGAAGAACAATTACTAAGAAATGGGTTTAATGTGGCAATCTTTGCTAAGAGGACAAGATTGGATAAAAGCTGAACTACTACTACTATGTTGAGAAAAATCAAAGTGGTATTTGCTTGATTATTGCTTGCTCATGCTCAGGGTTGGAATACCACTTGTAGCACTATTTTTGTGATGAAGCTTGGCATATCTGCAAAGCAAAAGGTTAAAAAAAGAGCAATTGTATATTGTTCGCTTAACTATTTTACACCAGAAAAATAACAGCATTCCTTTTGATGTTGAAGCCATGGTTTCTGAGTAGCCTTTTCTACTTTTACTACTCCATCACTTAGTAGGTGGATCATGTCGTTTGTTATTCCATGATATTTGCATCAAGGGAATCAATATTGCCACAGATAGTGGCCACTTTAAAGGAGTTGGTCTCCAAACAAAAAAAGTGCTTCTGTTTTGGAGTGAAAATATGCTAAAATGACGACTGCGGGGAATGATATCATCTCCGAAAATAAGGATTTCATGTGTTAGGGAAAAATAGGTCTTTTTGTTGACATTGTCATGGGGGTTGTGTCTCAAAAACTGTAAGAGCCTTTTTTTTGAGTTTTACTATTTCTTTTGCATGTAATTATGCAATGTTGAAAATTGTTATTTACCAGTTAAATTGCATCAGACTTCAGCAGTGAGATGTGATAAGGATATGATAAACATGCTTATTAAATGGATGACTACAGCTAATTTATGGCTGGGTAGATAAAAGGTCTTATTGAATTTTCTGACTGATTTTCATTTACCTGTTTTGAAAGTATAACTTTTTCTTGATCTAAACATGTCTCCCTACACCTTTGCATATTTGGCTTGAAAGAGTCTTTTCCAGCTGTAGTCTTTGAAATTCCAAAAACGTACTCTTTGTTGTACATAACCGGGTAAAGTGATTTTGTGCATTAGTAATGCACAGTTTGCTTTCTGTGGTATCTTTTACTAATAAACTTACTTTGTTACTTAGTACTTTCAATCTTTTTTAAAGACTGTTGTTTTGACTGTTGCACTTATATGAATAAATGTTGTTTAATGGTTATTTTTTCACAAGAACCTTTTAATACATAAAATTTCTCTATAATTACTGTATACGTTTGTAGACTCAAAATCAAGATATTTAGATGAAATTACTATGTGCATAGGTCCTCCATTTACAGATGGTATCATACATGCAAAGGTGCAATTTTTTGGATCATAATTGATTGTAACATTCTTGACTCACAAAACTTCGGCTGCTTTGCCATTTTAAAATGATATCTGGCCACAGAATCGAATGGATGTATTTTTCAAACTGTAAAAATGCAAAAAAAGGGAAAAAGCACTGTAAACTTTTGTTGACTCAAAATCTAGATATTTAGATTAAATTACTATATGCGTAGGTCCTCCATTTACAAATGGTATCAAACATGCAAAGGAGCAATTTTTTGGCACATACCTGATTTCAACATTCTTGATCCTCAAAACTTCGACTGCTTTGCCATCATAAAATGAAATCAGGCCACAGGATCTGATAGGTGCGTTTTTCAAACTGCATAATTGCAAGAAAGAGAAAAAGTGGACTAAACGTACTTATGCTGTTTCAGATGTTAGAACTTTTAAATCAGAAATGAAAAATTTAAGGTAGTTGTTTTCTGTAGATTTATAAAACTTGTTGTTATTTTTTGAATGGAATGTATACACGAAACATATCACAAGCAGATGGGTGAGTTTAACTTTGTAAGTTAGTATTAGTGATTTTGATTGTACTAGAACTGACACATTGATACTGATCTTTTATGCATCACTACAAGACAAATTGTTGACTATTTAACACTGTGTTAAGCTATAGGTAAAAGTTCTGATTCTGTAGTTATCTTGGTCATATTTGCATTTACCAAAGTCAAAACACTGAATATTTTTGTGTGGTAGTTATCGATTCATTAATTCAAACATTTTTCTGAGTTTTGTAAGTCAGATAGACTCCTTATTTCTTATAGTAGTATGTTACGTCTGCAAAGTATTCAGCTGCAATGCATTTAGTGTTTACACACCAGTTTCTAAAATAAGAGAATGATGCTGACGTAAATGGTGATGGTGATGGTAACATATGTGATGACGTATATAAGTTTGCAGTGGTTCTAGAATCATTTGTAAAATTTTGTTTTAATGATCTTTTTTAAAGTTAAAATGGTATTTCGGAGCTTTTGAGATATTGGTTGTGTGCTTTTGTGGTGGGTTTCGTAAAACATACAGTTTAAAGGCCTGATTCGTATGTCTGTTTAAGAGAAAATTTTTTTAAGATATTCCTATGAAATTTTAGAAAAATGACATCAATAAATAGTGTATCTTGGTTTTTTAGCAACTGAGCATTGACAGATTGGCCATTCAATGACTTTTGAAATTGTTTTTAGATACAGCAAAATGGTGAAGCCAAATGTACAGCATGTGAGTTATTACAGACCTATATTTATGAGTACCACCTATTGTATCAAAGTAATTTGTCTGTGAAATTTTTGTGTCTGTTTTGTTGTTTAACTTTGGTTTCAGTGAACAAAGGTGATTATCTGAACGTATTGCACAGTAGGTCGTGTAGCATTAAAAGCCATTTTTAACTGCTAAAACTAGGTCGATAATTTAATTTTTGTGATACAAGTTTCTCTTTTTAAGGAACCAAACAAAAATCCAAAATAATGCTTTATTAAACATAATCAAATTAACATAACAATAATTAACATAAACAAATCCACCGAAGCTTTTCGTCCCCTCACGGGGACTTCATCAGGGCTAAATAAAAGAAAAGAGAACAAACTTTTACTCTTAAATTTAATATGGTATTAAGATACTAGTCATTGATAATTCAGTTAGTAACGTTTTAGCACTGTACCGCTCAATGGAACACCTGTAAGAGCGACTTGGCTCCTTGTGAATAACCAAGTTTTATGTTAAGGGATGGCTTAAGGCGCTTGATTAGAAACGCTTCCATTAGTTCGGTTTCAGTGCTGAAACGGCACTTTTTCAGTAATGTAAAGTTTTGCTCTGCTGGTATTGTTTCTCTGCAGGCTTTGCACTGATCGCGATGGGATTTGATAGCGGAGTTAGATGAGCTTAAGTTATTGGAAAGATGGTTTTCAATTCTGACGAATAGTTGTCTAGTCGTCATACCGATGTATGACGTGTTCTTATCCCAAGAACAAGTATATTTATAGACGACATTCGAACAGAAAAGAGCAGGTAAAGGAAATTTAAGGTTAAAATAAGAGATTATTTTAAAAGTTTGATAAGCTACTTTTATATCAGTGCTCAGTCTGTCACGAAACAATGCAGCAAGGCGTTTACTAAATTTGATAGACGGGGTACCACCCTCCCATATATTGGTACCCCGTCTATCAAATTTAGTAAACGCCTTGCTGCATTGTTTCGTGACAGACTGAGCACTGATATAAAAGTAGCTTATCAAACTTTTAAAATAATCTCTTATTTTAACCTTAAATTTCCTTTACCCGCTCTTTTCTGTTCGAATGTCGTCTATAAATATACTTGTTCTTGGGATAAGAACACGTCATACATCGGTATGACGACTAGACAACTATTCGTCAGAATTGAAAACCATCTTTCCAATAACTTAAGCTCATCTAACTCCGCTATCAAATCCCATCGCGATCAGTGCAAAGCCTGCAGAGAAACAATACCAGCAGAGCAAAACTTTACATTACTGAAAAAGTGCCGTTTCAGCACTGAAACCGAACTAATGGAAGCGTTTCTAATCAAGCGCCTTAAGCCATCCCTTAACATAAAACTTGGTTATTCACAAGGAGCCAAGCCGCTCTTACAGGTGTTCCATTGAGCGGTACAGTGCTAAAACGTTACTAACTGAATTATCAATGACTAGTATCTTAATACCATATTAAATTTAAGAGTAAAAGTTTGTTCTCTTTTCTTTTATTTAGCCCTGATGAAGTCCCCGTGAGGGGACGAAAAGCTTCGGTGGATTTGTTTATGTTAATTATTGTTATGTTAATTTGATTATGTTTAATAAAGCATTATTTTGGATTTTTGTTTGGTTCCTTAAAACCTGGAAGAAAAGTTCCCCCCTATCCGAAATTTATTAGTTTCTCTTTCTGACAGCATTTATCATCAGCAAGTAACAAGCATTCTTCATCTCACATCAAAGATGCAAAGAAAGCAGAGATATTGCAAAGACAAAAGTCTGGAGATGGTAGACATATTCAAAGTAAGGTGTTGGGATGAATACAAATTATTAAATCTGCAGTATACAATTGTTGCATACTATCTATATATGAGGGTTGGGTGAAAAGTTCATAGCCTGACTAACATGTAGTTCTTGGGTTTGAGAAAATTCATTTATTTTTCAACATAATCTTATCTGAAGTCCATGCGCTTCTTTTATCTTTGCTGCAGTGCTTGGATTCCAATGGTGTAGAAGTTTTCTTTCTGACCCTCAAAAAGTTTTCTGCGGCAGAAATGACGTCATAGTCTGATACTAGTTTCCAGCCAGATGTTTTTTCACATTAGGGAACAGAAAATAGTCAGATGGTGCCAAATCAGAAGAATATGGAAGGTGATCAATCACTTCCGAACCACAGTCATGCATAGTGGACATTGCACCCACAAACTTGTGAGCAGGAACATTGTCCTGATGAAACAGGACACCTTTTGTGTCCTGTTTCAGACTGCTTTGACTTGGTTGATTTTTGTGGCTGCCTTAGCAATTTGGCATAGTATTTTCCATTAATAGTTTCACCTTTCTGAAGTTAGTCAATTAACACAATGCTTCTTGCTTTCCAAAGGGGGAGGCCATCACCTTTCCTGTTGATGGTACCACCTTGGCCTTCTTTGGAGCAGGAGAAGTCGAGTGCTTCTATTGCATGGATTGCTGTTTGGTCTCTGCTTCAAAGTGATAGACCTGACACTCATGTTGGGTGAGAAAACACTTAACAAAACCATCTTTATCTGCTTCAAACATTGCCAAGTTTGCCTTTGACCTGACAAGTCTAGTGAGCTTTTGATTGAGTGTCAAAAGCCAGGGCACCCATTGAGCCAAAACCTTTGACACACCAAGATCCTTGTGGAGGATGTTCTCCATTCGTTTATGGAAGATGCTCATAACATTAGCTATGTGATTAACGGTTAAACGTCCGTCATCCATCACCATTTGATGAATGTAGTCCATGTTTTTTTGAGTGTTGGCCATGGAAGGACGTCCTGATCTTGGGTCATCTTCAAGGTTCTCCCTATCCCTCTTGAATTCAGCTGCCCACCAGTGTTCCCTCTAATATTCCTTCTAGTAAGTTCCTTCTAGAGATGTTCACTTTAGTAAGTGCGCAACCGCCGGCTCAAGTGCGAAATTGCTAGCAGATGTACGAAAACTGCCGGACAAATTTTGACAGACATTATTGAACAAGCCGTTATACCAGCCTTAGTAACATATTTTAAAGGTGTAAAAATATATTTCTGCTGTAACCTACTGCTATTCATTTAGTGTATATGCTAAGCTATCCTTGCATACTATAAAGTTTACCCATAACGTTTGTTTGCATATGACAGCACCTTTTGTTTTTCCCTCTGACCGTATTTTGTTTTATTACGACACTTTATCTATGCTTTTCAAGCGTTTTTGGCCTGTGACCCAATTTCAAAATGCACAGAAGCATGTGCCCCAGTTATATATTTTTCTCATTTTTATGAGTGATCACAAACAAGTTGTCAAAGTAAATTTCAAGGGAGTTGTCGAAATAATATATAAAAACAAGTCGTCAAGAAAAAGTTTTCCAATTTCACTCTCTATGAAGGCTAAATAAAGTACTGGCTCAGTGAAGACCATTGTCCACTGATTAAAAATCATTAATCTAGGCAATCATCTGTCACAAATGATCTATATTTTTTAATTCACTGAAGACGCCAGCTTGTGAGTTGCATCTTGTTTTCTCTGCTGCGTCTTTCGCAGCATGGACTCAACTTAACTGCGCATCAAAGACCTTCGAAGATGTAAAAATGAGTCCAAACAACAATGGCATGGGCGTAAGCGCCGAGCTTTAAGAATTTGCAGGGAAAGCAAAAGTAAAACTGTGTGAATGGACTTCAGTGACGTAATAATTAGCATGATTATGTTAGCTCCAAAATGTTTACAAACAGATAGCCTATCGATTACTAAAAGGCAGTGGCAAAATACCTAGCTCTTTTTCTTTAGTAAGTTAATTGTGGTTAAATTTAATCTCTCAAACTTGACAGCCTTTGCAACAGTGATTCTTCAGCACTTTGGAATGACAGGTTAACTATGTGCCTAAATAAAGTTGATCCTTTGCCGATGCACAATGTGGCATGAGAAATACGACTTTTATTTGTGAATTTTATTTTATTTGTGATTTATAAACTAATGGGCAATTTGGTGGGTTACCACGATAATGACACAACAAAAATTACTCATGGACTTTAATTGTTGCTTAATTACGGTAAATAATTAAGCAACTTACATTCCTCTAATCGTAATCAATTAAACAACAGGGTTTTGCAATTGCAAGTAAACTTTCTATCTCAAATTGGAAAGTATTTGATGGCCAAAGCCCCACAGCTTGAAAGAAGAAAACTAAGATTTTTGTATGATGTGGCAGTAGTAGAATGTGCATCATGCTTTCTTCGTTAAGGGTATCTCAGAAATCAATGTTGATGAGAGGTAACAAATTTCACCTGAGTCTTGTCAACTAATTTCACAAAACAAATGTGTAAAATTTCACGAAGTTTTGTACCAGATGCAAAAAAACAGCTAATCGTGGTTAATTTGCTAGATGTTGTGGCAAAAGTAATGGTAGGTTTGAGGCACTTTTGAAGCTTGTTTACAAAACCCTCGTTGAGAGTCGTGGTAGTATAGCTAGCTAAATATTTTTTCATTCTTACTGAGTTTTAATTAACCATTTACCGAATTCATGAAAAGAGGTCGCAAATATTTGATAGATAAAATTCTATCTTTGTGAAAAGCATTTGAAAATTGACCGAAGGAAAAAGAGAAATTTGTGGACATGAATATTTGCAAGTTTGATAAACAGACTTTAAGTCTAGTAAAAAAATTGAAATGGTAATATTTGCAACTACACATAAAACTACTGGGTTTCACTGAGAAGCGCTGACTGCAAAAAATATTAAGGTCTATTCATTTAGAATCATGTAGTTTTACTGCGTTTACGAGGGGGGCTGCATTGCTCAGAAAAAATTTTTGGGGAATCCTGCCTACTTTACCTGTTGCCAATGTGTACAGGTAGATGCAATAGCCATGCATGCACAATAACACTTTAGCAAAAGTTTTTTTTACACATTGCATGAGTTTCTGTCAGCTTTGACAACTTAGTAATTTATCTTTACACTGGTAAACCAGATAGGATAATACACCTTAATGCTAAATTAAAAGACAACTTTGGAATAATCAATTGTGAACTGCAGTTTTTTTCAATCCCATAACGTCATAGGCAAATTATACTGTTTTACAAATTACCGTTCAAGCAACTAAAATCAAAATGGCTAAATTTCAGTATAAAATCTTATTTTTTATATAGTCTAAAATATCAGTATAAGATTCATAAGATCGAAATTTACAATTCACATTTTTTCATGCTTTAAGGCTTATCTCAATTATGACTGCGAAGTTGTTGCAGCTACTTTATCAGTCAGCTACTTTTTTATCGGTCAGCTACTTTTTTAAAAAAAGATTTTCTGAAGGAAATTCAAAACTAAAATTCGTTAGAAGTCATATCCTTCTTTATTTTTAGTGTTTAGAAAGGCAAGTGAAAAAGGCTATTTATTTGTAGCATACAAAAACTGAACCATTCCCTCAAAAAATGCTGTTTTTTTGTGCTAAACTGAAACGGAGAGCTATGTGCTTTTTTTATCTTAACAAGCACGATTTAAATTGGCGTTGAAACGTAAAGAAAGCATAAAGATTTTAGGCAAGTCCAGTTTCAAAACTTCCCTTGAAAAATGATGTCTTGTTTTAAAACTGAAGTTTGAGAGCTGCTTGCTATTACTGCTCTTTAGCTACGATTGATATTGGGTGGGAAAAAGTAACCAAAATTTTTTTACTGTATGTTAATTGCTTGAGAGATAATTTGTGACTCCAAAAAGTATGACAATGGCATGTTGATGTTTTAAATCGCGGTCACTCACTGTTGCGTCACAACTGCGTGATGTTGCATGAGACGTTGCCCTGCTCTAAAAAAGCGTTTGTCATAACTTGGATTTCTTTTCACTCTCTTCCACACATTTAATAGTTGATTAAAGATTTTGCTGACAAAATTGCAAAAATTTCAACAAAGTGAAAAAGTTCCCAAAAACCGTCGAACATTTTTTGCACACTGTTGAATTTCAACTGCGAATCTGCCAGACATAATTTCGCACTTTTTTCATGTTTAAAGGGAACACTGCTGCCCACTTCTTCACAGTCGATAAAGTTTGGGGCATCATCCCCCAAAGTACTAACCATGTCAGCAAGAATTTTCTTGGGGGCTAATTCCTTTTTCTGCAAATATCTGATAACACCACAATGCCAAATCTTATGCATATTCACAAGATCTTCAATATGCCACAATACGAAATTCTATTGATAATTACAAAATCTCTCTATAATTAATTTTTAAAGTGCGAAATTTACTTACTCAATGTAAGTCTACCTGAAGAAAAAAAATCACATTCAGTATCAAGAAAACTTGATTTTAGCACATGCCAAGTTTCACTGCTCTTTTGTAACTCCTTCATAGTCCGGCTATAAACTTTTCAGCCTACCCTTGTAGTTCTTATGTGTGTATTAAATATTTATTTCTTTTGCATAACTTATATTTTTATTGGCTTGGCTGTTGATACTATGCACCCCTGTGCAATTTATACAAATTCTTGAACAGAATTTTTATTACCAGGAAGTTGTTTTTCACTGCAGTCTTCCAACAGTTTTGGGAACTCTGAAGTGGGTTCAATGCATAATTGTAGAGTTGTTCTTGTGAGCATAGAATAAGGATGTAAAAACTGTAAGGAATGTTTTTGTTCTTAATGTAAAATAATTTAGGAAACAAGCAATATAAAAATGCTCTTGTATTATCGTTTATTTGGCAGATAACGCTTAGCTTCTTCAAAGAAACAGTGCTCCAGGTGTATTCCAACCCTGAGCACAAGCAGCAAAAACTAAACAAATAACATTGTGATTTTTCTCGACTGACAATTTAAAACACTAAAAGTGTATAAACAAGGGGTAAATACAAAAAGGGTTGGTCAGTATCATGTCGGAACTACAAAATGTTTAATTTACAATTACATGGCTGTAAGCAAAAGATGATAAATTAATAAACTTCTAGTTATATATTTGAAAAGTTAGACAATACCGTGGCAGTAGCTAAAACAAGAAAAAAATTACACTGCTACAGGTCAATAAACATGGGTTAGACCATCACCATCTGATATATTTAAAACATTGGGATACGAGTTAATAAACCATGCTTTAGCAGCAAGATGTCAAAAGTAGTTGGTCTCAATTTTGAAAATGGGGGAGTTACTCCAATCAATTGAATGGTCTTACATGTTATGCACTTGGGTCATTCAACTGATTGGATTAGGCGTTAATAAAAGAAGATTTTTGCATTGCTTGTTTCCTATGTTCTTTTACACTGAAAGAACAGCACCTTTCTTGCAGTTTCTACAATGCCTGGTGTACAAGAATATTTTTCTAATTGAGCAGTGTTTTGAATAGAGATGTGTTCACTATGGGTATGATCAGTTTTGTTTTTATCAAGGAACCTCAAGCCATACAACAAAATCATCACATGATCACAACAAGCAGCATAAGGTAAATTTGTATAAAGAGTTGTAAAGTTTTGTAGTTCATTTAGAAACAGACGTCTCTTTATTATAGTAGTTTATATGCTGTTAACAGCAGTCATCATCCCAGTAAACAAGAAAGAAAGAATGTGCCAAAAAATGTGAAATTATTCTTAGTTTGTCTGTAAAGTATATGCAGACTAATTTGCAAAACAATTCAATGAACTCAGTTGCTGATCCAAGGGTTGCAACTATCCCCAACAGATATTCTGGAAAAAAGTCTAAATATTTGGTGATAGTTGGCTGCGCTGTCTTGAATCCTTATTCATGGTTGAATGGTCATGAATACGGCAAGTTTTCGTTGACCTAAAAACTAAAACAACTGACTTAAAAAATTTTTTATTTGACATTATTCATCGAACAAAATTTGGAAGTAATGTTTCTTGAAATCTTATGTTAAAACAAACATTTAATTAACAAAAACACACAAATCGTGAACAAAACTTGCAATATGCATGCCTTATACAAGCAGCTAACTCTGCAATCACCCAGGTGCAAGAATTTAAGTGTAAAAATCATGTACTGTTGTGTATTTTCAACCTTAAAGTTTCTGTCCTTTGCCGACAGTTTTTACACCATGGGAAACTTTTTGTACAGAAACTATTTGGGCTGAGAATATTGAAGTAGACTGTAAACAGCCAGTAAAATGTCTGGTCT
The DNA here is from genome assembly GCA_963675345.1 of Trididemnum clinides. Taxonomy (NCBI): domain Eukaryota; kingdom Metazoa; phylum Chordata; class Ascidiacea; order Aplousobranchia; family Didemnidae; genus Trididemnum; species Trididemnum clinides. Next base: position 33,469,768 of record OY776296.1, read on the forward strand.
TGTGCTTATTGTTTTGGAAATTCATCGTTTTGCATTCTTTTTTTAATGTAATGGTTAATGCTGCAAGTGTCTTCTCGGAAGTCAAGTTCTAGGATTGCTTGCACCATTTATTTATTGGTGTACCTGTCCCTTTCCATCATTTTTATAAGCTTGACTAGATATTCTTATGAGTCTTTGATCTTGAGAAGTTGAATTACTAAACTGTCAGACCCTTCAAAACTTTCCACAATCACTTTTACTTTAGATAAATTCTTTGCATAATATAGGGTAACATTTAAACGTTTAACTGCATCCCCATCTTGTGACAACAGGGTGAGGCAAGCAACAAATGGTAGCAAATTTGGCTTGTCTGGTTTTGTTTTAAACTGCTGCTGATTTTACTTTTGCGATTAGCTGATCAACATCTTCAAAGCAAGATTTTGACTTTCATAGCACAATTAAGCAATAAATGCACTACAAATGTCACATGAAACAGCATAGGATACTGAGATTTTAGTATTGCCCCTGCAGCCACGATACACTTTGCAGCATCAGACAATATAGGTTGACAGTTGTACAAGTAACTGGCGTGAGATGTTTCTAGGCTTCCAACTAAAATGTTTAAATATTGTATGCCAGATAGAGTGCCTTCATCAGCAACCAGAAAAATTTGTTTGTCATGTACACCATTTCTTTTCTGCTGTAACTCAACTGTACTTAATTGCATCACTATTTTTCTACAAGCATTAGAGTTTCAGATGGTAAACTGTAACCAATGTCACGAAATTTGTTTTTGATATGCTTATTGTTTTGCTTGTATGGAGGAATATGAGGAGACAAAAATGCCTTGGTTACCTTATCCACAAAGTCGATATTACTACTCCTCAAATAGTTTGCAAATGGTATGGGATTAGTAGTTCTTATCTGCTGCCTCACAATTTTTGGTGTTTGGACATGCTTCGAGACTTTCAACAAGAAAGCGTTTGTTGCAAGAAATCGTGCAGCTGCACAAATTGCATTATAACTTGTTGTCATGGCTTCATAATTGAATTTTAGATATTTTGTGGCTTTTAGAAACTTTTGGCATCATTCAAAAACCTATACCACAAACTAAAGCAAAATCTAAGTAAATATATCACGTCACACTTTTGTCAGTTGATTCCACTGTAGAATAACAAAATACCATTCGTTAGTGGGTTTGCGCACTGCACCTGCATAAGTAAACTATTCACTCTTTGTTGATTTACCTTTAATAATGAAAAGATAAGCTAAACTTGCATCGTATATGCCTCTTTATATTGCCAACGTTTTTACCTAACAAATGTGCAGTTGTAACAGAGTCGTACATAATTTCGTCAAATTTTGATTATTGCTCCACAATTATTTAATTGTGACAAGAAGTAGCAATCTGTGCTAACATACAAAAACTCGGCCAACATTGCCAGATAAAACAAAAATGTTAAGTAAGTTTTATCACAGTTTTCAACTTTTCTCACTCATACAAAAGAAACATTTTGACTAACAGTGTTAATTTTGTAAAATTGACTGTATTACCCTAAAAAGAAAAAATTGGCCTTGCAGTAAAAAATTGACTTTTTATTGAGCTATCAAATCAAGACAATCAAACTTACTCATGGTATGTAGAACTCATCATATATTACAAAAATTACACCACTCAAGCGTATCACCAAAAAACTGACTTTTTTGAAACTACTTTCCCTATTGATAAGCATTTGTGCTGATTATTGCAATGTGCGTTTGTATGAATGAAGAAATTGTATCATGGAATGAAAAAAGTGTAATTTTTTCTGTTATGTTCAAAATAAAAAGATGACCAGACTTGAAGCTGTGAATAGTTTTTATGAGCTACTACTCTATTAGGTTTTATATTTTGTTAAAAGGTGCAAGGAGCTTTGCGAAGTTGTGGAAGTTGGTCAGAACACCGCAGTTCAAGTGGAAAAATCTATTTTTACAACACCTTATCTGAAGTATCTCAGTGGGAAAAACCAAAAGAATGGAATGATGGGTAATGGGATGTTAAAGAGATGCTAAATAGTCAAGACATAGAATAAAATATCCAGAGAAAAGTGTTGTTTTGTGAATTAAAGCAAAAGACCAGCAAGTCATTTAAAAGTGATAGAACAGAGAATGGATTTCTTTGACTTATCAGTTTTAATGCCTTGTTAGTCACCATCTACTTTTTTTATAAAAATATTATTATGTCTTTGTTTCAGAACTGGAAAGTCTTTATCAAATCAAAGCAAAAACAGTTAACTGCATGTAAACAGCACAACAAAAAATAATTTACTAAAAAATAACACCAATTTAATTACACATCCTAGGTAAACAAACTGTGAACATGCCAAAAGTAATTGCAATTGTAAAAGTAATCCCAGTTAATGATATATATGGCCAACATAGTTTTCAAAGATCTTTGTATGAAATAATATGCACTGTGATTTTATTAGCATAAGACCTCCAGGTGATGCCATTTTGGTGTGAAACAGACTTAGGTAGAGGAAGTAAAATGATTTTTTAACCATGGCATGATGCTAATGTGTAGCAATATTCAAGTTTACTATTTATTGCTTTAATGTTTAGACAATTTGTAGACTGTACCTGCCATTCTCAAGCAATAGCATTTGAGTTGTGCCATACAAGAGTTTATATGAATTATTGTAATCTACTTTCAGATTTCTTGTAGAAAGTTACACTATAGGATCTAAATAAAAATATTCTTTATAGTTAGAAAACACTTGAAGAAGGTAGATTTCAGAACTTCAAATGGGCCAAAGCTTTTTAAACTAAAAAAAAGGAATTCAGTTTAGAAAGCTTTTGACCCTTTGATCTTTATAAAAACATGATAAGTTATGGGAAGGGTCAACACCTTGCCTGCAGTATTGTCCAGTTGAATGAAATTGACTTGCCTTCAAAACAGTGTTCACCCCACTTCATTTTTCTCTAGCTAAAGTTGATAACATTTTTTCCAAAACATGTTTGAGGAACCTAAGATACCTTAAAACCTTCAGGATGAAACAACATTTATTTAAAACTGTATTTCTATTTGTACAACTACAGAATAGACATTAAGACCACAACAGCCTGTTTTGCCTAGAGGCTCATCAGGTGGTGCGTCTACAAAATATATATAAAACACTATAAAACCCTATAAAAACCTGCATAACAATGTAAATTTTAACCAGTAAGTGCAATACATTTGAAAAATCAGCAACTAATGCAACTCATCTCTGAAGTTAGGAAAGATATCAATTAAGCTGCCGGTGGTACTGGGTGATAAGACTTTTGGCAAAGGTTGATTGCCAAACTATACACTTAAGAAAGCCCCCAAATCACTTGGGTAATTGTCGCACAAACCACCCCTTACCAACCAGGGGCAAGGGCTTGCATGCTGTGTCTCACAAAAAAGTGCGCTATCTCCAAGCATATCCTGCTATGTCATTGAACAAGAGAACCGAACTGATGGGAAAATGCCGCCACACCAACAAATTTAACTTAAAAAAACTTTTTGTAGTATCAACACTATTTTTGATCGCATCCTTCTCTAGAGCTTTGAGTTTGGCAATCAACCTTCACCAAAAATCTTTATCACCCAGTACCACCGGCAGCTTAATTGATATCTTTCCTAACTTCTGAAACGAGTTGCATTAGTTGCTGATTTTTCAATGTATTGCACTTACTAGTTAATTTTTACATTTTTATGCAGGTTTTTATAGTGTTTTATATATATTTTGCAGACGCACCACCTGATGAGTCTCTAGGCAAAACAGACTGTTGTGGTTTTTATGTCTATTCTGTAGCTGTACAAATAGAAATATATTACAACTCTGGCAAGCTTGCTGTTGAGCACTGTAAAGCTAAGTGACTATTTTATATGTATTTATTTAAAACTATGTAGGTATTGATATTTTAGTCATGGCCAAAATAATTGGAAAAAATCATACTTATGCATTCACACTTATTTTGAGTGCAATTATGACCATTGCAATCAAATGTAAATGCTTGAATATGTGACTGTACAGAAGATAATTGGCTCAACAATTCTCGCTGAGCTATGGAGACAAACAAACGTTGAAAGAGGCAGTAAATTGCTAAGTTTCCTAGTGCAAAAACAAGGAATGATTCAGTTTTAGCAAAAATAAGTTACTAGGCAACATATTGCTACTGCTGATGAAACAGCACAGTTGGCATGCTTTTAAAAGGTGAAGGAGATTAAATAATTTTGAGAAAGTTCTTTTGCAGGGGTGTTGTGAAGGCTTGACTGGAATAATGTAGGATTGCTTCGTTGATCAATCATGCCAGTGTGGTGTGGCAGGTAGACAGATTGGTGTGAGAAAGCTGAAAGAGCTAGCTAGCTTAGGCCCTTCCCTTGGCTTAAAGTCAAACTCTAGTCTAGTGATTGGTAAAATAGCAAGCTCAGTTACAGAAGCACTTGGTTACCAGTATGGGGAGGAGGGCAACTAAAGTGTAATTATCTTATGACGCTCATATGAAAGGAGAGGGGTTTGTGTAAAGGGCATAATACATCATATGGAAGAGGAAAGGTTCAAAATTAGTTTGAAAATTTTTCATGATTTGAATGGTCTTTTATCGCATCATTATTCCTGCAGATCTCTGTCAGCTAAGTAACTAAGCCTTAGTTTGATGTTACCAGTTTAAACTTAAGTTATTGTTCAAATTTAAAAAGTAGAATTGGTAAAACTTCACGATATTATGGTAAAAAAGCAAAGCTATTCACAATCATAACTCAAGTATGAATTTATCCATATTGTCCCTGATGGGAATGAAAAACCACAATGGCATGAAATCATCAAAACTTAAAAGGCATTTAGAATCAAAATATAATGTCTGCAAAGACAAAGACCTACCATCTTTTGAGCAAAAAGCAATTTATTGTAAATTGCTAAAGCCAACAAGCCACACACAATCGCTAAAAAGTTGATATTGCCATATGCAAAAGACATTAGTCACATATTGGAAAGGATATGCAGGGAGCAAGTTGATTATATTATCACTCTCAGATTACACAGTGCAATGTATGTTTTCACTGATTTATGAAGATATCAAGATCAAGTATACCCTTTTCTTTCCTTTCTGCAATATGAATATTCATTAAAAAATTCTCTTGATTTTGTGGACAGGATTCGTGATTTTACTTGTGATGACCACGATTGATTTGTTTCTTTCAAATTGGTCAATTTATTTACATTCATATTTGCAATGCTAGCCACTGACATTATTTCTGAGTTATTATGCAATGATATGTCTCTGTATGATCACACTAAATTAACTGCTAATGATACAATGGAAGCTCTAAATCTTTTTATAAAATCTACTGTGTTTTCATTTAAAAATATTTAATACTGCCAAGTTTTCAGTATGCCCGTGAGCTCTTCCATCTTCCCTGTTATCATGAATATTTTTATGGAACACCTTGAGCGTAAAGCCATTTTCACTTTTTCATGTCTCTCACTTTATGGACTGGATATGATGATGACACATTTTGCATCATCAAAAAAGACAAGGTAAACGAATTTCACCAACACCTTAAAAACATTTCACTATCTGAGACATTCACTCTCAAACATGAACACAACAAATCATTGGCTTTCTTGGATTTAAAAGTAACAAGATGCAACCACTCACTCTCAACTATAGTTTTCAAAAAACCCACCCACACAGATCATTACCTTCAATTCACATCACAGCACCTTAAACACCAAAAACTAGCTATTTCAAAAACTTTCCATTACAGAATTGACGCACATGTCACAAAGGTGGCTATGAAACCCTATTTAACTCTTGGTAAATTTCTTCCTCACCCCAAAAACCTCCTCAATGAAAGGGAAATATTAAGCACAGCATATATTAAGCACACCAACTTCAGTGTCATGACAGCAAGCTTACATATACCGGCCAAATGAAACCGGATTTAAAGTCATGAATAGTTGAACACAAGAAAGCTATTGAATTCCAAAGACCTAAAAAATTTGTTCTCTGTGAACACTACATTACTTTCAATCACAGAATAGATTGGAATTGAACCACAATCTTAAAAACTGAGAAAAACTATTTGAAATGCCCTTTTGCTTTGCTTCAAGTTTGCGGGATTATTTTTTGGCTTAATTTCACCATTCTTTCCACTGCAAAGTTATTGTTTCTTTAAACGGTAATGCTACTCTATTCTCTCATCACTTTGTCAGTGCAAGATTGAGTTTGTTTTTTTAACTACTACAGTGCTGCTTACATGATAAATTATTGGACAATCCTAACTTGTAGATCTTGTGCACCCAGTTGTTTTGAAATTTTATCAATAGGTTGCTGTCAAATTTTATCAATAGTGCCGTGCTTCAAGTGAAGCTGTTTACCCACCATGTTGTAAGAGGCGACTATTGGGTATCTACCAATTGCAATCTGACTGTTAATGGTGGAGTTACCAGCTTATTTGCTTGGTTGGTCCATTCATGTCAGAAAAATGAGTTTGGGGGTAAGCAAGGGTATGGTTCCTGTAAAAGAATTTTGCTCCAACAAATCCCCATGACCAAAAAAAATTGACAAATGACCCCTAGTCCCCAACCGCTCTTAAATGGGCGGGGGGTGAAAAGAATCTCTAGGTTTAAATCTGAATGTCATGAGATGAGATTTATTACGTTAAATGTGGGAAGTCTTTGTGGAAGGAAAACAGAAGTGTTTAAAGAACTATGGAAAAAAAGAGTTGATGTGTGCTGCATGCAGGAAATACGATGGGAAAGCCAAGGAGCTCGTTTCGTGGATACTTTGGGGCAAAGGTATAAACTGTGGTGGTCAGGAAATGATGTAGAATTTGGAGGATTTGGAATATTGGTGAAAGAGGAATTATCTGGAAACGTTGTGGAAGTTAGAAGAAAAAGCAACAGAGTAATTGCAATGGTGCAAACTTTAGATAGAAAAGTGATGTGCTTAGTATGTGCATATGGGCCACAAAGTGGAAGACCAGACACAGAGAAAGTGCGTTTTTAGGATAAAATAAGGAGTGAGTGGAACTTGGGGAGTTCTAGTGAAATCATTGTTTCTTTGGGGGGTTTCAATGGACATATTGGGAAATGTGCTGGGGCTCTTGAAGATGTACATGGGGGAAATGGTATTAGGAAAAGAAATGCAGAAGGAAGACGATTTTTGGAGTTCAGTGATAAAAAAGAGCTTTCATGGCAAACACTTCGTTTAATAAGACAGACAAAAGGAAAATCACTTATAGTGCCAGTGGATGTGAAACAGAAATTGATTTGTGCTTGTGGGAACTTCAGCACAGCCTGGTGGTCGTAGATCTGGATAAAAAGGTTGTGAGAAAGCAATGGATCATAAGAAGAAAGGTTTGAAAGTTGAATCAAAACTGCACAAGAGTAAGATTTGAAAAAAGAGTTAAAAGAACTAGTAAGCACAGACGCGCCTAATTTGTGGAAAACTTTCAAGGATGGTGCTCTAAAGGCATGTGATGAAGTATGTGGAAAGAAGAAGTCTAGGAGAAATCGAGGAGATATGTGGCAGTGGAATGAAGAGGTAAAGGATACCATAGCAAGAAAGAAGGTGGCATTTAAAGAGCTGTGCAGGTTCCCATCAGAAGAAAATAAGACTAAATACAAACGTTTAAGAAATCAAACGATGAAAGTTGTGCCAGAGCAATGAGAATGGAAGGTAATCAGGGGTTGAATGATTTATATCAGAATTCAAATAGTGTTTTCTACTTCCTTAGAAGAATGAAAAAGGAAGGGAAGGATGTAGAAGGAGGAAGGTGCTTAAGAGGAAGAGATAGGCGATTGGGTTTTATTAAAGAAGGCAGGGCAAAAATTTAGAACGAACACATGGAAAAGATTACGAATGGGACCAGATGGTGGAAACTGATGTAGAAGGACAAGTGGAAAAAGTGGCTCTTAATGAAATTGTGGATGCAATGCAAAAGATGAAATCAGGAAAGGCAACTGGACCATCCAAAGTAAGTGTCAAGATGATAGTTGCAATTGGGCCTGTGTCAGCGTGTATTGGATGGTAGAGAAATGCCTGATGAATGGAAAACTAGTGAGATTGTACTCACCTTTATAGGAAAGGGTGATGTGATGAGCTGTTGATCATACAGAGGAGTGAAACTGCTAGAATATGCCATGAAAGTTGTTGAAAGAGTACTAGAGAGGCAAATACAAACACTAGTCAATTTAAATAAAATGCAGTTTGGATTTATGCCAGGAAAAGGAACAGTGGATACGATATTGTGAGAAGAATGCAGGAAGAATATCAAAAGAAGGACAAAAAGTTGTATATGTGTTTGTTGACATGGAAAAAGCTTTTGATAGAGTGCCGAGAAAAGTGATGGTGTGGGCCATGAGAAAAAATGGTTCTGTCAGAAGTAATACAGTAGTTCAGGCAGTTATAAGCTTGTATGATGGTGTAAAGACAAGAGTGAGAGTGGGATCTGCATATTCAGAGGAATTCTAAGTAAAAGTTGGTTTACATCAAGGATTTGTGGTGTTGCCACTATTGTTTGCAATAGTTGTGGATGTTATTACAGAAAATGCAAAAAGGGGTGCGATTAATGAATAACTGTATGCAGATGACCTTGTTCTCATGAGCAAAACCATGGAAGATTTAAAGGAAAAATTTTGGAATTGGAAGGGTGCACTGGAAAGTAAAGGTTTAAAAGTCAACACTAGAAAAACAAAAGTGATGGTAAGCGAGTCAGAAGGAGAACTATTCAAAAGCAAGATAGATCAGCGTGGTCCAATTACTTCTGACCCATGGGCCACTTTACAAAAACATGACGCCTTGCGGGCCATTTCAAACAAAATGTCACAAGAATTAAAATTAAACAAAAACAAATTCAGATTCACAAGATGTGAAATAAAACAAAAAGCAAAGATAAGTGAGTGCAAAAAATAGCCAATTTATAGCAATTTTACTTCAATCGGATGCATGTGTTTGAGGCTTCTCTGACACTATAGTTTCTATATCAATATCAATGTTAGTGGTAGAAAGTCGGAGACAATTGTCCAGTGTTTGGTTTGCCATTCGATTTTTGTTTCTAGATTTGACCAGCTTCATAGTAGAAAATGTACTCCCACACACATATGTGCTTCCAAACATTGAGTGCATTTTTAGTGCAAAATCTTTCAGTATGGGAAATTTATCTTTGCTGACTAATTTCAAGAATCTCTTTTGGGTTTCGTTTTTCTTGAGAGCAAGAATGGGTTGCATTGAAGCTCACAGAGCTAGAGCTGAAATTCTGATAGCTGTGTCTCCACATCAACATTCATAGGATTGTTATGCAAATAGAGATTAGGTTTTAATTTTTCAAAATCTTTGAATCTATTCTCAAACTCATGAGATAAAACCTCAATATCTTCAACAAAACGAGAGCATTCCACTTCTACATCATCTGCCAGAAGCTCGTGTAAAAAATCGAAGTGTGAAAGATCATTATTTTTCAAATACGTAGCAAACAGGCGCAGTTTTATTTTAAAAGTTTCAACGTGCCCAACTAAATGTGAAATATTTTAATTTCGCCCCTGCAACCTCAGGTTCAACACATTCAAGTGCATTGTGATATCTGCAAGGAAAGAGAGTTTGTAAAGAAAGTTTTTATTTCTTAATTGAGTCTGGTACACATGTATTTCACTCAATTCTTCTGCTAGAAACGAAAGGATATCCATTCAAAGACCAAAGAAATGTTTCAGTACTTTCCCAGCACTAAGCCACCTAATATTTGTATACAGTGGTAGGTCCCTGAATTCTGCTTTTCACTCTTCTAAAAAAGTAATGAAACGCCTGTGTCTGTGTGCCTTGTCGCTGCCTGTAATCAAATTCACTATTAGGACAACTGTTTTCACGACATCACTCATTTGTAGCATCTTTCGACAAAGTGCTTGTTGGTGGATGATACAATGCAGCGTTGTACAATTTACACAGTTTTTCTTTAGCAAACCAACTAATCCAGTGTTATTACCGGTCATAGCTTTAGTGCCATCAATTACGACACATGAACATTTTTTATATCCTCCATAATCATCAATAACTGACTCAAGGGCAGCATAATTATTTGAGCCCCTAGTATCTTCATTCAAGGAACACATTTTGACCAGTTCTTCTTGCACAGTAAAAATTTTATCAACAGGGCGTATGAATATTAGAAGCTCACTTGTGTTACTTATATCTGTACTCTCATGCAGTGCCAATGAAAAATACACGCAGTTTTCTACTATGCTCTTTAGTTTTGATGATACATGTTTGCCAAGATCACTTATCCTTCTTGCAATAGTCTGATGAGTCAATGATACAGTTTCAAATTTTCTGGCAACCTTGTCTTCCCCAAACACATGTGCAATTTGCATTGCACGTTGTTTTACCAACTCGCCATCCCTAAATGATTTACTTTTTTTCAACAACATGAGAGCGATTTCATACGATGCCACTGTACTTGTTGTTTGTGGTTTTATGAAACTACTCAGAACTTTCTTCTGTTTCTAACATTCCCTTTTAAGACCGTCAGCAATATCAATTCGTGCCTTCCAATAATATTCTTCATATTGCATTTTGTGTTGCATTTCATAATGCCGCTTAACATTATATTTCTTCATCACATCAATTACTTGCTTTCAAACCAGAAATTATGGCTTGCCATTATTTTTCATCATAAAGTAATTTTCCAACCACTTTTCATTAAACACTCTGCCTTCGTTAGCAAGCGTTCTCTTCTTGCTTGTTTTCATTTTAATAGTGTGTACATGTACAGTATATTGTTTTCAGCAAATTTTGAATGTTTGAAATTACTATTTCGACTCTGGCTGAAACTTTATTTTCCTCTTTCAGATTATTTCACTAAAAAAGTTAACGTACTATTGAATATATTAAGCGTCTCATGAGGGAAACCAAGTCGCGTTCGTTAGTATATTGATTTTCTTATTTTTCTTTATCTTTATGCGAAAAAACGAGGTATTGCAAATTATTTCATGACTGGCAGTTTTATGAAAAATTGTCCAACTGTAACATACACATAACAGATTAAATAAATACTAAAAAAATTGGCAGGCCACAAAAATTCTGTCTGCAGGCCTGCTATTGGACCATGCTGAGATAGATAACATGTGGAGTTTGTGGGAGGAGAGTCATGGCCAATTCAGTGTTGTGCACAAAATGTGGAAACTGGATTCATGGCAGATGTGCAACAATAAAGAGAACTATCTCTAGGTTGGCAATGCATTTTGTTTGCTGGAAATGTATAGGAATAATGGAAAGAACAGTGGATTCGATTGAGAAGTTATGCAATGAAGTTGAGAGAGTGAATGGACTTTGTTATTTGGAGGACAGACTAAATTCTAGTGGTGGTTGTGAAGCGCAGTTACAGCAAGAGTAAGAATTGGTTGGTTAAGATTCAGGGAATGTGAAGAGTTATTGCTTGGAAATAGGTTTCCTCTGAAGATGAAAGTTTATCGTTGCTGTGTAAGATCAACAATACAGTATGGAAGCGAGGCATGGTGTTTAAAAGAGAATGAAAAAGCAATTTTAAGGAGAATGGTGAGAGCCATGTGCAGTCAGAAAGTTGTTGACAGAAAGACGACTGAAGAATAGATGTGACGTGTTGGGGTTGAAGGAAACAATAGACTGGTTAGCAACAGCAAATGGAGTTGATGGTATGGGCATGTGCTGAGGAGGGTTGATGATAGTATTTTGAGGGTTGCTCTGGATCTTGAAGTAAGTGGTAAGAGAAAGCAAGGACGACTGAAGAAGACCTGGAAGAAGCAAGTGGTCTAGGAGACAGAAGATCGGTTTAAAGAAGGAGGATGCCCTGAGGCGGGCAAGGTGGAGAGCTGGAATTTGAGCAAATGCAGAAGGAATGGGGTAAATTTGGCCATTCCTGCCAAGGGGACAACACAGGATAAAAACTGAATAACTACTACTACTTGCTGTAGCAAATAAGTTGCCAGCTGCTCTGATGATGTTGGCCATTCTAGTCGATGAAACGTTAGCTGAAGTAAAGGCACCATCAAGAAATTTGTGTGGTAATTATTGCTCACCAGTAGAACAAAAGTTAAGATTTAATTTTAAACAAGTCTTTGTTTAACAAAGTCGTATCCTATGTTATTTTTAATCATCTTTGTTTGCAATTGCACTTACAAAAATGCATTACATGTGCCTAAGTGGAAATTTTTGAAAGGGAGTTATTTGGTCACATTAGGTTGCTAGAGGGAATTACTGCGTGAAAAAGGTTGAAAATTATTGTACTGGTGACATCAGGAAAAGCCTGGTACACAGGACTACTTGGCTTGTTATAGGAATAGACTATTTGAGGTGAATACACAAATGTATCAGCTGAAGTTTTAGATTTAAATTCGGATTGATTATTATCATTAGTAGCAAATACACCAAGTGCTTTGAAAAGAATATACGAAGATCACCACTCAATATGTCAAAAATGAAAAACATTACAAAACTCTTACTTGGACACATGTGTTGTACATACAGGGATGGGCAATTCAGAATAATATACTATTCTAGAATAGTTAAAACCAAATCCAAAATCCGAAATTGAATCCTTTTTGGCGATTAGCACAATCAACATGAAAGCATTTATTACAATTTCACAACAACAAAAGTACAATCAGAGAATGAGTTTATTGCAGTGCAATCAAATTATGTCTGCACGTGTGTGCATCATGAGAAAACGGACGCATTCGATCAATGTTTGTGTGTGCGAGTTAGTTTTTGAATCATTGCATGCAATTGATACTTTTACGAAAAGAAAATCTGTGAACAAGCAATGTGATAAAGCTTGCAAGCAGGATATTAACCGAATCCCATTGGATTCGGATAGTTTGGGATTCAAATCCTTCAGATTCAGTATTCTGAATTTCCCATCCCTATGTACATATATTCAAGTTTTATTTAATGTCATACAAGTGCTCAATGTGGTCATCGCCAGCAGCATGCACAATATCAAGTTGATGTAAGAATTCCTCCAAAATGCCCTGCTGTGTCTCAAGATAAGGTCTATGGTCCTTTTTTTGAAAGAAACACCATCCTATCTTGAAATATTCGAAAATTGACTCTTCACCTTGCTGCAAGCAGATTTGAATGATTTCATTTTTTTTAGCAAGACTGAGCACTGCCCCACTGGCATCTTAGGGTTTGAGCTTATCTGAATAGAAACGCACCTCAGCAATCAGCGATGAATTGGTAGGAGAGGTGATGTAGACCTCATTCTCTGCACTTGGCCTGCCAGATCCCTGAACCTCACTGTGTGTGACTTTTTTTGTGGGGTATGTTAAAGACAAGAGTTTTATGTTCTACCACTTACAATAAATATTGATAACGTGAAAGATCGAATAACAGCTGTGATTAACACAGTGGATTGTGACATGCTGAGACACGTTTGGGAGGAATTTTCATATTGGCTTGATGTGCATGCTGCTGGTGGTGAACATATTGAGCATTTGTTGTAAAACATGATATAAAACAATAAAACTTGAAGGTATGTACAACACATGTGTTCACACTGGAGTATTGTAATATTTTTCGGTTTTGACATATCACGTGATAATTTTGGTGTATTCTTTTTGAAACACTCTGTATTACAACTAATGATTAGAATGGCATATTCTAAAGGATTTTGAAGTACCGTATTTTCTGCCTAATAAGCCAAATTTCAGGACCTTAATTTTGGACCTGATTTTTTGGGGTCAGCTTATTGGCCGATAAGGAAAATAATAAGCAAAAACCATCATCTACCAGCGCGATGGTGTAGTGGTTAGAGCGTCCGCTTTGCAGTCAGTAGACCTGGGGTTCATTTCCCTTGTCGAGTCATACCAAAAGACTTTAAAAAATGGTATTCACAGCTTCCCTGCTTGGCACTCAGCACATAAGGGATAGTGTGGAGAACAAGCCGGCAAGCTTGCTTGTTGTGTCCTTGGGCAAGGCACTTAACGGGACGCCTCCGTCTTTATGTGGCAGACAGATGGTGGGGCCAAGCAGTCTACCTGTCGTGGTGGCCCAGTCTGACGAAAGACATGCAAACAGAGCATGAGCTCATACGCGTAGTAATAATCATCTTCAGAGCTAAAAATTGGCCTCGGCTTATTTGGCGATTTGGCTTATTAACTGGAAAAAACAGTAATAGTGGACAATGCAATAAGTCAGTAGCCTTTGTGGTCAGCTGAAGATGGGCATTTCAGAATAATATGCTATACAGGGTGAGCCATAAGTTTTGATATGTAGGAAAATAAACATTGTATAGTGGACAAGTTTTTTGTTATATAATGTGTGCAATATGATTACCACTGTTTTAAATTCACATATTAATACATATTTTGCACTGTTGATGAACATGCTTTAGCACTGGTATGCTTGTAGTGGCATTGGTGATACATTCTTTGAGATGATATATCTCCGGTATCTTTACCTGATACACCATGGCCTTCAAGTGCCCCCAAAGATAGAAGTCAAGGGGTGAGAGATCAGGGGACCTGGGAGGCTACTCCACCGGACCAGCTGACCAATCCAACCCTCTTAAAACTGATGATCCAAATACTGGCGCACTTGGAGACCAAAATGAGGTGGAGCTCCATTTTTCTGGAAGTAAATTGGGTAGTCACCTTCCTCGTTTAGCAGGGATGGGAGAATTTCTCCTTGCTACATTTAAGATACCTTTCTGAATTACGAGTTCAATCAATAAAAATTGGTCCAATAATTCTGTCACCCCATATCCCGGCTCACACCATCAGTTTACCGCCACCTTGCATCTTTGTCAGACTTTGCATTTAGTGTTCTCATTACTCCAATAACATAGGTTTTGCCAACTGACCTCTCCATTGATGTAAAAAATTGCTTCATGAGTAAACAAAATGCTAGTGGAAAAGTTTTCATCCTTATTTATTTTGGTTGATGCCCATTCACAGAATTCCATCCATCTATCTGGGTCATCTTCACTTAAATGCTGTGTCATTTGTTTGCTTTTAAAATGCCCCTGATACTCGATCTCCAGACGATGATGGTGATACTTGTTCCATGCTTTCTGTTGAAGTTTTGTGCTACCATGCAACTGCTTTCCAATCCAACCATTAGTATAATTTCAAGTGGTTGCTCATTTGTCAAACGCATTTCCTTAGGTATATAAAATATATTAAAAAATATCTGAAACAAAAAAATTTTTGTAATATTTCTCCTATATATCAAAACCTATGGCCCACCCTGCAGAATAGTTAAACTGAATCCAGAATACCAAATCTTTTTTTGCAAATGTCGCAATTACCATGAAAACATATTTATTACAAGTTTACAGCAACAAAAGCACAATTAGAGAAAGAGTTTATTGCCGTGCAGTACATTTTAAGCTTTCTACATGTTTGCTTGTCAGGCGAGATTGCAATTTAACGCAACATTTGATCAATAAGTATGTCTGTGTATGCGAGTTATTTTTTCAATCGTTGCATGCAATTGATATGCTTACAAAAAGAAAATATGTGACCAAGCAGCATGATAAAGCTTGTAAGCAGGATATAAATTGAATCCTATTATCCGGTTTGAAGTGACATTTTTGATTTGGATGGTTTAGGATTTGAATTCTTCAGATTCGTTATTCTGAATTGCCCATCCCTTGGGTCAGCTAGATTACTATTAGTGTTTTTTGTCACAGAATTGGCAATGGTATTAATACATCTACCCATGCTAAAAAGTAATTTACTGATATGCCAATATACTTATAACCAAAAAGCTTTTTGATTTGTGGTAAAGTGAATATCCTAAGCAAGATTATCAGTGTTCTAATGCTCGTGGTTGTTTTTCATTTTCTCAAAACTTTCTCGATGTCTTCATACCAAGATAATGCATGTTGTTTTCAGATTAACCAGTTTTAGTCTAGTTGATATAGCTGTCTCCAGTTTTTGTATTTTATATTGTTTTTTGTTGATTCCACCGTGGAATGTAAATTGTTTTGCTCAACAGCTTAAATTGGGTATATAATCTTTTAGCCTGTTTTGCTGCTGAAAGAAAAAAGATGTAAGGTTTTCATACAAAACATTTATCGTTATGCAAGGACATGCACAATCACCACTCAAATGGTGTAACTCTTCTGTAATATTTTATCTGTGCTTTCTCTGAGATGTATGTCTGAGTTAAAAACTGGTTGTCACGCATGCATTGGAGCGGATTTGGTGAGATTAGAGAGTTCAACTCTTGCTCGGTTTTGCTTTGTGCATTAAAATGCAGTTTTTTCAAGTTTTTTAGGAAAATTTTCCACAGTTAAATGACAGTTTAGTTCATCTCATCAATAGAAATCTTTCAGTAGTGTTCTTTAAGCTGTTCCTTGGTGGAAGTGGGAGCAGCTGGCTGAACCAAGGGTTATTATTGTGACTTGACAGATTGGTAGCCCTACTAGGTATTTTGGGAAACCCAGCTAGTGATGCTCTAAAATAAAGAGTGATCTCTTGGATACCTGGATAACGTAACATAAATGTCATTGTGTTCAAATAAGTTCTTGTGATTTTGTTATTATATTAAGAGCAGTTATTAAGTGAAGAGAATATGTTTTCATTATTAATGCTGATTAATAAAGTTTCCATCAGAGATAACCCTCTGTGAAGGTTTGTATTTATAAATTTTTGTGCAGTTCTGTATGTAAATGGAGAATAAAATTTTAGTGAACTTCTTCAACACACAGTTGTAACAAATAACATATTTTTTATGGTATGTTTCACTTTCTTTAGGATTGCTGTGGATTTAAAGTCAAAGGAAAAATTAAAGTCGTCAGTGCAACGAAGTGAGTTGAAGTACAGGGTGTTCCTAAAGTCTTGGGCACATTTTGACAATGAATATCTCGAAAACTATTAAGGATATAAAATGCATCTGGTAAATTCAGAAAGCTTGTAATCTCAATTTTTACATGGAATGTTCAAAGATGTTCAATGTGATTCAGTTTTTGCAAATTCAAGCACATAAAACGCCTTTTCTGGTTAAGTGAACGCCATTAATGGCTCTGAATATCTAAAAAATCTGAAAAGATATCTAAAAAAATCTTAATTTAAAAAAATCTTAATATCTGAAAAGAAATAAAAAAATCAATAGCCTTACAAAAAACTTAATGTAATTAGCTTTAAAATGACACAACTTTTATCTTACTACCATTTCTAGCTAAATAGATATGGGGACTTCAAATGTGCCCAAGACTTTTGGAACACCCTGTACAATGATTGATAGTGCCTCTTTCTTGCGATTTGTCTTTTTCGGTGTTTGCTGCATATTTTTTGTATTTTCAAAGCAGATATTCGCTCCACATATTTCTCCAAAATTTGTATCTCTGTAAATAAAGAGATACTTGTGGTGCTTTGAAATCTATTTATTTCATTAGTACTTTCTCAAACTTGCAGTTACTAGTTAAATATAAACTTAAATTATATTGACAAAGACTTGCTGCGCTTGGATTTGTCAGCTTCCTCCTGTGACAACCCAAAAAGAAAAACCGTGTTTTTTCCATGCCTTAAGGTAAAAGAAAGATTTGATTATGTTTGTAAACTTGTATTAATATTTGTTTTCAGACTCTGCTAAGACCACGTCGTCTCGTCATAGCAGCAGCAGTAAACCAAATGAAAATTCCTCTGCTGACACTGATAAAGATTATCGACATCATAAAGACTACTGTGATCGAGATTACAGGAACCGGCCTTCCACTTCTGATCATGATTATAAGGATATAGACTACCGCAATGCTGCTTCATCGAAAACATCCAACACCAAAAATAACGTTAAACGTGCTATAAGTACTGACCGGGACTACAGAGCGCATAACTCTTCTGTTACCAATACTTTACCTAATCACGAGTCAAATAGCAGCATTAAAAAAGAAGAAAGTTATTTGCCTTCCACAGGAAAGTTTTACGATTATTCAAAGTGGAATGCCAGCACATCAAATACTGACACAAAAACTATTAATGGTGTTACATCTTCCACTGAATCATTCCATAAAAACACAGAAGGTATGTAGCTTGTTGGCATATTTGAGTGAAAAAATACTATTCTTGATTACCAGCTTCAATTTTGTCACTAGTCTTAAGTATTATTTTCTGACAAAGTTTATACTATGTTATTGTGTCAACAGGCGATCATGATTCTAAGAATAAATTATCAGCTTCTTCAGCTGAGTTTATGAGAAAGTTATCCAGTGTCTTAACTCAAGCTGCAACCACCTCCTCTACAAATTCTAGTAAGTCGGAAGAAAACATTAAAGATGGTAAGTTTCAACATACAGATTTTTTTACGAACAATTTCAAATTCCAAGTACACTACCTTCTCCCACATGTAGTCCCAACACAATCTAACTATTTTTCTCTGATAAAGATTTTCGGTAATACATTTTCCAGCTCTATATAACTTTTGGGTTACTAGTATGCACCAGAACGCTTTGTGCTCTGCTGATGACGCCACACTGGCAGAAATGGTAGTCGTTCGGAGACTGAGTATATACACATACATATATTTAAGAATACTCCATAAAAGCTTGAAACCACAACTGGTTGTTCTACCGAAAAAGGTTCACCAGGTGGCAGCGAATCTTAAATTTGAAACTTCGGTTACCACTAGGTAGACTGCTACTACAGTATAGAAACTATAAGCAAATAATCAAAGCCAGTGACTTGCAACTAAACGCCAAGCCATTTCAACAAGTTAGCCTCGGAATGCTCTCTATACTACGCTATAGGTCTTCTTGCTTGTGAGTGGTGTTAAGTGAAACCGTGCCACCACAGTGTAATCGAGTGCTGCAGGTCGCGGTGATAGCGCTACATGAGCGAATAAAAAAAAACAAAGTGTAGGTCAAAGTTAAAGGATCGAGTGCGAAACTAGCATTAGAATATGAACGGTTATATAAAAGCATCACGCTATTCAAAAGCAACAGCAAAATTGACAAACTTTGAATAGTAAAGTTAATAAGAGAAATGTTTCAGTTTGATTTTGTTGGGGTGACGGCACTTGCTATTGAGCTCGGATCTCTTTTTAATTTAGTAGCAGGATCTGCTCGGAGAATGGCAAATTTCTCTATGAGGCAAAGATTTCACGTTCTTGCCCCAGGTTGGTATGGTGCAGTATTCACCATAACACTCAATTTACTACAGGTCTTTTGCTTGCCAGTCAGCTTTCGACAGTTCAGTGGAATTTCTTTTATGCTGGCATTTAAAGCTTTGATTATGGTTATAGAAGCAAGCTTTAAATTCTGTGTCGCTACAATTATAGTAATGTCTGGCAGCGGTTCCAGATGATATCATTTTTTTATACACAGTGGAGCTTTGGTGACATCTTCCATCCAGTGGGCAGCTTTCCTTCTTCCTCCAGTTACACGGTGGCGTTGGTGTGATTGGAATTGGCTCTGTTATTTAATAACATGTTGTTATGCCTGAAGATGATTGCATGCATAGTTGGGCTTGCAGCTATAGTTCACTTTGACGTTATTTTTGTCACCAATTTTATGCAGGTGGTGATGGGGCGGAAAGTGTTTAGCAAGCAGCCTCAGGAATTCTTGACCATCGTATGTCCAAAGTGGCTGCAATCATTCCCAGGCACAACAGCTAATTCCAATCATACTACATCATTGCGCAACTGCAGAAAGAAGACCGGACGCCCGCTCAATGAAAGATGTCTCAGAGCTCCATTATATACAAAGCGACAATAACATTTGAAAGTGGCGCTTGAAAAATTCCACCAAAGTGTCAACAGCTGTCTAACAAGCGGAAAATGGTGAAGACCCCAACATTAAGTGGAACATTATGGCATACACTGCCCCATATCAGCCTAGGACAAGATCCATAGGCGCCGACTTGTATTTTTGCGAGGGGTGGCGGTGCCATGGAAGCCTACTGTGATTAGATGTCACTAACACAGAACACTATTGAGCCGAGCTTGAGTGTAATTGTTCACTTGCTTGTTGTTAAGTATATTTCGTAAAGTTAAAGTGTGCAATTGTCAGCTTTGCACAATTAATTTTTTGCCTGAGTTCTGGTAAGCGTGTTTCTCAAAGTTGTTTTTGCAGTAACCATTTACTGTGAGCATGCGCTGAGCTCCATTGTGATGCGTAGTTCTATCGCTCTGGCAACGCATCAACATTCATGCATCGCAGTCACTAACTCATAAACGTCTCGTTTAACATGCGACGTAATTTCACTATGGCTACAATAAGCACCGCCAATGCTTTTTCCTTTTCATCTAACAATAGAAATATTAACTAACAACACAAAATAAGTCTACTTAATGTAAAAGTCGCAATGCAACCTCACAGACAAGCAGCTCCGTTAAACAACAGTTTCGATTTTTCGTGAACATTAAGCGACTGAATCAATCACTAAACGTCGCGATGAAACTCTTTTTGTCACTTATTTTGGGCCGCCTACGTATTTAGCAAATAGTAGCCCTTCCCATCCAGCTGTCAATAATTGGGTCCAGTTGTAACCGTGAAGCCTACACAAAAGTAGAACGCGGTTTAATCGCTCTTGTGTCATGATAGATTGCAAGTAGGTTTCATGCGCATGACTGCACTAAACTATTGCTCTGCTTTGTAGGTAGTGAAAGGTAAATTTTCAAAATGCAGGCCACATTTGGTAGCATTAATAAAATGATTTGATTGCTTGCAAGCAGATCATGCTGTGTAGTTGAACCAATCAACAGCCACCTCAACGTGGTGGTGCAGTCCCTGACCCCATTTGGGTTGGGTCGAAATGACTGTTGGCCTTCCCAAGGGTTCCAGTTACTCCAGGCACTCCCCTTCATTTTTTTGCTATGCTGCCCCCCTGAACGACTGCAGCAGGGCAGCACACAGCTTCTTCAAAATCAGTTGCCTGTTTTTTCTTTTCTCTTGCCTTTCTTCGTCTCCTCATTCTTCTCCTTCTCTTGATGAGCGGTAACATTCATCCCAACCCTGGCCCAATCTTTCCTCTCTCTGTGTGCGCTAGAAATGTGACCTGGCAGGGCAAGTTAGTGTAATGCTGCACCTTCTCCAAATC
Organism: Trididemnum clinides; assembly: GCA_963675345.1. Classification (NCBI taxonomy): domain Eukaryota; kingdom Metazoa; phylum Chordata; class Ascidiacea; order Aplousobranchia; family Didemnidae; genus Trididemnum; species Trididemnum clinides. The sequence continues at coordinate 33,490,764 of OY776296.1, forward strand.
GGTCCTCTCCCATCTGCCCAATTTATATATTCTCCCTCTGCCCCGTCACCACCGTTCCTTGCTCCTAGCTGTTCTTCTGCACCTCCTGCCTCCTCTTCCCCCCTGACTCTCTCAGGGTTCTGCAATGGAATGCTGGAGGTTTTCGAGCCAGGAACACTGAACTACTTCACTTTCTCTTGTCCCATCCTGTTGACCTTATCTGCATCCAGGAATCCAATCTCAACTCCTCTTCCTCTTTCCAAATTTCTGTATTCTCTGCTCTGCGTTCTGATCACACCCACTCCCGGTCTGGCATTCTCTCTCGTGATGCCACGCACGCTAGCGGCGGCGGCATCATTTTCATCAGGTAGGGCCTATCCTTTTCTAACCTTTCTGCCTCCTCTCTTTCTTTGCTTGGTCCCTACTCTGATGATGTATGGGTCAACATCTCTCTTAACAACTCCTCCTCGTTCTCATTTTTTAATGTGTATGCCCCCCTATTTGCTCTTCCCTGACTGATGGCAGAACCAACTCCTTTTCTCCCTCCATTCTTCCCTCCTTCAAAAATCTCTTCATTCTGGGGGACTTCAATTGCCATCACCCCCTCTGTGACTCAAGAGGTACTTCTGACCATCACGGGGAGGAAGTATTTGACTGGGTCATTTCTTCTGACCTCCTCCCCCTCAATGACCCTGACACACCCACCCTTCTCCATTGCTCCTCTCCTGACATCTCCTTTGCTCCCTTTTTTCTTGCTCCTGGGAGGTGCTTCAGGACCTTGGTTCTGACCATCTACCAATTCTTCTATTAGTCCCTCTATCTCCGGCCTATCACCCCAGTGAGCATCCTCCTTCCTTCGATTTTCAGAAAGCTTGCTGGGATGACTTTGCCTCCTACTTTGACTCTCACTGTTCTTCAGCAGAGGAATACTCGTTTTTTTCTCTTTCCTCTGCTGCTGCTCTCTTTACCTCTCTGGCACTGAATGCGGCCAAATCTTCCATTCCTTTCGGCCGCATCAAACGCTCTCCTAAAGCCTGGTGGTCTGCTGAGGTGGAAGGTGCGGTTAGTGAAAGACACAAAGCTTTTGCTGTCATCACAGAAGTGATGAAGATCACCAGGCTTAAATCTCCGCCTCTTGACGCGCCTCGTCAGTCATTGCCAAGGCTGAGGCATGGCAGACGACTTGCTCTTCTCTTTCACCTAAATCTAACCCTAAATTTGTACCCTCTCTTCCTTGTTCTATTACTGGCTCGTCTTCCTCCTCTCTTAACTTCCCCAACTGCTCTTCTCCCAGGGAATTGGCTTTGGTCTATGCTGCTTACCTGAGATCCCACTTTTCCGGTTCTCAGCCAAAGGCCCTGCATAGCAGAGTCAGAGGCTACCTCTCTGAGCTCTGCTGTGCCGCATGCCTGGAAAAGTCTCACTTGTCCTTTTGCTCTCCTTTCTCCTCCACTGAACTTCTTGCGGCTGCCTCCAACCTTTTCCCCTCCACTACCACTGGCCCAGACAAAGTTGCCTATCCCATGCTAAAGCATCTTCCTCGCTCTGGCATGGATTTTCTTTTTCATATCTTTAATCTTTCCTGGACTTCGCATTCCTTTTCTTCCATCTGGAAGACATCTTCCATTATTTCTATCTACAAGATGAAAAAGCCTCTCAACTCTCCTGCTTCCTTCCAACCTATCTCTCTCACCTCCTGCATCTCAAAGCTTTTGGAACGCATCATTCTATTCTGTCTGCTCTTCTTTCTGGAATCGAATTCCATTATCTCTCCTCGTCAGGCTGGTTTCCGCCCTGGACGGTCTGCACTTGATCAAATTCTGTTCCTTTCTGAGGCCATTTTGGATGGGTTTAAGAAACCCAGGCTGGGCTCTTGGATAATCCAGTATACTATCGATTTCTCTAAAGCTTTTGACCATGTCTGGCATCCTGCTTTTTTTCACAAACTCATTTCGGCTGGCCTCCCTCCTTGCTTTGCTTGTTGGACTCAATCTTTCCTTTCTGATAGGCACGCTTGTGTGGTTTTTCAAAATCACAAAAGTCGTTTCTTTCGAGTCCGTCAAGGTGTTCCACAAGGATTCGTTCTTTGCCTTGTTCTTTTCTCTCTTCATTAATGATCTTCCGGCATCTCTGCCTTCTTCCATGAGCTGCTCCCTTTATGCTGAGAATCTGGCCATTTGGTCCTCCTCCCCCTCTGTCCCCATGGTGGTGGAGGCCACACAAGGAGCTCTGTTTCGGTTGGAGTGCTGGTCTGAGTACTGGTGTCTTCTTGATCTGAGCAAATGTGAGGCCTCTTTCTCAGTGGATCCCCACCAAGCTAACCTCCAGCCCAGCCTCCTCTTACTCGGCTCCTGCCTCCATTTCAATCCCACTCCAACTTTTCTTGGGATCACCTTTGACCGCACTCTTTCCTTTTCTAAGCATGTATCTTTGCAGAAGGCCAAGTTTTTTCCACATCTCCAGGCCTTACGCTGTATCTCTGCTTCCTCATGGGGCCCCTCTAAGGAGTCCCTCTCTGTTCTGTATAAATCTTTTCTTCAGCCCTTTCTTATTTAAGCTTCACTCAGATGGTTTCCTTTCTTGAGCACTACCAATCTCACCACATTGGAACGCCTCCACCGAGCGGCCAGTCATGCCATCATCGGCTGCCTCTCGTCCTCCCCTATCCCTCTTCTCTCCGAGGCATCTCTACTTCCCCTTCAAATCACCTTGACTCATTTTACTTTTTTATCTTATGAGCGGGTTTTTCGTCTCCCAACCTCCTTTTCCATTTCAGGTTTGGCTTGACTAGGAGTGAAACCAAGACTCTGCTGATCGTTCTACAGAGCTTTTGCATCCACTCACCTGCTCATGCTTTCTTTTACATCTTCTAGGGAGGCCCTTCTTGCTTGCCCTCCCTTTCCTCCTTTGAAGCTGCCTTCATTCATCACAGAGTCCACCTTTATCTGTCTATGCTCTTGTTCTGATGCCTCTCTATCTCACCAAGATGCCACTCTCGCCCACCTTGACTCTCTCCCCCCTCATGATCTGGTGCTCTGGACAGACGGCTCTGTTCTTTTTCTTTTTGCAAAGGCGGCTCTGGCATTCTTGCCAACTGCTCTCTCTGTGGCACTGAGGCCGCTCTTTCCTTTTCGGCAGGCCCAGTTTGTTCAAGTTTTTTTCTCCTGAAGCCTGTGCCATTGTGCAATCTCTTTGCTGGTCTCGGCAGCATCAACAAGTTTGTTATTTTTCTTCTCCTATTATCTGGCTCTCTTTCTGTCCTCACCACCCTGTCCTCTCCTCCATCTTTCCTCTTATGTCAAACTCTGTAGATCTGACAGGAACTGTCTTCTCTCTCCTCTTGTTCTATCAGACTACAATGGGTCCCCGGACACTCGTTTCTCCTGGGGAGCAATGCGGCTGATAAGCTGGCCAGACTGGGAGCGCTACTTGTGCCCTCCACAATCCCCTGTAGTCTCTTTCCTCTTATCTCTCATATCCACTCTTGTCTTTTCTTGGACTGGAGGCGTACTGTCTCATTGAAGTTCTTTGACACACAGGTTTTCTTGATTTCTACCGAGGAACTCGTGCTCCCTTGTCATACTCGCTGTGTTCTCTCGTCTATGCTGCAACAGACACAGCCTTCTTTTAGGTTCTTATCACTCTAGGATTGGCAGAATCGAGAATCCTTCCTGCAGCGCCTGTGGACACCCATCCCAGGACACATCTCATTCTGCACTGTCCAGCTACAGACTCTTTGCGCCGCTCACTCTTTGGCGACTCTGTCTCTCTACGATCTCTGGTCTAAACCCTGGGGAGTTGCCCGGCTTCTGGGGCTCCATGGTCTTCCGCCATGCCCCCATCCCTCGGAAAGGGTCGGGTAACCAACAACAACAACAAAGTAGTTGAATCAATAATCTGTTTTTGCTGTTGAAAACTTTCCAGCTGTTACAGTTTCTGGCGTAGAAGCGTTGGGTTTATGTCATTTTTGTAGGTGGCGGCAACATTCTCAAAAGTAGCTGTACTATCTTTAGGTGTTGGATTCCTGGAGAGCAAGTTGTTTGAATTTTATTGGCTGTTTTCATGTACGTGTCATAAAAGCGAGGAAGAAAACTGCTTAAATATGTCTAAAATAAAATGCTTTCGTCGCAACCATCTGCGGTAGAAAATTGCTGCTGCTAATTATTGGAAGATCGTGTTATACGTCTATTAAGGCCACTTGGTAAAGATGGCAGCTGTAGTCCCATCAAACAGCTGACTTTTTGCATACGTCTACAAATGCAGACACCTGACTTTCTGTTGCTGCATTTCATGAAACTGTTGGTATGACTGCTTCCAGCAACTCACAAACCTTTCCAACACTTATACTACGTTTCTAAACTTCTGCATATACCGGGCTTAAATAGTCAACAGCTTTTGCAGGACAAGCAACGAAAAGTAAACATCAAAATTCTCCATTGACAAAAGATGGCTGGCAGCTTAGTTTCTAGTGATAGCTTCCATGTCATCCTTTTTGGTGTCTTGTCAAACCAATCTAGTATGATTTCATACTGATCAAGGAAAGCATTCACGGCCTTGTATAGTGGATTTGAAGCAATCTTATGCGACCAGGTTTAATTGATGGGCTGTGCAGTACATATAAAGCATGACTGGATAAGTTTCTTTAAAACGAGCTTGTATGTCTGAAAGTCTTCCTGCCATTGCCGCTGCGCCATCTTGTACGCGACAGAGGGAAAGGTCAAGGCCAAGGGAAGTTAACCTATCAAAATTAACTTATGCAGAATCACCGCATCAGTGCATGGACACCAGATTAAACCTAAAAGTTATTTGTGTGAGCATTTCATTATTCATCTGCGTACCGTACACATAAGCAAAGTTGTTCTCTAGTTGTGATGTCGGTCGTTTCGCCCGCCATGATACTGTAGTACTGTTTGACATAGTAATTTCATTTCGAAGCACGTTGCAAGCCAGCATTTTCAAAATTTCCTTGCTTATTTAATGGCTTAACCATTTACAACCTTGATGGCTGAGCTACTCTGCTACGTTGAAGTTATATTTTCCACGAACTTTCTGTGATTCACAAAAATTAGAGCGATCGTCTGTGGGACCACGAACAGAAACGCCTTGGCGACCAAGAAACAAGAGAGAGTTGAATTCGGCTTTAATAGCATCACGATTTTGTCGCATTTTTTGTTTGTATTCTCGAATAATGCAATTATAGTTTGGGGGTCTTGTTCATAGACTAGTTTCGCTTGTGTTATCCTTGTGAATGACATTGTCGTTATGTTTTTTGATACCTTGTTTTTCTATCTTCCAATTACCACATCCACTTTCTGTACATACTTTTTTAGAATTCTGAATTAATGGCGGGAAAGGCGCCACATTTATTTTGTAGTGCAAAACAGCCCATTTTCAATTTGGACAGAATGCTCAATTTTTGCACCTACTGCACTCGAACTATGGAAGTTCATTCTTTCACGATTTTTGATAGTTTCTTCTTTTAAAAGTGATTATCCTGCTCGTATCAGGCTCTTCCGTTTCACTGATCGTGCTAATACCTTCTGGCATACATTCGTTTCTTTCAGGGTTTTTTCACTTATATCCTGGCTAGAAGCAATAGAAAATGACTGAATTGTGGACTGCAATTTTGAACGCTTTTTTAGAAGGCATCTTCACTGGTGCTCATTGACTGGTGCACTGTTTTGACCTACAACTTACGTTGTCTTGTTCACTTCAAAAAGGCCCAAAATGCATGTTAAAATTACGTTTCTTTAATAATAATGAACAAAGATTAATGAAAAGAGGATTTTTTGTCCTGTGAGGAACGGGGTAACCGCCACCCTGCAGCAGCTGTTACAAGGTGGGGTAGCCATCCTGTTGACCCTTTAAATCGACGCCAATGGCAAGATCATGTAACCTTTGCCTTATAGAGAAACTTGACATTCTCCGATCGTACCCTGCTACAACACTAAACAAGAGATCCGAGCTCAACAGCAAACGTCATTACACCACAAATTCAAACCAAAACATTTGTATAGTGTGTTACCCTTCCACGCGACTAAATTTTTCTGAAATTTGATCTTAATTTATGTCATGTTTCAACTTGTATGATAACCGTTCATGTTATTCTAATTCTTGCTAATTATGCACCTGCTTCTTCATCTTTGGCTTGACGTTTTGTAGTACGTCGCTCGTTTAACGTCATTATCCTGACTTGCGGCACTTGATTAAACAGCTGTAGCACGGCTGATATCAACACCACTCATACGCCAAAAAGCTGTTTTGGTTTAATTTTTTTTGTGTAGGGTTTTTAAAGTGTAAATGTGCTATAATTTACTGTCCCGACACCATTGGAGAGCACTATACAAGTAAAGTTGGAATAATTTGCTCTGCATTCACGCATACGCAAAGCCTAGAATATTGTAATAACGGGGATCACTGTGATGTTACATATGTTTCATTTAGTAGTAATTAGATTGCAATCACAATTTTACTATTCAAATGCTGTAAACAAGATTGGCTAGAAATAGGTCCAAGTTACGTGAAATTAAAATTAACAATTTTAAACCAGTAACATTTTATTATTCGTCACATTCTAGTATAAATAAAAATGTTTAATTTTAAAGTCTATGCTATTTTTAACATGAAAACGTGGCGGTGAGGTTTTCTGGGGTTTGATTTCTGGTTGGTGTTAATTATTTCATATTTTTTTTAGTCTTTCAGCTATTGCTTGACGTTGCATCAAAAGGACAAGTTGATGATAGTAAGTAGGCTAGTTTCAAACGACATTTTTAAGTAATAGTTAGTATTTAACTAATTTGAAATGGTTGTTGCTTAGTAAGCATGGCTCACGTGCATGAATCTATTTTTATTGGCGTGTTGAGATTTTCTTCAAAGATTCTCTCACATACATGTAGTTGAAATTTCGGTGTGCGGTTTTCTCGGTAGACTACGTTTTGGATTTTGGTTAAAACACGCAAAATGTTTTATCTGCAGTGATCTGTTGCGGCCAGTTTAGGTTTTTCTTTCGACGTCATGTATGCATATCATAAATCACTTTCTTCCAACGGCCATTATATTCTTTCAAAGTTTTTACAGAAATATTTTTTAGCTGCAATCGATGCAAGTAAGCCTAATGAAGTCAAGGAAGACGACAGAGAAACACCAGCATTAAAGCGACTAAAGACACAAGATGAAACAGAAAAGTATTTTATCGGTTTTATTCTTTTGAAATTTTGTGCAAAAATGCTGTGATACCATTAAGACCAGGAATGAAAATATAGAAATAATCCGACGGCAAATTTTTTTTTTTTTTTTTTGGATAATTTTACCAATCGTTCAAACAAGTTGTCTTTGACTCTCTTTACATTTGCCAAAACTGTGCATTTCTGCAACAAACACTGCAGTCGGGGTAGAATGTCTTTGGGATATCTAAAGCCCTTTTTTATATTTAGCTTTGTTATGTACATTGAAATATGAACAGCAAAATGTTTCGCCATACAACATATTGCTACGCTCATACTTGCAGTCTGAAGTTTGTGGGTTAAGTACTACATGCGTAGTAATACATGTGGCTTCTTTGAATACATCTGCGGTTAGCGCTAACTGCAATCAGAACTGTAGGTGGCAGCTGGCTTGAAGGCCATAAAACCATTTTGCAGTCTCCTAAACTCTCTGTTCATCTTATGTATAAGTTTTTAATTATCATTCTTGCAATGCCTGGATGCAAGGGGGATGTTTTGTGCGCTTGCATAATACACAAATTTGAATTATGCAAATTTACAATGATCCGTGGAGAATCTTGACACGAGTAAAACGGATGACAATTCCTATAAATTTCTGGAGCAAAGTTATAGCTAGTATCAGCCAATCATATGTTCACACTTCTAGTTAATAAATTGATTATCTTTTAAAAATAGTGATGAAAAAGAGCTTTCATGGCAAACACTTGGTTTAATAAGACAGACAAAAGGAAAATCACTTATAGTGCCAGTGGATGTGAAACAGAAATTGATTTGTGCTTGTGGGAGAAAAATACAGAAAGTAGATAAGGGGTGTGAAAGTGATTCCATGGAAACTTCAGCACAGCCTGGTGGTCGTAGATCTGGATAAAAGGTTCTTAAAAAGGTTGTGAGAAAGCAATGGATCATAAGAAGAAAGGTTTGAAAGTTGAATCAAAACTGCACAAGAGTAAGATTTGAAAAAAGAGTTAAAAGAACTAGTAAGCACAGACGCGCCTGATTTGTGGAAAACTTTCAAGGATGGTGCTCTAAAGGCATGTGATGAAGTATGTGGAAAGAAGAAGTCTAGGAGAAATCGAGGAGATATGTGGCAGTGGAATGAAGAGGTAAAGGATACCATAGCAAGAAAGAAGATGGCATTTAAAGAGCTGTGCAGGTTCCCATCAGAAGAAAATAAGACTAAATACAAACGTTTAAGAAATCAAACGATGAAAGTTGTGCCAGAGCAATGAGAATGGAAGGTAATCAGGAGTTGAATGATTTATATCAGAATTCAAATAGTGTTTTCTACTTCCTTAGAAGAATGAAAAAGGAAGGGAAGGATGTAGAAGGAAGAAGGTGCTTAAGAGGAAGAGATAGGCGATTGGGTTTTATTAAAGAAGGCAGGGCAAAAATTTAGAAGGAACACATGGAAAAGATTATGAATGGAACCAGATGGTGGAAACTGATGTAGAAGGACAAGTGGAAAAAGTGGCTCTTAATGAAATTGTGGAAGCAATGCAAAAGATGAAATCAGGAAAGGCAACTGGACCATCTAAAGTAAGTGTCAAGACGATAGTTGCAAGTGACAAAATTGGGGTTAAAGTGATGATGGGCCTGTGTCAGCGTGTATTGGATGGTAGAGAAATGCCTGATGAATGGAAAACTAATGAGATTGTACTCACCTTTATAGGAAAGGGTGATGTGATGAGCTGTTGATCATACAGAGGAGTGAAACTGCTAGAATATGCCATGAAAGTTGTTGAAAAAGTACTGTAGAGGCCAATACGAATATTAATCAATTTAAATAAAATGCAGTTTGGATTTATGCCAGGAAAAGGAACAGTGGATACGATATTGTGAGAAGAATGCAGGAAGAATATCACAAGAAGGACAAAAAGTTGTATATGTGTTTGTTGACATGGAAAAAGCTTTTGATGGTGTGGGCCATGATAAAAAATGGTTCTGTCAGAAGTAATACAGGGTGGGGAAGCAAAATTTACAATGAACTTTAAGTTGCTTTTTCTCAGTTAGAATTGCGTCACTTTTTTTAAAAGCTTACGTATGTTGATACCATAACTATATCTACCATTATTATCCATATCTTTTCAGAAATGGCTAGCCTTATGAGTAATCAGGAGAGCAAACGTCAAAGAGTGTGTGATTTGCTGAATGCACTCGTCTCACCGAAGCAGATTTCAAGTCTAGCGGGAGTGTCCGAAAAAACTGTTTACAATGTAAAAAAGAAAATGATTATGAGTAAAACTGTTACTAGAAAAACTGGAAGTGGAGGAAGTAACAAAAAACGTACCAAAACATTTATCAAAACTCTCTAATCTAAGATTCAAAAAGACCCAACGAAATCCATGCGAAAAATGGCATGTGAACTAAAGGTTTTGGAATTTTGGATAATAAAGATTTTGGAATTGGAAGGGTGCACTGGAAAGTAAAGGTTTAAAGGTCAACACTAGAAAAACAAAAGTGATGGTAAGCGGGTCACAAGGAGAACTATTCAATAGCAGGATAGATGCATGTGGAGTTTGTGGGAGGAGAGTCATGGCCAATTCAGTGTTGTGCACAAAATGTGGAAACTGGATTCATGGCAGATGTGCAACAATAAAGAGAACTATCTCTAGGTTGGCAATGCATTTTGTTTGCTCGAAATGTATAGGAATAATGGAAAGAACAGTGGATTCGATTGAGAAGTTATGCAATGAAGTTGAGAGAGTGAATGGACTTTGTTATTTGGAGGACAGACTAAATTCTAGTGGTGGTTGTGAAGCGCAGTTACAGCAAGAGTAAGAATTGGTTGGTTAAGATTCAGGGAATGTGAAGAGTTATTGCTTGGAAATAGGTTTCCTCTGAAGATGAAAGTTTATCGTTGCTGTGTAAGATCAACAATACAGTATGGAAGCGAGGCATGGTGTTTAAAAGAGAATGAAAAAGCAATTTTAAGGAGAATGGTGAGAGCCATGTGCAGTCAGAAAGTTGTTGACAGAAAGACGACTGAAGAACAGATGTGACGTGTTGGGGTTGAAGGAAACAATAGACTGGTTAGCAACAGCAAATGGAGTTGATGGTATGGGCATGTGCTGAGGAGGGTTGATGATAGTATTTTGAGGGTTGCTCTGGATCTTGAAGTAAGTGGTAAGAGAAAGCAAGGACGACTGAAGAAGACCTGGAAGAAGCAAGTGGTCTAGGAGACAGAAGATCGGTTTAAAGAAGGAGGATGCCCTGAGGCGGGCAAGGTGGAGAGCTGGAATTTGAGCAAATGCTGAAGGAATGGGGTAAATTTGGCCATTCCTGCCAAGGGGACAACACAGGATAAAAACTGAATAACTGTTACTTACTCGCACACTTCTGCACCGCTTGTACATAAACTTGCATCCTCCCAACTTCCAAATTTTTGGTTAAGTTTTTAAAACCCGAAGACTTTTTGCACTCCTTGTACGTTTAAAAGTGCATGAGACTGGGAGCCAGTTTTTAACTGACTATTTCATAAGATAGATTTTTCAAGCATTTTTTTCCGTAGAGCATGTCCATGGTTACCTCCAAACCCAGTTTCTAGACATGAGGAGTTCCAATCTTTGTTTTAAACATAGGTTGGTACCCAAAAGACGCCTCTCGTGGTATGCTGGGTGAACAACCTCATTTTTCTATCCCAGTGAACCACGGGAATGCTCAAAGGGGTACCGTTTTTTACAAGTTACAGAGCTCTGGATTTCGGCTTTTGTTTGAGCTTTGATCGCTTAGTTCCGTCAAGATGTGCGAATTTTAAAGAATGCACTTTCACCAACTTGACTGTCGCCGGCGCAGTATCTAGTGGTTACGGCAGTGTTTCTCGACCTCTTTTTGGGTGTGTCTCATTTTCAAACAAAATAGGGATCGGTTGCTCAGTTATATTTTTTTGGATGCCAATGAAGTTTTATTATTATTTAGTGTTGAAATGGCGAGCTGTGATGTGCCATGGCCCACCGGTTGAGAACCACAAGGTTATAGGGTGCTACCGCATCGCGCACTCGTTCGGGAGAAAAATTAAAGGCTATCACTTATTGTACACACCTGCTGATCAACATAATTAAAATCTCTCTCAGAGCATCCGAATGTCTGTTTTTCTACTATTAGCTACGATTTTTAACAGTGGATGTGAAAATGCGCAACTGGTCAAACATTTATTTTGGTAGGCAAAATAAGTGCCCTTAGAAGACGTGGAAAATAGTAACCGCTGCTTGTACAAGAAAACATGTGGCGCTAAATTTATTTTTACAGTTGGTTTGCAAAACACTGATAGTGCTGTTTTTGTATCGAAATCAATTTGTTTAAAGTATGAGCACATGATTGACTGCAAAAACTTTACTCTATAGTTTCAAGTTCTTCGAATTATGTGATTTAACAGAAAACCTTCCACTCAAATGAATGCCAAGAAAGAAGTTGATCAATTTAAAGGATTAGAAGAATTTCGCTCTGTGTTTGATTCTAGTTTAATATTCCATGTGCAGAACTGGCCTGCAGAGCATAATGAAAAGCAGGTGAGTTGATACCAACAATGTTTGCAACATCAATGTACCGGTAATCCACATAAACTTTTAATAATCAAATTTGTTTTTATCCAATTGCTTTTGTTTCATCCAGAAACGCTCTTGAGCGGTCTACAACTTGCTTTGTTGATACAGTAGGCGCCGCTTATTATGACCACGGATAATATGACCAGCCGTTTATTATGACCAATTTAGTACGGTCCGGAATTTCTCCGTTTAAAATCCTCTGTTTAATATGACCAAATTTCGGATAATATGACCAACATTTTCTCCATCTCTCTTGTTACAGTACAGTAAAGGTGGTCATATTAAGCGGCGTCTAGTGTATTAGGTTTCAGGCACGTTGCTAGTTTATCACAAATGTAACATATCATTGATAATATTTACTAGCAGTAATTCCCAAATGTTTTTTACTGCTCCTTTCTTTCCGAGCTGATGGTACTTGGTATCTTTTTCCAAAATCAAGGTACTGAGAATGACTCAATTTGCGATACACCAATGTTGCCTGGGACGTTTTAATTTTGGGTACGATATTCAAGATTTGTCACTTGATTTGAAAGTTTAAATAAATTTTTGATGTCCAGAAATTTGAAATAGAATTTTGAAAATAAGTGAAAAGTCTTTAATGTCACTAAATTTCAAATTTACAAAACTATAAATTGTAAATTGTAAACCACTAAACGTAAATTGTAAACCACTCATTATTTTACTTATAATTGTGGGCTTGTGGCAGTTTGAAATTTAGTGGAACTTAGGGGTATACTTTGTCAAGGAAAATGTACTATTTTTGGTCAATTTCATTGCTGCTTTCTATGTTTTGAACATGAAATTCGTAACAGAAATTGAGAACATGAACAAAAGCAGTACTGGAACTAAATTTCTATGGAAAAATACTATGCACAGTTTTCATCGATCATGTATCTATACTGCAAAACACGATTCCATCTGTGTGTCTTCTTTAACTCATATGAAAATACTGATGTAGAAACATGAAACTTGGCACGGTTAATTGTCCTCTTTAAGGTGAGTGTCATAAGAGAGTTGGTGACGTCATGATCACGTCAGGTAAAAAAATTTTTAAAACCCACTACTCTTAAGGACTCAAATGAAAGTCAGTAACCGATTTGCAACTTTTAAAAAGACTTCACTTATATAGAGAAAAAGATGGGGTCTCATTAATGTTTCGTTGTTAAATTTCTTTCATTTTCTCAAACACTACTGTCCACCAAAAACTTGAGGAGTGAAAAACCTATCAGAAAGGAATATTCTGTGTAGTGCAACGGGTTTTAGGATATTGCCTAGTCAATTTGAAGATCTGGCAGAGAACCGATACCAAGGGCGTGTTATTTCTGCTGCCCCATGTATCATGATTCCATGCAGAAGGGCATTAAGACTGGATATGGTAAAAGCTGCTTTCATTGAAATTTTCCGCGATTTGCTGTACCTCAGTGCCACTAATTTCTTTTGCAGCTTTACTTTGACTCCTTGTAGCTTTGCCTATGTTATGTCATAATGTTTTTGGCACGTCACAATAAAAGTAACTGTGTCCGATTCTTTGGAGAAAGTCTTTGACGAGTAAAAAACTAAATACAAAAGGTATTTAGAATAAGAACTGGATGGAGCAAATTCCATGCTGTGTGAAAGAGGAATATCTGTAAGAATAAAAGGCACAGCATATAAAGTCTGTGCAATGTGCCATGGAGCAGAAATGGGACTATTAAGAGTTGAGGATGTGATGAGGTTGGAAACAACTAAAATGCTCGGAATTGATGTGTGGAAGAAGTATCAGGAAAGTTATAAAAACCAGCTAATGATGTGGTTCGGGCATGTGGAAAGAATGAGTAAAGATAAAACAGCAGCTGCCGCAAGGATAATTGCTGGTCATAGCAAAAAGTTTCTTTGGCCAAATAAGAGGTGAATGGAATTCGCAACAAATGAAAATGTGAGAAGAAGGAAACTAGTTGGAGTTGATTCCCAAAACCGACACGCCTGGAAAAAAGCTGCAAAAATCGGTGATCCCATGCAAACAGGGACAAACACCGAGTCTCGTGAAGTGAAGAGACAAATAGAAAATTTGTTTGACTCTAACCAATCCGCTTCGCAATCTGTAAACTGGGTTCAATTTCCTTGCTGAGCCATGCTAAAGACTTGTGAGTGATGGTATCCACAGCTTTTCTGCTTGGCGCTTGGAATGAAAAGGGTAGTTTTAAAAGAAAAGTCATCAAGTTTGCTTGTGTTCTTAGAAAAGGCATGTAACGTCATTCCTCCCGTTTTTTTTAGGCCAAACTGATAGGCGGGGACGAGTAGTCTACTGGTCACAATGGCTCAGTCTTATCAAAGACTATCAAACAAAGCATAAGGTAATGACGCATCAACGATGATATTTGCAATGCGAAGAATTAAATGATATGTTGTGCTATAAATATGGTTTGGGTTTAAACGATTGGTTTAGTTATGAACAGGATGGCGTGCAAGAAATTCTGGGAAAGCTCGGTGCCTTTTCCTCTCCATAGCTACACCTATGCCAGTAATCGGAAATCCAATCTCCTTGAGGTCACAAACACAGAAATCACGAAAGAGATCACACCAAATAAAATAGACCTACCTTTAAATTTCTGTAATCGTATAAACGATCACTATTTTGGCGCCCATCCACAACCTGGGATTTTGTTTTCCGTGCTTATCGGAAGCAATGGATAAGAGTTGAGGAAGTAATAGGCTGTTTGTCAGTAAGACAAGTTTTGGTCAAGAGTATGGGTAACCCAGGGATGAAAAACTACGGTTCCCAAGCCAGATGCGGCCCTCCAAACAATTCTGCAAAACATTTTGGTTGTTGATTTTGCATTTTCAGTTTGCAATTCTGTTGAAAGCATATCAGTGGTTGAGACCACCATGCCTTCCCAAAGACGAGTCTATTGCATTTTCACCTTAATTCATTGTGTAACTTGCCATCATGCCGATAGTAAAGCAGCTTGTGTCATGCACCCTGGTAAAGACTCAGTGAAAGAAGACTCAGAAAGAGTTTCGCAGAATTGTTTTTGGAGCTGATTGGTTTTTAATGTGGCTTACGTTTAAAAGGAAAACTTTTGCTCACTCAAGCTGAATAAACTGTGCTTCACTAAGCTTTATCTTCCATTGTCTCCTGTGGTTGTTGTTGTTTACCAACCCCTTCCGAAGGTGGGTGCATGGCAGAAGACCATGGAGCTTCAGAAGCCGGGCAACTCTCCAGGAGCTGGACCAGAGATTGCAGAGAGACAAAGAGTCCGTAGCTGGCAGTGCAGAATGAGATGAGAGGAGTCCTGGATCGGTTTACCGTAGGCGCTGCATAAAGGATTTTCTATTCTGCCAATTCTGTTCAAAAAAAAGTAACAGCTGGCTGTGTCCGTTGCAGCGAAGATGAGAGAGGTCACAGCGAGCGTGACGAGGAAGCACAAGTTCTTCTGTATAGTTTTGAAAAAGGCTTGAAGATCAAGCGAAATATAAACGGCTCGGTGCGGTCTCCAGCATTGACAATACCGTTAACATTGAACCGCTCCTTCAGAAGCGGTTACTTGAGTTAGGCAAAGCTGATCTTATGCTGAAGTGGATGTGTGACACAATACCACCGACTGGATTGCAGAGACCCCGAATGTATGGTCAGCCGAAAACACAAAGAAGGTACTCCCCTTTGCTCTATACTGTGTTCGACAGGCTGGCCCCATCATGAACTTGGCAGGTGATTAGCTGGCCTATTACAGCCTGTGTTCGAGCGGTTTTCGTTACACTGCAAATCAGATTCTTTTACGTTTGCTAAGACTATAAAAAATCATGACATGCATCCTCATGTCTTGATACGCTCCTTTGATGTATGCAGCTTGTTTACCAACGTTCCCCTTGAGTGAAACCATTAAGATCTCTTGAGAAGCCTTTTATGAAAAGTCCGATTCATAACCAGTCATTCCAAAAGACGTGTTTGTTGGATAGATGAAGAGCGCTACATCCTCAGTTGAGTTCAGCTTTAATAGCTCTGTGTACAAGCAAACGGACGGAGTAGCTATGGGATCACCACTTGGTCCGGCTTTAGCTAATATCTTTGTTGTACATTATGAATAAAAGTTCAAAACGAGAAAGACAAATGCCTACCGTTTCTTGATGTCTATGTCGAAAGAACAGATATTGGTTTTGAAACCAGTGTATGCCGAAAACCCCTTTTCACTGGCCAGTATTTACGTTGGGAGTCTTAGTCCTTATAACGTATAAGTGAAATATCTGCATTAGTGCATCGACCCCTAATGACTTGCATCAAATGTAGACTCAATGGAAAAATAGAACGAATCAAGAAAATACTACTAGACTGTGGCTATCCTAAAAACTTCGTCAATGCTCGGATCGCCATAAAATCGCTTAGCTCTTCACCCTTAAAGCCATTTAATCTTGAAAAATGCCCAGTGTCCCTGTGGGTTTCTTGGATAGGTAAGCCCTTCACCAACTTGGAAAAAGAAGTCAAAGCTTTCGTGAAAAGTTGCCATGGTTTCGTCAGCACCCACTGGTTTTTTTTACGTTGAAGTAAATGCTGTCAGTAGCTCGCAAGGAAGTTCTACCTACCACTCAGAAAAGTTCTGTCATATATGAATACAAGTGCCACTGTGATAGTCGGTACGCAGGGTAAACATTTCAACAACTACATGCTCGCATCAACTAATATGTTCCTAATTGGCTAAGACGGCAATTGACTTGTCCTCGCCGATCTCAACCCCACAGATAGCCATTGGTCAGCATCTTTTAGAAAATAAATAATTGCATTAAACTATGACAACAAGCAATTTTCAAGCCTTTCCACAGCCCGCAGCTCTTTCCACTTTAATCTATTTGAGGCTACTTATATCAAGACTCAGCGCCCGGTGTTATGCAGTAAGAAAGACAGAGTTTGCTCACACATTTAGACCCTTTCGATAACTAACGGCGTTCTGATTTGGCCTCTGCTGCGCTTGCTGTAGCACTTCGCTATTGCGAAATCTTTTTCTTTGGCGCGCATTACGACGATAGCGCTAACATTGGTTTGTTCTGACTGCCTGATGTCCAAATTAATGCAAAACAACTTACTCACTCTGGCTCTTCCCCTTTTGACGCGATACTGCCACTGATGAGAGCGTCACGAAAAGCCTGTGGCTAAAACAGCTTTTTTCAAAGCTGTATTAAAATTCTATGCGACCAACAAAATTTTTAAATTCTTCTGTGGACACCGAGGGGACGTGTGTGTCGAAGAATTTAATTATGACAGTACGCCTTCCGGCCGAGAAAAGAGAAGAGAAGTTAAATTTTAGCAAACTGGGCCTGCCAAAAAGTAGCAGGTGGCCTCAGCGCCACAAAGAGAGCAGTTAACGAGGACGCCAGACCAGCTCTTCCCAAAAAGAACAGTACCATCAGTCCAGACCACCAGATCGTGAGATGGGAGAGAGTCATGGTGAACGAGAGCTTTTCCCCCCTTGGCGAGAAAGAGGAGGACAGAGCGGGAGCATGAAGTAGGAAGAGTCAACTCCACAGTGAACTAAAAAGGTTCTGCGAGGTAAGGGTTTCTGGGAGGAGAGGGAGGGCAAGGAAAGAAAACCTCCATAGGGGAAATAGAAGAAAGCATGAATGGTAGGCCTAAAAGTTCTTCATGAGGATCTAGAGAGTCTTGGTTTCACTCCCAAGTCTTGCTAAACCTGAAAGGGAAAGGGGGTTAGAAGACGAGGTGCCCACTCATAAGAAAACAGAGCAAAATTAGTTAGACATCTTAGAAGAAGTGGAATAGAGAGAGGCAGGCGGTGATGGCGCGTCTAGCTGCTTGGTGAAGGCGCAAAGTTGGTGCAAAGGAAGAAAACCATCCGGGTGAAGCACAAGTGAAAAGGGACCGAAGAAAAGCTTTGTACAACAGAAAGAAGGACTCTTTGGAGAGGCCCCACGAGGAAGCAGAGATGCAGTTGAAGACAATGAGACGAGGGAAAAACTTGGCCTTCAGCAAAGATACATGTTTAGAAAAGGTGACTCCAAGAAATGTTGGAGTAGGATTAAATCGGATGGGAGAGTTGAATAGGAAGTTGTGGGGCTGGAGGTTAGCTTAATGGGGATCCACCTAAAATACGGAAGCTTCACATTTTCTGGAATTGAAAGGAAGTCACCAGCACTCATATCAGCGCTCCCGTCGAATAAGAGCTCCTTGTGTAGCCTCCACCGTAGCAGGGACCTAGGGAGAGAAGGACCAAATGACCTGATCGTTAGCATTAAAAGAGAAGCGGACGGAAGAAGGTTGAGACGCAGGAAGATCATTGATGAAAAGAACAGGGCTATGAACGGATCTTTACGGAACACCTCGACGGGCTCGAAAGAAGCGACCTTTGTGATTTAGAAAAAACGCGCATCCGCGCTTGTCAAAAAAGAAAGGTTGAGTCTATCGAGCAAAGCAAGGAGGGAGGCCAGCCGAAATAAGTTTATGAAAAAGAGTGGGATGCCAGAGAGAGTTCGATCGTAGTAAGAATCGTCCGAGAACCCGGCCCGAATTTGTTAAACCCATCCGAAATGGACTGAGAAACAGAATTTGATCGAGGTTAGACCGTCCATGGTGGATACTTGCCTGGCGGTGAGAGAGAATGGAATTAGACCAGAAAGAACAGTAGACCCGGAAGGAAGCAGGAGAGTCGAGTGGTTTACCCATCTTATGAATCGGAATAATAGAAGATGTCTTTTAGATGGAAGGAAAGAAATGTACAAACCAGGAAAGATTGAAGATGTGAAGAATACACTCCGTGCCAGAGCGAGGAAGGTGCTTTAGTGGCAGCCGAGAGAAATTCAGTGGGTGAGAAGGGGGAGCAGAAAGAGGAATGAGACTCCTCAAGGAACGTGGTCCGTCAGAGCACGGACATATAACCCCTGGTTCTGCTACGCAAGGCACTTGACTGGGAAACGGAGAAGTGGGATTTCAAGTAGTCGGCATAGACCAATGTCGACTGTTTGGGAGAAGAATAGTTGGGAAGTTAGGAGAGGGGAAGAAAAACTAGCGACAGAACGGAGGAGAGAATACACAGATTTCGGGTCACATTTGAGAGAGAGAGATAAGCATGTTGACCTACATGCCCCAGCCTTGGCTTTGGCGGTTACAGACGAGGCATGTTGGGAAGCAGAGATATAAGCCTGACGATGTTTGTCACTTCTATCAGCGGCAGCAAAAGCCTTACATCTTTCACTTACTGCTTCTTTCACTTCACGAGACCACCAGGGTTGAGGTTTGCATTTGACGCGGCCGAAGTTAATAGGAAAATTTGGCCCCATTCAATAAACAGTGAGAATCAAAGAAAACGGCAAAGTCGCCCCAGCAAGCTTTTTGAAAATTGAGAAAAAGGGGCCGTTTGTTGGGGCAGAAGAGTGGAGAAAAGGGGGGAAGTTAGTAGAAGTGGGAGGTGATCAGAATCCAATACCTGGAGCACCTCGCAGGTGCAAGGGTGCAAGAGAGGAAGGAGCAAAGGAGATGCTAGGAGAGGAGCGACGGTTAGAGGAGCAATGGAGAAGGGTAGGAGTGTCAGAATCATTAAGAGGAAAAAAGTCTGAAAGATGACCCAATCGAATACTTTCTCCCACGGGGTTCTGTAATATCTTTTGAGTCCCAGAAAGAGTAATGACAATTTAAATCCGCCAGAATGAAGAAATTTTTGGAGGAGGAAAAAACAGAGGAGGAGAAGGAGTTGGTTCTATCTATTGAAGACTAGCAAATAGGGGGAGCATAAACATTAAAAAAAAGAGAACAAGGAAGAGTTGTTTAATGAGATGTTGACCGCTACATAGTCAGAGTTTAGGGGTCAAGTGAAACCAGAGAGGAGGTAGAGAGTTCAGAGGAGGATATCCCCTGCCTGACGAAACTGATGACACCACTGCTGGCGTGCGGGGCATCAGGAGAAAAAATGCCAGACTGGAAGAAAGTGCGATCAGATCACAGAGCAGATAATCCCGGGATCCGGAAAGAGGAAGACGAGTTGATGTTGGATTCCTGGATACAGATAAGGTCAACAGGATGAAGCAAAATAAAGTGAATAGGTTCCGGTTCGAAAACCTTGATCATTTCCCGGAGTGAGTCAGATGAGGAAAAGGGAGCAGGAGGCGTAGAATAACAGTCTGAAACACAAGACGGTGGGGAAAGTGTAGAGAGAGGAGTTACAAAGTAGGGGGAAGGAGGATAGGAAGTTTGTAGGCGAAGATGGTGTTGAGCACGCTATATTGGCAGAGGGGGACATGATTGAGCAGTGGAGGTATATATGCTGGGGGGGGAACCTCAAAGAAGAAGTCACAGTGTTGGAAGATTGGGGACCTAGAAGCAAAGACACAGCTTAGGAGTGAGAGCTGCCTAGAGTATTGAAGTTGGAGGAGGAAAGTAGTGAGCACCTTTGATGGACCCATTTAGAGCAGGTGCAGCATTGCACCGACCTAGCGCTTCAGTCAGATTTTCAGCGCACATTAAGTAGCAAAAGATGGGGGCCAGGGTTAAGGTAAACGTTGCCGCTCGTCAGAAGAAGAAAGAGTATAAGAATATGGGCAAGAAAGAGGCAGGAGAAGAGAAGAAACAGGCGACCGATTTTAAAGAGACAGAGTGCTGCACTTCTGCGGTCGTTTAAAGGGCAGCAAGGTGAAAAAATGATTGGATGTGGGGAATTCCCAGGTAATTGGAATTCTTGGAAAAGCCAGGAGCTGTTTCGTCCCCCCTTCAAACGGGGTCGGGCATTACACCACCACATTGAGGTTGCTGTTGATTGGTGTGGCTATTTGTTTCATCGATTTTGGAGGGTCGGTGTTTCTTCCTACTAGCAGGGGTCCTCGGGTTTTTGCAGCCTTTTGCTATGCATCTTTGTTATGGGGATCAGCTCCCATCAGTTTCGTTCTTGTGGTGTGTTTTTTATCTGTTTTGTCCACTTTTTCGGTTTGCCAATTTTCTTGCCATAAACAACAACCTTTCTTGCCTTGGCCTGTTTTTTGCTATATACATTTATTTCGTATGTCTGTACCATCTCATTTGTTGGCTTCTTCCGTAGCATCCGAGATACCTTTCATCTCCAGTTTCTCTTGATACACATATTCGTGGTTTTTTCCCTCAGAATTTTTTCACGTACCATTCGCAGCATTTCCATTTCAGTTTTTTCAGCTTGCTGATATTCTCGACTCCCATAGCTCAGCTTTCTATTCCTTTGCTCTTTGCCCCTTTACCCAAATTTATTACTGTGTTTTTCATCCATTGAGATGGGTCTCATCCACACAAATACCACCACCTATTGGAATTCGTTCCATCCAGCTCTTAGTCTAAATACCACTGACTCATACTCTCTGCTATTTGTGTACAGTGCATTCCCCAAGTAGCAGAACTTTTTCACAACTTCGAGTGTGTCTCCATTGAGATTTACTTTTTGTTCAGGACTCTTCTGCACAACTGCTTGGTAACTTTTCCGTTTGAAGTTAATTCCTAACAAACTTTTGTATTGCCGTGCATTTATGTGGGCCTATTTGCTGCATTTACCGCACTTGATGGAGTTACAACCCACTTTTCCACACACTGCACAAGGGTCAACCTTTGATGCAGACATTGTCCTCTGTCCAGTATGGAAAGCCTTTGCTTTGCTTACATTTATCTTGAAGCCATTTGTCTTTCAGTGCTCTTTTCCATTTACTATGCCTCTCTGCTTCCAACCAGTTATCACCAAGCGGTATCAAATGATTGGAGAGCGGAAACTCTTTCATAATGCCTTCTTTAAGATTTTTTGTTATTTCATTCAACACCACAGCGAATGTAATGAAGCCTAAAAACTTACCCAGGTTGTCTTTGGCATTTATATCAAACCGTTCCGATCTTCCAATCTCACAGTCCTGACATTATTCATCAATTTTATGCTTCACTTAGTAAAACGGAATTTCAAAAGTTGCGTAAGATTGCTAAAATTACTTGTGTTATTTGATTTCTTATACAATGTGAGCAGACATTTTACGAGATGAAAATAAACAAGGCTTTTGACAGACTTACAAATCGCAGTTAATTGACTCTTGTCTCTGATCTGTTTTGAGAGTTGTTATTGCCACATGCACATTGAGAGACTGATGAGCTGTTAGAGAAAGCTTGTAATTACAATGATCACGTTTGGATACAAACTATTTCAAGGGTCATTTTTTTATGCATATATGCTTCACGTTCTCAATTGGTGTTACGACATTGTGATAATGAATTGCGTTTTGAATTAGCATTTTACATTTTATTTCTCCCTCTTGTCGATTTAAAAAAGATTGCCCACCTGGGTTAACTCCATGAAATTCAAAGTTAGAGCGAAGTAAATAAATGTAAAACTCGAATGGAAATCAAAAGCAAACAATCCCCTGGGTGAGGTCATACAGATAAGAAAAATTGCTTTTGCTAGAAAATGCGTTAGTAAGCCTACTGGGTTGGGATGCGATAGATTTGGTGAAACCCATGACCTATTGCCCACACTCAACCTTTTTTGCGCCTCCTTGTAGTTATTTAAAAAACTGCTTGTAAGACCAATCTCGATTTATTAGGATCGACATTAGAGGCTATGCGCCACATATATAATAATTTTTCGTTGGTGCTCTCAAAAGTGTTTTTTGAGTAAAGCCAGCTGTGCCGGCTGACGTACCCGCTGATACAATCAGCTAGTTGCGCTATATTCTGTTCATGGCTTTCTCAGTTTTTTTGCTTGGCTGCATTGTGGAAGAAGTGCACTGTACCAACGGTGTTGGTAACTGAAGGGATCTAAACACAATGTTGCTGCAATGTAACCGACAAAAGGTGTTTCTGTAACTGCAGGATAAAAACTTATACCTACTTTCCTGCTAGTGTAATCGTTTATCCGAGGATTACCACCGCTTTGTGGCTGACCAAATGTCTGAACTTAATGTCCGGCTTACCACTGCACGATCAAAAGTTCGCACTTCAGAAATTCTATCTACACTACATGAACAGAGGTAATGCATATCTTTATTTTTTTTATTAGCGATAACCGCGTTCCTGGAAAAGTTCTTTGGCAATGATTTTCTCAGTTTTCACTTTAGTAAATTAGGTCTGCACAGTTTGATCTATGCTTAGTGCCCTAGTTGCTGTCTTGGAGGTCCTAGAGAAAAAAAGCATCCAACGGTATCGGGATGATATTCAACCATGTTAATTCATTTGTAAAGACTTTGTTTTGATGGATAAATTGGCTTAAACTTTTGTTTGATTTTATTCCTGATTCGACGTTTTCAGAGTCCTATACATCAGACAGCAAATAAAAGATCTGGAAAAATCCTCCACTGCTGCCGCACCTTTCACTTGAAAAAACCGCAAGTTTATGCGGTTAGTTGTTCAGAAGATTTCCTGTGACCAGAAAGTGGCATCTTGTTTTACAAGTATATGTTTTGGTTGAAACGTCAAAGTCCATGCGTTTGGTCAATGCTTTGAAGCTGTGAGCTTCAAATAAACTGATCTGTGACTGTCAGTATGTCAGAAATCACCAGAGTCCATGCAATTTGGCGTATGGTTCTGCTATTTGTCCGTTGATGTAGAGCGAATATTGAAACGGAACTCGAATTAATGAACCTTTTAATTCAAAGCAATATATTCGAAAGCTCATCGCTGTAAAAGTTTCTTACATCAGCAAGATTGATAAAAGCATTCTTGGCAATGTTTTGCCTGTTTAAATGTTGTTTGTGGGTGCAGTGTGTGTTCTCGCTTACATAAAGCTTTGACTTTGGACAAGCAACTGTGCTTTGATTTGTACCAATTTGCAGGGTAGCCATTAAAGTAGTGTTTCCCAATCTTTTTCAGCTCGCTGTCGAGTTTTACTGACGTCGTTTATTGAGGGACCACTGTGAGCAGTTTCGCCCTTGAGGACCTTTTTTTTGGTGATCAGCTTTTAAAAGTCGAACTAAAAGAGGCGGTTAGTTGCTAATTGAACACTGAAAAACAATCATTTTAAAATGCTTCGCGCTTCACTGGTAGTGAAGCGGTGCACTTGAAGCAATGGTGGTCAATCGGACTGAAGTTGTGGGAACTATGTTTGTGATTGTTATCCTGTCTTATTGTGATTCTTATTACTGTTATGCATAATTCTAAAATATAATCTTTTCTGTTAGATTGCTGTTGTTTCCCTACCCCTTTCTCGAGATGGGGGCATGGCAGTAAACAATAAAGCCCCAGAATTTCCTCAGCCAGGACCAGAGGTTGAACAGAGCAAAAGAGTCACCAAGAAGAAGGCGACGTAGAGCCAGTAACAGGACAAAATGAAATAAGTATTGTCCCTGGTAGGGTGATTACTGGTGCTGTACGAAGTTTTCGATGTAGAGGAGAGCAGCATTTATAGCATACAGCGAGCGTTACGAGTGCTATAAGTTCTGGATTAAAAAAGTTTGACAAAGGCTGCACGTCTCCAGAAGAAAACGTTAAATGAGAGACAAGAGGATAGAAGTAGCAATGGATGAAGCAGCGCAACTTGGTTGTGCCGGAAACTCATTGCAGCTTGAATAGAGAGGAGAATCGAAAGCTCTTGCCAAATATACAAAGGCATGTCAACGAGAAGAAAAGACTGAGGGGTTTAGAACAGCGACAGTTTGAGGGAAGAAATATTATTTCGCAGAATTACTTGGTTGTTGAAATCAGTATGGAGAAAGCTTGTGGAATATCGAAAACTTCAGCAAAAAAAATTAAACAAACTGGGCCTGAAGGAAAGGATGTCTTTGAGTGCTACAGAATTGTTTAGTAGAACTGCACCAAAACCTTCTTTTGCCCAAAGGAAAAGAAACCAAGCAATTTGTCCAAATCACAAGGTTGCGTTGATGGAGAGTCAACCTGGACACGCATAGCACCTTGACCAAAAAAAGATTAATCAGGTTAAGAGCAGGGAGTTGGGAAGAGTACACTGCTCACTGAAAGTAAGAGAGCCTAACGAAAAGCGGTGAGTGCTTGCAGTCTCGCCAGGAACCCCTGGAAAAAACCCTACGTTCAGCCAATAGAAAAAAAAGATGATAAACAAGAACCTCGTTATTTGGAGGAAAGAAAAGTTAAGTCCAAGTGCTTGGAGAGACTTTAGTGAAGAGAAATTGGTGCATTTGCTTATGGTCAAATGGGTCCTTTGGACGAGGCGTTTTATCTTGGTAAGGTTGATAACGCAGAAAGAAAAACTAATCGGGTGAAGCAGGTAAAATCTGGCTGTAAAAAAATCTCCGGCGAAGAGGTAGGACTTCTTAGTGCTCCTTTAGAAAATAAATACCGCGTAAGGCCTTGAGATCAGAGAAAACTTGGCGTTCACGGAAGATACATAACTTGAAAAAGAGTGTGGTCAAAGGTGACCCCAAAAAGGTTGAAGCATGGTTGAGTCAAAGAAGACAGTTGTGCAGGGAAAGGCTAGACGAAAGATTCGTTTGGTGAAAATCCATCAAAAAAAGAAAATTTTACCTTTACTCAGTTGGGAGAAAGGCACAAGTGTAGAGAACAGCGATGCAGTCCCACCAGGGCCTCTTGTGTAATCTCCGCAGCAGCAACTACTCAGGAGGAGGTGGACCAGGTCGTCACCATAAAGAAAGCACCTGGTAAAAGTAGGAAGAGAAGCAGGAAAATCATTGATGAAAAGAGAACAGCATTGGCCTAAGAACATATCTTTGTTAAACGCCTCGGCGAGTTTGAAAAGAGCGGCTTGTAAAATTGTCAAACAATAGCGTAATCAAGCGCACAGGTCAGAAATAATTAATAAATTGAAATTACCAAACGGGGTAACTAGTGGAAATAAGCTAGTAGAAAAGAGCTATAAGTACCAGAGAGAACCAAATGCTTTTGCAAAATTGACAGCTGCAAGAATTGTTCACCAATCTGCCTTACGCATTTGAAACTAATCCAAGATAGACTGAGACAAAAAATGGTCGATAAAAAGCATACTGAGTAAGCCAGAAACCGGCCTGGCAGGAAAAGAATGAAGTTAACCTCTAGAACACGGAGATACGGTATCTTTTTCTTGAGTCCTAGAGAATCTAGTGGCAGGAAATTCCCCCAGAATAAAAGATTTCTGGAGAATGGAGGAAGAGAAAGAAGCAAAATCAATATTTTGTAATGGGAAGCGGATAAAGGGGCCGCTGACGTTGAGAAATAAAAGCGGAGAGAGCTTTCGAGAGAGATACCCCAACACAGACAGTGTAGAGATCAAGAAAAAAAGAGAAAGGTGTAGAGTTCAGAAAAGCAAAGTCATGTCTTACAGATGATGGCTCCATCACCAGCATGTGAGTCATTGGGGAAGAGAGCCAGACCGAGAATGCGTGCAATCAAATTGCAGGACCATGTGTCGAATAATTCTAAAAACTTTGAAGGAGGGTAAGTAAGATTCCTGGATACAAATTAGTTCAACAGAATAAATTCATGCGTATGAGCTCATTTGGTATTGTTCATATTTATCCTCCATTCACGAGAAAGTGAATTGTGTCGTTATATATTGGACGGGACATCCGCACTCGCTTGGGAGTTACCATTTCCGAGATGTCTAGGCCACCTGTCTTCCATACAAAGGAGGGGGCATCCCGTTAAGTGCCTTGCCCAAGGACACAACAAGTGAACTAGCCGGTTTGTTCTCCACAATCTCCCACAAATGCCGAGCGCCAAGCAGGGAAGCTGTGGATACCAATTTTTAGTCTTTTTGGTGTGGCCCAACAAGGAGAATGAACCCCTAGTCTACCGACGGCGAAGCAGACTCACTAACCACTACACCATCGCGCTGGTTATGCTCGGTTTGCAAACCTTTTGTCATTCTGGGCCACCACGACGGGTAGACTGCTCGGCCTCACCACCTGTCTGCCACAAGAAGATGGAGGCATTCTTTTAAGTGCCCTTCCCAAAAACACAACAAGTAAGCTTGCCGGCTTGTTCACTACCCTATCCCTATTGTGCTGAGCGCCAAAACAGAGAAGATATGAATAACAATTTTTAAAGTCTTTTGGTATGACTCGACTTTGGGAATGAACCCTGTAGTATTATTTCCATATCTTTGGCGAGAAGACTGGTTTCGTAAATGAACCCTGAGCAACGAGCCAGATCAAAAAAGTAGGAGTTTATGAAAAAAACGTCCCGGGAAAGGGGAAGATTCACCAAAAACAGTTAAAGCCAAGGCCGAGAATGATATGAAATCACCAGGCAAGAAGGAAGAGGAAGAACTGTCTTGAGAGATTTAAAATGGCTCGGCAAGATTCAAGCAGGGAGTCATACCAGCCAGGAAACCTCAAAACAAAGGTTGCAGCAAGTGATAAAGGTAAAAATGTGCCCCTAGACATGAAAAAGGTGCAGCAGGAATGACAATGCCATCAATTAGAAGCAGAGAAGGAGTTGAACTTTATTGCGAAAAGAAAAGTAAACCACAGGTGTGGCAAACCCATTTGTGGCAGGTAGAGTTCTACACTGACCAGCCCCTCCATATCACATTCTGGTGCAATTAGAGCAAGAAAAAATAAGGACAAAATTAAGATGAACGGCATTGCTCATTAGAAGAGAAGAATAAGAAGGCAGAGGCAGTAAGACCGGAGTAAAAGGACAAAAAAGACAGGCAACTAGTTTTAGAGAAAAAAAGCTGCTCTTCTTCGCTTGTTCAAAAGGCAGCAATGATCTCCGGAGAGGATGAAGTTACTGAGACCTCTTGGAAGGCCATCGGTCGCTTCCATCCAATCCAACAAAGTTGGAGACCACATCACGACTTGGAGGCAGTTGTTGAGTGATGCAGTTTTTGTAGATTTGACTGTTATCGACAATTGGTTACTTTAATAATTTTAGAAATTATACCACAATAAAATTAAAACGTCCCGCTTAGATACTTTACTATGAGTGGGAGAAATCTCTTGGTTTAGAAACGTGTTTGCCAATTCGTTGAGAGAAGCTTACACGATCTGTAAATGAATAAATACACCTATTTTTGTGTGTTTCCAACATGTGCCCTTACCAGTTCTTGTGTGGAATAACTACCTTGAAAATTACAAAAATGCAACGTTTAGTGCATAAAAAAAGCATTTCTGCAGTGGAACTTGATTCTTCATGCAACTTTCATTTTGCATAAAAAATATTTTACCAAATTTAAATGCATAAAAACTGCCCTCGCTTAGAAGCTGCATAAACTTTCAAGAAAATAGTAGTCGCTTTTGATTAAAAACGTGAAATAATGCCAAGATACTGTTGCGCTAAAAATTTCACGCACATTAGGGAAAGATGGTAAGCTATCGTTCACCGCAAGCAAACACCCTCTGTAACCATTAACTGCATTGGGGCCTATAAGCCAGGGATATTTGCTGTACGCATTCAAACGTCCATTGATCTATAGATCCTACAGGAACAAGATATTAGGCAAGGCGGTTTTAGATGTTCTTCTGGCGCAACAAGAGCTATTCCTGTATACAACAGTAAGATAGGGCCCGCAGGGCTCTCATCAGTTTCGTCGCTGTTAAGTACTTTGGTTCAGCCGGTCAAATCGTCTTCACCCATTGGGGTTTTGTGTGAAAAGAAACAAAATTTTTTTGTTTTTTATGTATTTCCGTAACACCTTACACGAAACAGTATTATCCTATTCTCTTCATTAAAACTGGTGATGCTCACAAAATAAGAATGTTGTCACACACTATCTTTAATACTTTTAAAAAGTGTAACGGAGAGAAGGGGGGGGGGGGGGGGATGGAAACATAGTCAAAAATGATGTAGGCGGCGAAATGGTGGTTGTTTTCACAGTTACAGAAGTAAACTATTTAGTAGTAAGCCTATTTTTCGATTTGGTGCGGGCCATTTTGTATTTATATTTGTGGTACCGGTACTAAGTTTTTGACTGCGCTATTCGCTTTGTTTCTGACGTAGTGACAAAATCGTCTATGCCTTCGGTCATAGTCGTTCACCACATTCTAGAAAAGACATGGGCAAACTATGGCCCGCGGGCCAAATCCGGCCCGCCGGGCCTTTTATTCTGGCCGCCGGGTCTTTTATTCTGGCCCGCCGGATGTTATCGACATGTTGCAAGACTTATTACTGTGAAGGTTCAATAGGAAGATTAGATAACTCTTGTCTCTAAATAGCGATACATGCTAAATTATGATGTCACAGCTACATTTGTGCGTCGCTTGACGCAACAGTGCTTTTTCGTTTTAACCATTAATGTACCGAATTTCTTAGTTTAGTGTTTTTTATCAACAGTTTCGTCAGTGCGGAATCTAAGTAAGCAAAATAGACTTATTGCTAAGTTGTTGATAAATTATATTGTTAAAATGAGAGCAGCGAAGAAGCAAAAAGTCGATAGTGAGCGCAGAGTGTTCAAAAAGGAGTGGACAACGAAATACTTTTTTACCGAAGTGGGATCAACTGCGGTATGCCTTATTTGCCAAAAAAACGTTGCTGTTGTGAAAGAATACAACATCCGCCGCCATTTTGACCCCAATCATGCAAGCTATCGTAGCAGCCTGTCAACTCAGCAACGAGAGGTCACTTCTCAGAGATTAGTGGCAAATTTTCGGATTCAGCAAAACACTCTTTTTCAGCAGAGTGCGGTTCATGAGTCAATCACCAAGGCAAGTTTTTTACTGGCTTTCAAAATAGCACATGCAAGCAAACCATTTTCCGATGGATAATTTATCAAGCAGTGCATGGTTGAGACAGCAGGTCTCTTGTGTCCAGATACAAAAAGCAAATATGAACAAATCAGTTTATCACGCAGAACAGTAACTCGCCGCGTAGAACAAATTGATGAGCTCTTAGCTAACGAGTTAAAAGGAAAAGCAGATTCTTTTGTATTTTATTCGTTAGCGCTTGACGAGAGTAATGACGTAAGAGACACGGCACAGCTTTTGATTTTCGTCAGAGGGATTAATGACAATTTTGAGATAATAGAAGAACTTTTAGCGATGGAGTCGCTAAAAGGAACAACTTTTTCTTAAAGCCACTGGTGTGATCGACCGGTTTAAATTACCATGAAACAAACTTACGAATGTTACCACTGATGGATCACCAAACTTGACAGGAAAAAACGTCGAACTGCTGAAGAGACTTCAAGACAAGATGAATAAGGAAAATGCTGGGGTGGATATACCTTTTTTGCACTGCATTATCCATCAGGAAGCCCTGTGAAAATCTGTACTGCAGCTCAATCATGTAGTGAAAGCAGTGGTAAAACTGATCAACTACATAAAAGGGAGAGGACTTCACTATCGCCAATTCATCAAGTTTCTTGAGAAAATCGATTCCGATCACCAGGACTTGCTTTTCCATGGTTAAGTTTCGGTAAAGCATGTAAACGCGTCTGGAAACTTAAAGATACCATTACCTCATTTTGGAAGTCGATCGGGAAAGCTGATGACTTTTCTGGGCTGGAGGACAGAGACTGGCTCTGCGATTTTGCTTTTTCTGTGGATATATTGACACACATGAATGAGCTAAATGCAAAGCTGCAAGGGAAAGAACTCTTCGCTCACGATATGTACACAAGCGTTACGGCTTTCAAATCAAAATTGGCTTTATTCTCAGCAGAAATGTCCAACAATTCTTTTGTGCATTTCCCCACACTACTGACCATGAAAGAAGCCTCTAAACATGAGAATAAATACAGAAAATCACTAAATGATCTGCACCACGAATTTTGCCGTAGATTCCTTGATTTCGAAAAACTACAAAAATCATTTCAGATTATTTCGGCTCCACTTTCACAAGTCGCTGCAACAGCACCACAAGAAGTGCAGTTGGAATTGATCGATCTTCAGAGTGACTACGTTTTAAAGGAGAAATTCAAAACCCTGAAGCTGAATGAGTTTTATGCATCGCTAAGCCACACCAGATTTCCAGAAATTCGAAAGATGGCACAGAAAATGCTGGTATTGTTTGGCTCCACATACATTTGTGAACAGACGTTCGGCCTGATGAATTTCAACAAATCTAACCACAGGTTCCAGTTGAGTGATGCACACCTCAAATCTGTCGTGACTATCGCCACAAACAAAATGATGCCAAATTTCGATGCTTTGGCAAGAAATAAAGTTTAACAATCCTGTCAGACGTATTTAAATTAGATTTTGTTTTTCGGTTGTATTTTTCAGTTAGTTGTTAATTTAATCTTGCGTTCTTTTTGTCCCTTTGTTATTCGTGTAACAAACTACATGTGAGTGGCAGCTCGATCACTTGGCCCGCCAGTCTGAGAATGAAATAATTTTGGCCCCTGATTCAAAAAGTGTGCCTACCACTGTTCTAGAAGAAGCCCATCAGGCCGAGTTGTTTCAAACAAAATATTCTCTCCAAATTCAGTTTTACAAATTGTTTTGTTTATGGTTTTATTTTATTTTTTAAATTTGGGACTTTATTACAATGCTTTGCAATCTAGATATACATAATTTAACTGGCTGCACACCAAAAAAATCTTTGCTTTCTACTCTACTAACCGGCGTCCCCCGGCAGGAGCCCTCCATTAGTAATGTCGGGGTTTAGTATTCAACCGGCAAAGCCGGCTTGACCCATCGGACTCTCGTGTGAGCAGTAGCGAAAAGTTAATGAATTTTATGCACTTTCATAATTCTTATACACGAAATTGTGATCAACATATTTTCTTGACAAATCATGACTGGCAATGCTCACAAAGAATCTTGCGACAAATTATCGTTGATACTGATACTTGCGAGGGAGAAGGGACCGAAATAGTGGTTGCTTTTACAATTATAGAAACAAACTATTTAGTGGTAAGCCTATTTTGCGATGCGATGCTGCCACTTTCCCATTTATATTTGTGGTATTAAGTTCTTTAGGCGGCACTTGTTTCCGGCATAGCGACAAAGGCTTCCCTAAAATTATTCACCATATTTCAGTAGGGGCACATCAGACCGAGTTATTTTCAAACAAATGTTCTCTCTAAGTTCAGTTTTACAAATCGTTATGTTTGTGGTTTCATAAATACCTTAACATGCAGCGTATCAGCAAAAAAACACCCTTGCTTTATAGCATAGAAACGACGGCATCGCTCGTAGAGTCCCCGTCAGTAACGTTGGGATTGAGAGTGTCGGTTCAACCGGCCAAGGCGGATTCACCTGTCCGGGAAGTTGGTCTGGTCACACAGGCTCTTGTGTGACCAGCTACCAAGCGTTTATGTGTTTTTTGCACCTTAGATTTTCACCATTTTTTGTGTTCCTTTTCCTAATAGAATATCTCATTTCAAGATCCTGGCTATGCCTTAGGTCTATGAGCTCTGTTCATTGCTAACACGAACCCAAGGGAGCCTTGCGTTTTCTTTTTGGAAATAGGAAACACATTCCTAATATTAAGCTATTCTAAAGCAAAAGGGCAAAAATGTCCTTTGTGTGGTGCGATTTGACACAGTGACGCTTTTTTTTTTATTTTCCCTAGACTTTGTAAAGTCCTCGCTGGCTACGCATTATGTAGCATGTTCTTTTCTCCCTACTTGACGTGCCCTGGGGAGTGTAAAGAGTCCTTGCTTTTCCTCAAATATTTGGTTAGACCCGGTAGCTCTATAAAGCTATCATAAAACAAAATAGCAAAAATATCTTCCATGTGGTGCAATTTAACACAGTAACGTTGTTAATTTTGATTTTGCCTCAAACTTTCTTAAGTCCCTGCTGGCTACGCATTATGATTGATATTGGTTTTCCTTGCTTAGATATGCTCATAGAAATTAAAAAGTCCTTGCTTTACTCAAATTTTCAGGCTTGATTCCGGCAGCTCTATAAAGCTATTATCAAGCAAAATAGGAAAAATGTTTCTCCTAACTTTAATCCGGTCCGCACCGACGCGATGGCGTAGCAGTTAGAGCGTCCGCTTCGTAGTCAGTAGACCTGGGGTTCATTCCTCTTGTCGAGTCATATTAAAAGACTTTAACAAGTGGTATCTATAGCTTCTCTACTTGGCGCTCGGCATTTATGGGAGGTTGTGGAGAACAAACCGGCAAGTTCGCTTGTTGTGTCCTTGGGCAAGGCCCTTAACGGGACGCTCCACCTTGATGTGGAAGAAAGGTGACCCAGACACCTTGGAAATGGTAACTCCCAAACGAGTGAGGACATACCTTCCAAAACATAGC
This sequence comes from Trididemnum clinides, assembly GCA_963675345.1. NCBI lineage: Eukaryota > Metazoa > Chordata > Ascidiacea > Aplousobranchia > Didemnidae > Trididemnum > Trididemnum clinides. Next base: position 33,523,530 of record OY776296.1, read on the forward strand.
GATACAATTTGCTTTTTTCGTGGAGGATAAATACGGTACATAAAAAAAAAATTTACCCAGGCAGAGCGTGCAATAACCTGTGCCGATTTAAAGGTATCAATTAATGCAGCTGTGCCAACTTCACCGTACAAACGTTTATGAGAGCAACAACAAAATGCTTCAGTAAATAAAAGCGATAGTTCCTGTACATGCAATGGTGATTATGTTGTTCTATTAATCAAGACTGGAAGTATTCAAAAAGAAAGAATGATTTCACAAACTAACGTTTGTAAAATTTAAGAGTTAAGGGGGAGGGTGAAACATTGTCAAAATTTTTTTTTATTTGCCATATTTATCCTCCATTCACGAGAAAGCGAATTGTATCGCTATGTTTTGAACGTAAGTCCGCACTCGCTTGAGAGTTGCTATTTCCGAGGTGTCTGGTCACCTGTCTTCCAAAATTGTGGGTGTTTCCAAAAAAATGGTCGTTTTGACAATTAAAGAAATGAACTATTCAGTGGTAGGTCGATTTGGTGGCCCCGCTTTCGTATTTATATTTGTGACATTAACATCTTTGCCTGCGCTGTTTGCTTTAATTCGGCCATAGCATTAAAAGGTGCCACGCCTTTACCATAAGTCATGTACCGTAATCTATTGCAATAGACGCCTATAAATCTCTTATCAAACGAAAACATTCCTCTTAATCCAGTGTCACAAATTGATGCTATTACTGTTTAATTTTGATCTTTTCTAAAACTTGGGATTTTATTACATTTTACTTAAGATTTTGATCTTTTCTTAATTACTGTCAAATAAAGATTTGATCTTTTCTTAAACTTGGAATTTTATTACATTTAACTTGGACTAATCAAACCTCTCTACCGTTAATTAACGATTAGTGTTTGGTAACGATATCCTTGCAGCTACAAATATCAATGGGCTTTACCATTAATGTTTGCTATCAAATCGGTAGTGGATAATTTTGCTGCCTGCTGCTCTTTTTACTAAACTTTGTGATGTCATTTGAGATTATGACCTCACAATGCGTTTTTAAGTCATTAAATATTAGCATCGTCACTTACCACTTTTTCGATTTATTGAGTTATAAAGGTAATCTATGCGCTTTTTATGCATGTTCACACGAATAACGTGGTTATTTTACAAGGTAATAGTATTGCAAATATTAAAAGCCCCCTTCCATAATTTGACGAGACCATCCCTGGACGCGTTTCGTCCTTTTAGACTTATAAGCAGGGCCTGTCCCGTAATCATCAAAACCCATATTTGCAATATGAAAAATGTAGCATCATTCTATTACAAATTCCTTCGCACAAATCACGCGCGTGGCGCATGCTATCACTTTGATATGGGGATCCCATTCGTACCGAAGATGCAGTTTACCACTAAAGAGTTTACAGTAAGCGAGATTTATTTAAAACCCTTATCTCTATGAACATAGCACGTGATCACCATAACCGTATCATACATCTGAATTTGTAATTGTAATAGAATGATACTACGTATTTCATATTATTGCAAATATGGAGTTTTGGTTTTTGGTGATGACGGGACAAGCCCTGCTGATAAGTCCAAAAGAACGAAACGCGTCCAGGGATGGTCTTGTCAAATTATGGGAGGGAGGTTTTTATTATTTGCAATACTATTACCTTGTGAAATAACCACGTCATTCGTGTGAACATGCATACAATGCGCGTAGATTGCCTTTAGAACTCAATAAATCGATGTATGATACGGTTGTGGTGATCATATGTTATGTTTATAAAGGTATGGGTTTTAAATAGATCTCGCTTACTATAAACTCTGAGTAGTAAACTTCATTACCACTTTTTCGTTATGTAGGAGAATTGATATGAACTAACGGCCAAGTTACTGGTCTCTGGCATAAACGCCGCCATGCATCTAGCGAACTAACTCGAAATAAAGCACTTACAGTTGGTTATAGCAATAGCGGGGGCCCCATTAATAACGTCGAGGTTAAGAACATCAAATCAGCTGGCTGCTGTGGCAGCCTCGTCCAATTGCAAAGAAAATTGCTTCAACATTAGATCACACGCAGCTCGACACTTGCATTTTGTTGGAAACCATAAGAAAGGACCATCTTTTCCTTGGGTGATCACCAAGTGTTTTGCTTTACAAATTAAAATTTCTAGACTTCGTTTTTCGATGAGTCTTTTCGAATATTTTGATGGACAATGCTAAAGATTCATGCTATCAAGAAAGAATAACCAAGATGTACTAAAGGACTTAATTTTTTTACAAATTGCAATTTTGTGAAATGTTGGCACCAAAATTTTGTGTTTTTAACCGATATACTAAATTTTATAAACATTTAGAGACTTCAGTTTTTGATGGATCTTTTTGAAAACGTTGATAGATAATGCAAAAGAACCAGGCTTGTGAGGAAAAGTTGTCAAAATGTACCAAAGAACAAACTTTGGTTCAACAATTGCAAGTTTGTTAGGTCAAATTGGATAACTGTTCAACTAAAAATGGAACATGATGTATGGCAACCACGTTTTGATCAACCATTATAAACTAATCCTTAACGCTAAGTAATTAAAGTCACATATTGCTGGAAAGCAAATTTTCTAACCTTTCAAAAGGACAGTAGTTGTTAGTACCTTACTATAAACGTTTTTGTATTACAGTTACCTCTTCTTACTGAGCTTACCACTTTTTAGGAGGGTATAAAGTTACACTATAGGTCTTAAAGACTTCAGTTTCGTGACTGTAAAAACAAATATTAATTGCACATGTTATTCACTATCGGAATAGCTCTGAAACAACCTTGAATTTTTTTCAAAAAAGTTTGAAAATCGGTTGAGAATTGAGATCACAAATTAGTTTTTTGATAAACTGATTTTGCAAAAAGGTTGCAATTTTTGAAAACATCTTCATATCATGATCTTCGGTAGCGAACATTTGTGTTAATGGTACGAGATACTGTATATTATGACAACATAGACCCAATTTAAGCGTTAGCGAAATAGAGAAGAAAAATGCTTATAGGGCTAAAAGTGCTTAAATAAAGAATTGCTCGTAGCATTGTCATATGAACAATAATTGTAAAGTTGTTTTTATCCAAAGCAGCTTATTAATATCTTCTGAAAACACGTTTAATCGCGTTCCTGTGATTAGTACTTTTTGAGACAAAACAAAAAACAGATTGTGCAATAAAGTGTTGATTGTGACGTCATTTTAGACCCTAAACAAATGAAAGTTTTTGCAATGTGATTGGTCGGAAGCTGGTTTTCGTTTGAGAAAAGAGCGATTGTCCTCTGTCAAGTAATGCAGATTTTTGAAAAAATCATTTTTGATTATGACGTCATCAAGACGTCACGAATCACTTCGTGACACTCACCACAGGGTGGTGATCAATCGTGTCAAGTTTGATGCTTGTACCTCTAGCAGTTTCAGAGGAGTTTAAGCAGATGGAATTGCGCTTTACATTAGGTTGGCAACGAAGTTCTTGCCGTTTTTTAAATACCGGTATATTGTGTTTTGAAAATTTTTTTGTTATATCTTATTTATTTTGGTTTTGGTTCAAGTTATTTCAATTTATTTATTTTTAGATAATCAAAATGGAATGTCAAGTTGAAAAAAATGTGAACTTTCAACACCTTCTTCTTTTTGCACTTAATCGAGGTTTTACTGCTGCAAAACGGTAGTTATAAATAGGCATAGTGATGATAACTTGAGCTTTGTGTGAAATCTCATTGCACCCCCTCAATGCTTAAATGTAAACTCATAAAATTAATTTTTTTTTGAAAGGAAAGAGGTAAGGCTTCTTTATATCAGTGCGACTGGTTTTCGGTCACACACCTCCCCTGCTATCTTTGTACCGGTACTATGTCTACTATGCCTGTACTATGCCTACTATGTCTGTACTATGCATACTATGCCTATTTATAACCACACGCTGCAAAAGCTGCTCGTAATATTTGTATTGTGTATGTGGAAAATGAAATGGCCGAAAGAACCGCTCGTTACTGGTTTGCTAAGTTCAAAGAAGAAAATTTTGATCTCGAAGACACACCTCGTTCTGACCGCCCAACTGAACTTGACGAAGGGCAATTAAACTAACTTTTGCATGAAGATTCACGCCAAACAACAAGGGAATTGGCAGTGAAAATGAATTGTTCTCACACTTGTATAGAGAAGCATCTTCACTTAATGGGAAAAGTCCAAAAATGTGTGGTGTGGGTTCCACATGCTTTAAGCGATAACAACAAGAATCAACGAGCCACAATTTCTGCTAGTTTGCTTGCTCGTCACCGCTCAACTTGTAGATACAATGAACAATTTCTTTATGCAATAGTTACTGGCGATGAAAAATGGTGTCTGTATATCAATATAAAGCAGCGAAAGGAATGGCTTCGCTCCAAAAAAAAGGGGACACCACGCTTGAAACAAGATCTTCATCCGCGTAAAATGATGTTGCGTGTATGGTGGGACTGGGAGGGGATTATTCATTACGAATTGTTGGAAAAAAATCAAACAGTCAATGTGGAACTCTGTGTTCAGCAGATGGAAAGACTCAAAATGGCTATTCAGGAAAAGAGACCTAATCGACAGCACAATGTTCTTTTAATGCATGACAATGCTCGTTCTCATGTCGCAAACATGACCAATAAAGCTATCCAAACACACGGCTGGGAAGTGCTGCCACATCCGCCATACTCACCTGATTTGGCACCAACAGATTTTTACCTTTTTCGATCACTTTCAAACGCAATGCGTGGGGTTTTGTTCAACAGTGATCCAGAATTGAGAGCTTGGTTGGATGAATTTTTCGAGTCAAAATCAAATAATTTCTACCGAAAAGGTATTAAGAATCTTGTTGAACGTTGGGAAAAAGTTGCAGACACTAATGGAGAATATATCATTGATTAAATAGTTGTTAGTTCTTTTTTTTTAATGTATTAAAAGAATGTATAAAAATGTTAATAGATTAAAAAACGGCTAGAAGTTAGTTCCCAATATATTAGATTATATTGATAGAAGATACTGTTGGTAAACTCAGGATTATTTTAAGAGTAAATATCAGGGTAAGCTTGAAATATCAGGGCAAGGCAAGCTATACAGATTTCCCTAGCGATGCTTGCTTTAACTGGTGAGTATAAGTTGGTATAGCCGCATGCGAAGACGTTTGCAAGGCGGGAAACCAGTGACGCGAGGAAAAGGTTAAAGGTAACGGGTGCAGGTAAAACGACTACAAGTGCAAAAATTAAATATAAAGTCATCGTGTTAAAAAAACAATGAAATTCAGTACGTTGAGTTGCTCTGGATCTTGAAGTGAGTGTTAAGAGAAAGCGAGGACGACCGAAGACCCGGAAGAAGCAAGTGGTCGAGGAGATAGAGAAAACTGATTCAAAGATGGAGGATGCCCTGAATCGAGAGATGGAGTGCGAACAACTGCGGAAGAAATGGGGTGAATCTGGCCATATTCGCTAAGGGGACAATATCGGATAAAAACTGAACTACTACTACGGTTAAAGATTGCAACTATTAATGTTTTTCAATTTAAATTGGTGCGGCGCATGGCGCTGGAGAAATTCAGATCATTTAAGAGAGGGTGTTGATCAGTCTACAAAATGGCCAGTTTCTCAACTAAACAGAGGTTAGCAACACTTTTGAAAGCAGCCACTTTCCTCACGATATTTGCGGTTCGATTGCCTTTATTCCTATAGTTCCGCACAACCTTGGAAAGTTATGTTGCATTTACCTTCCTTGCTTTTTGAATGATAAACAGTAATTGTAAAACCGGGATTTGAACTCAATTTCACAAAGCCCAAAATAGTGCCGCGTTGGAATGTTGGGAGCTGCAATGGGGGCTTTGTCAATGATTGATTTTGTTTGGCATTTGAAATCGGGCATTCCGATTTTGTTCTGCAGTTGCATAACATCTTATCGATTTGGGTTATTGGATTTATTAGCTTTTTATGGTGGCTTTTGATGATGCGTGTCATGTTCGGCATGCCACTGAAACCGAGCTTGACGTTGAATATGTTACAAATTTTATGGTGCCGGTTGTTCGGGGAAAAATACTTGTAATAAGCTAGAAAAACTTTTTGCCTATATTCGTTTTGACTTCAATGTTGTATGAGGAGTTGAAACATGTGATGCTCTTTTTTCTTGGTTTCCTGAAGTTTGGTGAAGACGTTGAGCGCTTGGGGTATGGTATCCATGATGGGAGACCGGCTCTTTTCAAAGCCTCAGCGTATGGTGGGATAAAATTGCGAATGATTTACGGTTGTTGTTGGTTACCCGACCCCTTCCGAGGGATGGGGGCATGGCGGAAGACCATGGAGCCCCAGAAGCCGGGCAACTCCACAGGGTCTGGACCAGAGGTCGTAAAGAGACAGAGAGTCGCCAAAGAGTGAGCGGCGCAAAGAGTCCGTAGCTGGACAGTGCAGAAAGAGATGTCCTGGGACGAGTGTACACAGGCGCTGCAGGAAAGATTCTCGATTCTGCCAATCCTAGAGAGATAAGAACCTAAAAGAAGGCTGTGTCCATTGCAGCGAAGACGAGAGAGGACACAGCGAGCATGACGAGGGAACACAAGTTCCTCAGTGGAAATTGAGGGAACCTGTGTGTCAAAATACTTCGAAGAGACAATACGCCTCCAGTCCGAGAAAAGACGAGAGTGGATACGAGAGAGACTACAAGGGATTGCGGAGGGCGCAAGTAGCGCTCCCCGTCTGGCAAGCTCGTCAGCCGCATCGTTCCCCGGGAGAAACGAATGTCCGGGGACCCATTGTAGCCTGATAGAACAGAAGGAGAGAGAAGACAGTTCCTGCCAGATCTGCCACAGAGTTTGAGATAAGAGGAAGGATGGAGGAGAGGGTGGCGAGGACAGAACGAGAGTCAGATAATAGAAGAGAAGAAAAATGGCAGATTTATGGTGTTGCCGAGACCAGCAAAGAGCGTGCAGAATGGCGCAAGCTTCAGCGGAAAAACTGGAACATACTGGGCCAGCCGAAAAGGAAAGAGTGGCCTCAGTGCCACAGAGAGAGCAGTTGGCAAGTACGCCGGAGCCGCCCTTGCCAAAAGGAAAAGAGCCGTCTGTCCAGAGTACCAGATCATGAGGGGGGAGAGAGTCAAGATGGGCGAGAGCCGTGCCTTGGCGAGAAAGAAGGGGATCAGAGCAGGAGCATGGAGAGGAAAGGGTGGACTCCACGGTGAACGAGGGAAGATTCCACGGAGGGCAAGCAAGAAGCGCCTCCCTAGAACAAGTAGAAGGAAGCATGAGTGGGTGAGTGGACGCAAGAGCTCTCCAGGACGATCTGCAGAGTCTTGGTTTCACTCCAAGTCTGGCCAAACCTGAAATGGGAAAGGAGGTTGGGAGACGAAGAGCCCGCTCATAAGATAAAAGAGTGAAGTGAGTCAGGGTGACTTGTAGGGGAGGTAGAGAAGCCTCGGTGAGTAGTAGAGGGATAGGGGAGGACGAGAAGCATTCGGCGATGGCGCGACTGGCCGCTCGGTGGAGGCGTTCCAATTTGGTGAGATTGGTAGCGCTTAGGAAAGGAAACCATCTGGGTGAAGCTTAAGTGAGAAGGGGCTGAAGAAAAGATTTGTACAGAAGAGAGAGAGACTCCTTAGAGGGGTCCCATGAGGAAGCAGAGATACAGCGTAAGGCCTTGAGACGTGGGAAGAACTTGGCCTTCAGCGAAGATACATCCTTAGAAAAGGAAAGAGTGCGGTCGAAGGTGACCCCGAGAAAAGTTAGGAGTTGGATTGAAATGGAGGTGGGAGCCGAGTAGGAGGAGGCTGGGCTGGAGGTTAGCTTGGTGGGGATCCACTGAGAAGAAGGAGGCCTCGCATTGAGAGGAAGACACCAGTACTCAGACCAGCGCTCCAATCGAAACAAAGCTCCTTGTGTGGCTTCCATCGCAGTAGGGACCGAGGGGGAGGAGGACCAAATGGCCAGATCATCAGCGTAAAGAGAGCAGCTGATGGAAGAAGGCAGAGATGCCGGAAGATCATTAATGAATAAGGAGAAAAGTACAGGGCCAAGAACGGATCCTTGCAGAACACCTTGACGGACTCGAAAGGAGCGACTTTTGTGATTTTGATAAACCACGCAAGCGTGCCTATTAGAAAGGAAAGATGGAGTCCAACAAGCAAAGCAAGGAGGGAGGCCAGCCGAAATATGTTTGTGGAAAAGGGCGGGATGCCAGACAGAGTCGAAAGCTTTTGAGAAATTAATAGTAGACAGGATCGTCAGAGAACCTGGCCTGGGTTTGTTAAACCCATCCGAAATGGACTGAAAAAGGAATAGAATTTGATCAAGTGTAGACCGTACAGGGCGGAAACCGGCCTGGCGGAGAGAGAGAATGGAATTAGATTCCAGAAAAAAGAGAAGTCTTATGTATGGGAATAATAGAAGATGTCTTCCAGATGGAAGGAAAGGAATGCAAAGACCAGGAAAGATTAAAGATGTGAAGAAAATGCATGCCAGAGCGAGGAAGGTGCTTTAGCATGGGATAGGCAACTTTGTCTGGGCCAGCGGCAGTGGATGACAAAAGGTTGGAGGTAGCCGCAAGAAATTCCGCGGGAGAGAAAGGAGAGCAAAAGGACGAGTGAGACTCCACAGGGCACTTGGTTCGGCGGAGCTTAGTGAGGTAGCCTCTGGCTCTGCTACGCAGGGCCTTTGGCTGAGAAACGGAAAAGTTAGACCTCAGGTAAGCGGCATAAACCGAAGCCAATTCCCTGGGAGAAGAACAGTTAGGAGAGGAGGAACACGAGCCAGCAATAGAGTGAAGACGAGAGTGCACAGATTTAGGTGAAAAAGAAGAGCAAGTCGTCTGCCACGCCTCAGCCTTGGCAATGACTGACGAGGCGCGTCGAGAGGCGGAGATGTAAGCCTGGCGATCTTCATCACTTCTGTGAGCTGCATCAAAAGCCTTGTGTGTTTCACTAACCGCACTTTCCACCTCAGCAGACCACCAGGCTTTAGGAGAGCGTTTGATGCGGCCGAAAGGAATGGAAGATTTGGCCGCATTTAGTGCCAGAGAGGTAAAGAGAGCAGCAGCAGAGGAAAGAGAAAAAGACGAATATTCCTCTGCAGGACAGTGAGAGTCAAAGCCATCCCAGCGAGCTTTCTGAAAATTGAAGGAAGGGGGACGCTCGTTGGGGCGAAAGACCGAAGAGAGAGGGACGGATAGAAGAATTGGTAGGTGGTCAAAACCCAGGTCCTGAAGCACCTCCCAGGAGCAAGAAAAGGCAAGAGTAGAAGGAGCAAAGGAGAGGAGCGATGGAGAAGAGTGGGTGTGTTAGGGTCATTGAGGGGGAGGAGGTCAGAAGAGAAGACCCAGTCGAATACTTCCTCCCCGTGGGGGTCGGAAGTGCGTCTTGACTCCCAGAGGGGGTGATGGCAATTGAAGTCCCCAAGAATGAAGAGATTTCTGGAGGGAGAAGGGATCGGTTCTGCCATGCGTTGGAGAGGAGCGAATAGGGGGGGCGTACACATTAAAAAATGAGGTAGAAAGTTGAGAAAAAGATAGGCCCTGCCTGACGAAAATGACAACGCCGCCACTGGCGTGCGTAGCATCAGGAGAGAGAATGCCAGACCGGGAGTGGGTGCGATCAGAACGCAGAGCAGAGAAACCAGGAATCTGGAAAGAGGAAGAGGAGTTAAGATTGGATTCCTGGATGCAGATAAGATCGACCGGATGGGACGATAGAAAATGAAGTAGTTCAGTGCTCCTGGCACGGAGACCTCGAGCATTCCATTGAAGAACCCTGAGAGAGTCAGGGGGAGGAGAGGAGGCGTAGAAGGACGGCCAGGAGCAAGGGACGGTGGTGAAGGGGCAGAGGAAGGGGATATATTGGGTTGTCCAAAAAGTTCGTTCGGTTTTTGAATGTTATCTTTCAGGTTTACTGAAAATAGTTTTATAGTCTAATACTTCATATCTCGTATTTGGTGCTACGAAAATGTTTACGTTAGTGTTATCTTGTTATGGATTGGAAAGGTGTTATCTTTTTTGAAATTATTCCTTCAAACAGTATTTATTCCATTTTAGTGTCCATTTAAAAAAACCGAACGAACTTTTTGGACAACCCAATAGAATGGGCGGATGGAGAATAGGAGGTTTGGAGACGAGGGTGACGCGTGAGTGCAGCATAAGTAGAGGAGGGGCCAGATTCCACAGTGGAGGTATACGTGTCGGAGGAGTCCGAGAAGGGAGCCACAGTGTTACGGCAGGAAAAGCAGTCCCAAGAGTGAGAGCTGCCTAGAGTTCTGAATTTGGACAGGGAAAGTTGTGAGCATCTTAGATGGACCCATTTGGAGCAAGTGCAGCATTGCACTGACTTGCCCCGCCAGGTCACATTTCCAGCGCACACAGAGCAAGAAAAGATGGGGCCAGGGTTAGGATGAACGTTACCGCTCATCAGGAGAAGAATGAGGAGACGAAGAAGGGCAAGAGTAGGGTAGGAGAATAGAAACAGTGAAAACAGGCGACCGATTTTGTAGATGCTGTGTGCTGCCCTTCTGCGGTCGTTCAGGGGGCAGCATAGCGAAAAAATGCGGGGGAGTGCCCGGGGTAACTGGGATCCTCGGAAAGGCCAATAGCCATTTCGACCCAACCCAAACGGGGTCGGGGACCGCACCACCACGTTGAGGCGGCTGTTGATTGGTGCAGAATGATTTACGGTCGCATGACAAGTTGGGCGATCCTACTGTAAATTATGCTAGGTAGCTGTTTGGTGATGGAGAGCGGATGGTTACATCCGGTGTTGATGTAGAGGCAAGTCGTTGGCTTTACGGTATGGCCAAAACTTTCTGGAGTTGAGGTCAAAGATTGCGTCCGAAAAATCTGTTCGGAATAGGTATCGCCGTGAGTTTCAGACCATGCCTTTTAAAAATGGCAATTAGCTTTTTCTTGGTGCGTTCCATTTCTGGCCCGGGTGCTTTTCTGGTTACAGCGAGGCCATCGTCGCAATATAATTTGATATTCCCTATCTGTGTAATACTGGACAGTTTGTCTAACAGAAGCATCCCAACGATCTTGCAGATTTCCGCCTCGTCATAAGACCCCCATTGTTACATCGAACAGGAAAACGCTAGGTGCTCAGGCAATAGTAGTTATATAGAAGTAGTGTTTCACGCAAGATGGACTCCCAAATTTGATTTTGTAAATACATAAGCCGAATTATAGGTGAAAACGATAAACTTCAGGGTAAATGCAGTGATCTATTTCAATCTCCTAACAATTTACTAGTTTCAAGCAATCTTTCAAGACAATGCTGCAAAGTCGACAGTTTAAATAAGCATACACAGTCAATAACGGCTATGCTCTTGAAGCAGTAAAATGCAAGCTAAGTAGAAATTTTTGTTGAAACAACAAAACTGGATTCTCTACTTTTGTTTATTACGTTTTTACCAAATTGCAGGAACCCTTGTCATATTCAGAATGTTTAACAAGCAGTTTCAAACATCCCTCCACCAAAAACCAGCCTGACTTCCTCATTCCACTCAGAAGACACATTGTTGAGAACCACTTCCTAAATCTTGTTGCCTCTAAAGGTTGCAAGAATGATAATAAACATAAAGTTCAATGATTTGAAACCGTACACTTTATAATCTAGTTATTGAATTACCTGCAACTGCAAGCAACAATTACAAAAAACACAAAGTACATAGTAAGTGCATACGAGTCACAATCACTACACCGGTATATATTTCCTGTCAAATAATTCAACTACAATACTAATCCTCTTAATTTTTTAAGCAACACAATGACAAGTTAAGATATGTCATATGCATATGTCTTACGACTTGCAATGTTAGGTTTTGATGAAAAAAAAAAGCAGAATCTTATCGAGGGATGCAGACATCATAAATGGACATGAAATCTTAAAGAGTAATATTTCAAATACATAATCAATCTACTTTAAGATGTTGTTTAGATAAGCAATAACTAAAGGTAATTACAGCCCAGGTAAACATAAAAACCTAAAAGCGATTCTATTTCAAGACCAATGTGTGTGCGACTGTGCTTAGTACCTTACTGCGCCATTGAGCCGCATTTTCTCAAAACTGACTGGAGTCGCATATCTACAAACCAATTGCAAACTCCGAAGACAAATATCAAGGTACAGGGGGTGCACACGTTGTTTTCCTAAAACATGTAGCAATCTATTCGAATAAGTGGTTATGTTTCCTGGCTGCTCAGCTTAATAATGATAGCCAAATTTTCGCCAATTTGATCTAATTTGCAGTTTTGCCAAAAATACTAGTGTTTTTCACCTCGAAAAACAAAAACGCCAAGCAAAATAGTCGAGTTCACAGTGTTCTTCTGTTCTACTGTCACTTAAGCTCAATAATATTCACAAAAAAACTGATGGTGTTTTAGAGCTGCAATACATTTGTCCAAAACTAAATAGCGCGAAACTCGCCAATCTCGGGTGCAATCCTAATCATGCTTATCAAAATAAATTGTAAATGGCATGAATTAAATTTCACCTGATCCAAGTCTTAATTCTACTTCAATGTTAGCTCACTTTCCAATTTTGAAAATTCGTTAGTTCTTATTTTAATCGAGTTTGAAAAAATTGTAGCCTCTGTTAATATCAGAGGCTAGTTTTGCATTATTTTTGCGTACACATTAAGTAAACTTCCGCAGTTATCATGTTCAGCGGACATAACACATGAAACAATACAAGAGAAACCGACAAAAGTACGTGCGAAGGTTCTAGCAATTCAATTTTCGGCATCGTTTAGCCAAATGCAGTACTAAGCTGCTTTTAATTCGTTTCGTGCTTTCAGTTAAGTAAATACGACAATATCATTTTTGATTAAACATTTTGTGCATTAATATCACTTCTTAACTTTTATCATATCCTTTTATAATTACATCACTGCATTTTTGCAAAAATGTATTCCGTGGAAATTACGGTTGAGGCACTAAAGCACGAAATCAACTGGGTGTCAAAAAATCAGACCTTTTTTGGTTTCATATCTTTTAAAGCCTTTAATAAAGAAAACAAGTTTAAAAAAATTTAAGTTATCTACAATCTCGAATGTTTTCCCAATCTTGTTCGTCACGGCTATTATCACGTGGTTGCGCGCATTCAAAAATTTCATTTTTGAGTTTTGCAAAGTCTCAAGTTCAGGCAGCCTAGCCAAGACAAACGAAAACAGTCGGTTAATTTTGAAATCTTGCATTTAGGCCTACGTGGTAAACAACTCCACACTTTGAAATTAAGCTTTATTTCTTTTATGCGTGAAAGCCTTCGCAATGTTGTAGACAAAGCCTATTTAGCTGAAGCAGTAAATGAAAACCTAGGCTGTAGGGCAGGAACAAGCTAAAAATAACACTGAATAGCTTACCTGTTCACTTAACCTCGCCAATAATTTGAACCTGTACCTACTGAACCCACCACAATTGGATTTCTCAAGGAAGCGTGACATCCTAACACAAAACCACAACAATAAAGTTTCAGAGAAATTTAAAATCGTTTGCTCTCTCTATTGAAGCACGAAAAACCAAGAAACCAAATCAGAATTGTTTTTGACATTTATCTAACGTTTCGACATCCATTTGAGTTCATTCCTTAGCATCCCTTCAATGGCAACACAATTCCTCCCTATCCCTGGCTTTTGCAGCAAGTCTGTACATTGCGTTATGACGACGTAATAAGTGATAACAAATTCATTACCTCCAAGCACTCATTTACAAATCATGGCATTGTCTAGTTTTTGAAACAAATGGCGAAAAGTTGGGCCACGTCATGACATAACTAAATAACTTATTTAAATTGACTACTAACCTTGAAGGATAAGAACAAAAGCGAAGACAAGAGAAAAAGTTCAACAAATCGAATATACAACCGACAATAGTTATGGGAGGCTTGCCGCCGTTAATATACAAAACATACGAATATCCATCTCTAGGAGCTCCATCAATAACATAATATGCAGGTAAAAAATGAAGACATTTAAATTTATGTTGTTCATAAAACTGAATAGCAGCACTGTTTGTACTTAACACATGCAGATAAATTGCTTTTACTTCTGTACAGGAACTGTTTTCTTGAGTACAGATTGAGGTTAAAAAATTGTGTAGTAAGTACGTAGCTACACCTTGTCGTCGGTAAGCTTTATGCACACCAAGACTAAGAATGTAAGCTACCTTGCTATCTTTTTTGAATGAAGATGCAAGCAAATCCGAGTCCTCTTTAGAAACTTGACAACGAGGTTTGATTTCAGCAATCAGAATCGCAACGATTTTTTGTTCCAAAGTAGCAGCCAGCGAAAAAAATCGGTCGTCGATTGCTATTAGTCTATACCAACTATCAGGATATTTGATTGGAAACCAATCATTGCATAGAACTTTTAATGCAGCAATATCATCACCGGTGAGAAAACGCAACCGCAATTGATCAATCACTTTTTCTCCACGGTTACACTGAGAATAGTTAACACGCATTACATCACTTCTTTCACCAACATATTTTGCCACATTATGAGTGCGAGTGCAAATTAGTGGGTCTTCGATGTCAATGGTAGTTGACATTACAGTGCATAATTTTCGTGCTTATTATTTAGCTGCATTTTACACTTACTACAACATACTATTTAATTATTTGCAATTCATATGCAACCTGTCAAAATAAAGTTTATGAAGGCAAATTTGCGAACAGCTTTTCAAAATGCAATTGTTAATAGTGGCATAGCATCAAATCGGGAAAAGCTAGAGTTACACAATCCACACCAGTGCTTGTCAACTGGGCGTATCGTACACCTCAAAGCATACCAGATGCTTTCTCCTCTAACTTTTTTCACTGAAGACCTTGTACAGTGGCGAGTAAAAAAGTAAGACTTTTTTATTTTGCCAAATTTTCAGCAAGAGCCAACTACCTTGAAATCAAATTGAGATTACATGCTTTCCAAGAAAGCAAACCCTTTAACATCAACACAGTCTGAAAACTACTCTTTTGTGGCATCATTTGACAAAATTTCAAGCAATGATAAAAAAAATTTACCTATTAAAATTTTCAAATCTTTTAGTGGTCTCAAAACCCCTCAAAAATTTGTATTGTCAGTAAAAAAAAAGTAGAATTGGTGCATAAAAAATAGATGTGTTGCTAAATACCACTCTCATTTGAAAGCTTAGGAAATTTGCTTTCCAGCAATATATAACTTTAAATAGTCTAGGCTAAGCGGTATGAGATATTTACTGGTCGAAAATGAATACCGTACATCATATCAGTTTAAAACCTCCAAACATTTTCGACTTACCTTCACTACATTATAATTTTTAGAAAACTACACCCTATAAAAAGATAAAATAAATTGCAAATATTTCACCACTAAAGTCATCGTTTTGTATCAAGTTTCCAAGGAGATAGAAGCTACAATACAAGTTTAAAAGCTGGCAGAAGTTTGGCTTCTCCAAATCAAAATTCCATGTATCCCTCTTGTTTCTCAACAAATGGGAGGGGTGTAAACAAGCTTCTGTTTCACTGTTAGTAACAACATATTCTATTTAAACTTGACATTTTCTGAATCTTGAAGACATTCCCTTTTCAAAAATACATAATGTTACATGGTCTAGGCTAACCTTTAGCAGACAATGACTGATTATATTTTAGGTACTCGATACCGGTCAAAAAAAAGTCATGGAACTCAGAAAGTTGTAAATTGTAAAAAACCTAGGCTTTTAGGTAAGTTTTGACTGATATACCTTGAAAGCTTATTTCGTTAGCATCATTTAGCGACCATTTCCAAGAAATTTGGTAGAAAATAAAATCTGCAGTGATCTTTGAGGTAAGGGTACTACTTTAATTTTGAAGACACCTCAGTACCCATTGGGGAAAGGGAAGATAATTTACATATTCAAAAAAAATTTTTATATTTGAAATCTTCAAGAAATGGAGATTTTAATGATATATAACACTTGATAAAAAAATAAACAGACGAGTAATGATTTACTAACACACTTGGGGGATATATATATATATATATATATTTGGGGGGGTTGAGACCCCCAAAAGATTTGAAAATTTTAATAGGTAAATTTTATCATTATTCCTTGAAATTTTGTCAAATGATGCCACAAAAGAGTAGTTTTCAGACTGTGTTGATGTCAAAAGGTTTGCTTTCTTGGAAAGAATGTAATCTCAATTTGATTTCAAGGTAGTTGGCTCTTGCTGAAAATAAAAAAGTCTTACTTTTTTGCTTGCCACTGTATATTATTTGAACAGTAGCCATTGCATTAAATGCCGTTTAAACTTCAATTTACGTGTCTATTTAATATAAACATTAAAGGGGTGTACAGAATTTTTGGAAAGTAAAATAAGGTGTCACTTTACAAAAAAGGCTGACAAAAACGGATCTACACATTTAATTGTACATCAAAACTTCAATATAACTTTGAAAAAGGGGTTTTGCGAGAAGTTTTTTGTAAAGTTCTTGTCAGTGGCAGCATTGAGTCACATGGGAAGAGCTATGGCAAACAGATCTTTATATCTTGGGAATCCAAGCAGCAGGGCAATCATAAGCGAGCCAATTGCATTGCTTGTATAATCGTAGAGCCAAAGAAAGACGTGACAAAATAATCATGAAGTTGTCTGAAAGGAAGCATAGATGTTCATGGCTACATCAGCATATAAAAACGCGCCATAACTACCTAAACAGTTTGAGTATATGTACTGACCCCTTCTCTTTGAGGTTTGTCTTGGTGCAAATAGTTTTCGATAGACTAAGATAAAAGGGTAGCATGCGGTAGCGTAATGAATGTGACTTTGGTCAGCATCTCTTACAGAAAGAACAATGGGTGTCAAGCTACTATGACAAGCAATTTTCCATTCTTGCAGAGTGCCACTTCATCTGGTAATGATCTGCAAATTTGTTGATGCCAGTTTTGTATGCATCGGGCTTTTGTAGCAACTGATTAAAGACTTGTCAGAAAGAATAGGAAACTTTTCGAGTGCTACCTTCAAATAATCTTCAAAACGCTTGCATAGGTCACCAACCAAGCGTTTTCCGTCTTCAAGATTGCTATTTATAATATAATGGGGATATTGGTTTGAGAGCATCTTTTGGCCCTGGCCATCTAAGATAGTGTGCAGCATCCCCTTTCCTTCAATTTTCAGAAAGCTCGCTGGGATGGCTTTGCCTCCTCCTTTGATTCTCACTGTTTATCTGCAGAGGAATATTCGTCTTTTTCTCTTTCCTCTGCTGCTGCTCTTTACCTCTCTGGCACTGAATGCAGCCAAATCTTCTATTCCTTTCCGTCGCATCAGATGCCATCCTAAAGCCTGGTGGTCTGCTGAGATGGAAGATGCGGTTAGTGAAAAACGCAAGGCTTTTGCTGTCGCTCACAGAAGTGATGAAGATCACCAGGCCTACATCTCCACTTCTTGACGCGCCTCGTCAATCATCGCCAAGGCCAAGGCTGATGCATGGCAGATGACTTGCTCTTTTCTTTCACCCAAATCAAACCTGAAAACTGTACACTCTCTTCTCTGCTCTATCGCTGGCTCTCCTTCCTCGTCTTCCTCCTCTCTTAATTTCCCAAACTGTTCTTTTCCCAGGGAATCGGCTTCAGTCTATGCTGCTTACCTGAGATCTCACTTTTCTGTTTCTCAGCCAAAGACCCTGCTGTGTCACATGCCTGGAAAAGTCTCATTCGCTCTCCTTTCTCCTCCACTGAACTTCTTGTGGCTGTCTCCAACCTTTCCCCCTCCACTACCACTGGCCCAGACAAAGTTGCCTATCCCATGCTAAAGCATCTTCATCATTCTGGCATGCATTTTCTTCTTCATATCTTTAATCTTTCCTGGTCTTTGCATTCCTTTCCTTCCATCTGGAAGACATCTTCTATTATTCACATCCGCAAGATGGGAAAGCCTCTCGACTCTCCTGCTTCCTTCCAGCCTATCTCTCTCACCTCCTGCGTATCAAAGCTTTTTAAATGCATCATTCTATCCCGTCTTCTCTTTTTTCTGGAATCTAATTCCATTCTCTCTCTCCGCCAGGCTGGTTTCCACCCTGGACGGTCTACACTTGATCAAATTCTGTTCCTTTTTCAGTCCATTTCAGATGGGTTTAACAAACCCAGGCCAGGTTCTCTGACGATCCTGTCTACTATTAATTTCTCAAAAGCTTTCGACTCTGTCTGGCATCCCGCCCTTTTCCACAAACATATTTCGGCTGGCCTCCCTCCTTGCTTTGCTTGTTGGACTCAATCTTTCCTTTCTAATAGGCACGCTTGCGTGGTTTATCAAAATCACAAAAGTCGCTCCTTTCGAGTCCGTCAAGGTGTTCTGCAAGGATCCGTTCTTGGCCCTGTACTTTTCTCTCTCTTCATCAATGATCTTCCGGCATCTCTGCCTTCTTCCATCAGCTGCTCTCTTTACGCTGATGATCTGGCCATTTGGTCCTCTTCCCTCTTGATCCCCACTGCAGTGGAGGCCACACAAGGAACTCTGTTTTGATTGGAGTGCTGGTGCCTTCCTCTTAATTCAAGCAAATGTGAGGCCTCCTTCTTCTCAGTGGATCCCCACCAAGCTAACCTCCAGCCCAGCCTCCTCCTACTCGGCTCCCACCTCCATTTCAATCCCACTCCAACTTTTCTTGAAATCACCTTCGACCGCACTCTTTCCTTTTCTAAGGATGTATCTTCGCTGAAGGCCAAGTTCTTCCCTCGTCTCAAGGCCTTACACTGTATCTCTGCTTCCTCATGGGGCCCCTCTAAGGAGTCTCTCTCTCTTCTGTATAAAGCTTTTCTTCAGCCCCTTCTCACTTAAGCTTCACCCAGATGATTTCCTTTCCTAAGCGCTACCAATCTCACCAAATCAGAAAGCCTACACCGAGCAGCTAGTTGCGCCATCACCAGCTGCCTCTCGTCCTCCCCTATCCCTCTTCTTCTCTCCAAGGCTTCTTTACCTCCCCTACAAGTCACCCTGACTCATTTCACTTTTTCGTCTTATGAACAGGCTCTTCGTCTCCCAACCTCCTTTCCCATTTCAGGTTTGGCCAGACTTGGAGTGAACCAAGACTCTGCAGATCGTCCTGGAGAGCTTTTGCATTCACTCACTTGCTTATGCTTCCTTCTACTTCTCTTAGTGGGGCTCTTCTTGCTTGCCCTCCCTTTCCTTCTATAAGGGACTTGGATACCAGGAATTTTCACTTTTAAGGGTCAGTGTCGAGTGGTTCTGATGATTCTTTATGTGAATTAGTACCAAAATATTCACTTACAAGGGACTCTTTTCAATATCCCAATGATAATTTCAATGCAATTTCAGTCGGTTATAAAGGACTCAAGAATTGCAACAGTTCTATGACCAGCTTTTATTGGCAGCCTTCCAAATTTCACTTTTTGCCTTGCTTTGACCTAGAGTGTGGTTTTTTGAGTTGTTTCTATTCTTTGGTCATTGATTTTGTGATCTTGCAATGACAGTGTCAGAGAAGAAAAAACAGAAATCTATCTCGGTTATAAAGAAGGCAGAAATAATGAAATACATAGAGGGGGATCCGCCAAAGAAGCACACTGAAGTCGCCGAAGCATTTGGATTGAGTAAACAGGCGCTGAATATTATCGTAAAACAGAAATTAAAAATTGTTGAAGGCACAGGTATATGTTCAGAAGAAAGAAAGAGATTTTGAACTAACAACTACAAGGATGTCGATGCTGCAATGATTCTGTGGCTCAAACAACATTACTGGGAGCCCAATTTGCTGATCAATGGAGACCTACTATTTTGTAAAGCTACATACTTTTCAAATGAGTTTCAGTACACAACGCGCCAAGCTCTTCTTGGATAAACCGATGAAGAAACAATGAGGAATTGGCAACATTCTCAAGTCAGGAGAAGCCAGTGGAGATGAAATGGATGCTGTAAAAGCATGGAGAACAGGCAAGATGAAAACAATTCTTGAAACGTACTCACTGCAGGATATTTATAGCTGTGATGAAACCAGTTTTTTTGGCAGATGTTACCAGAGAGGAGCCTTGGAATTATCAGGAAAAATCAGAGCGGTTGAAAACAGCCTAATACTAGGATTACCTTGTTGGTTAGAAGTAACAAGGATGGTACAGACATGATATCCATACTCACCATACGTAAAAGTGCAAAGCCTCGTGCTTTCAAGGAAATAATAAGCTACCAGTGAGATATCTGAGCACCTGCAAAGCTTGAATGTGATTGGACATTTTTGAGGAATAAATGTGTAAGTTCAACCAGAAAACGAAAATGGAAAGCCACAAAGTATGCATGATTGTTGACAATTGTTCTGTCCCATTTGGAGTTAAAGAACACAGAGTTGGTTTTTCTACCTCTGAATATGACATCGCACATTTAGCTCATGAACAGCAGAATCATTGAGAACTTGAAGTTCTTTTGCTGGTGAATTTTAGCAGACCATAGACTTCAAGCAGCGGAAACCTGCAGTAAATTCAAATAGGATATTCTGGACTGCCTCACGGCAGTTGAAGACAACTGGAAGTCAAGCGAGAAACAATCGTAACCTGTTGGAAGCTGGATTTATTGCACCACTGCCCACCAGTGAGCTTGACCAGCCTGATCAGGTCAGTGATGAACCAATGCTGAATCAAGATGAAGATGATGCACCTTTTGAGATAACAGAATGAGAAGAAATTGTCTTCAGAAATATCTGGATCAAATTAGCTACAGTACTGCATATGGAACTTCCAGACTTTAGTAATTACATTGAGGCAGATGAGGGTGATACTGAAGTGGTAGCAGAACTAACGGACATGGAAATCGTGTCAGAAGTCAAGAGCAGGGTTGCCAGGTGGCATCCTAGGATACCAAATAGACCCCAATTTGGTATCCTAGCTGCTTGTTTGGTATCCACTTTTCTTATTTGGTATCCTGCAAAAATTTGGTATCCACTGCAAACAGATTTGGTATCCAACTAGAGATTTGGTATCCTCGGTAAACACCAACTTTTTATCGAAAAAATTAATGTTTTGAATTTGTTTTTAAACAAGGATCCTCATGATATCCGTTTTGCGTTTTTCACATGATTGGGCACTGACTACTTTGTCTTTACTGATTATATGGTATCTGTACCAACCAACTGTGCATACCACGTGACCCGTCCAAACTCCAAATCTCTACGATTTTTGGTGGAAATGCAAGAATATCAGCGTAGGCTTAATCTTGACCACTACTGGTGTGTTGCCAGCAGCACAGAGCTACAGAGGTGGTAGTATACTGATGCAGGCTAATGTCTAATTTGTATTGCAGGTATCTGTCTATTGAGGTGATTTGTGCAGCATAGGCCAGTAGGCATAAGCTTGTAGTAGTACATTCATTCCGTTACCTGATAAGATTTAGGTTATGCCCAAATGGAAAGAATCATACACAGCAGGGAGGAAGTACCGCCCTGAATGGGAAAAGATGTTTCCATGGATTGAAAAATGCAAATCAGACAATGACAAGGCTTTTTGTAAAATCTGTAGAAAGGAACTACAGCCAAGAAAAGCCACCATTCAAAAGCATAGTACTAGTGAGGACCATTTATATAAATCAAAACTTCTTGGTTCAAACAATAAAATTGCTTTTGTTTCAAAGACTGCAGAATTGTCAAATAAAACTAAACAGGCTGAACTGCAGTTGGCTGTGGCAACATGTTGCCACAATTCAATAGCGTCCATAGACCACTTTGGAGAAATAATAAAAAAACTTGGAAAGGGAAGCAGTTTGGAAGATATCAGGTTGCATCGCACAAAGTGCTCACTGCTAATAAAATCTGTTGTTGCATCTTCTTTGAAAGATGACATTGTAAGCCGAATTAAAGGAAAGAAGTTTTGCATATTAGCAGATGAATCAACTGATATCAGCTGTGAAAAGCACATCTGTATTTGTGTTAGATTTTTTGATGATACAACTGATCAAATAGAAACTTGCTTCTTGGGATTGGTTCCAGTTATAGATGCCACTGGTGAATCATTGTTTAATGCTATTAGTACACTAGCAGGTGATTTTGGTATGGTTCTAAGTGATTGCATTGGCTTTGCCAGTGACGGTGCCAGTAATATGGTTGGTGAACACAATTCAGTTTGGTCTCGTATTCGTAATCTTTCACCTAAATGTGTCAAACTAAAATGCATTTGTCACAGTCTTGCATTGTGTGTTCAAAAGGGTTTTGAAAAACTTCCATCAAATCTTGGGTTTTTGCTTACTGAAATTCCTTCTTGGTTTAAAAAAAGCACAGTGCGTAGGATGCAATTCAAAAGTTTGTTTCAACTTATGAATGATGAGGATGAATCTGCAGAAAATGTTTTGTTTCCAAAGCTGTCCAAAACTAGATGGTTGGTAAGAAGCAAATTAATGCTTAACATACTGCTTAACTGGGAAGAGTTGAAGGCATATTTTGCTTGTGCTAGTCAAAATGGAAGTCAGGATGTTCGATACAAAGCTCGTATAATATCTGAAATGCTACATGATGACATTACATACTTATATTTTCAGTTTGCCACTCCTGTAGTCAGTGAGTTTGAACAAATTAATGCATCATTTCAAGCTACTAATGCTGATCCAAAAAAACTATTTGATGATTTGAATGTTCACTATAATTCTTTGAAAAGTCGAGTGTATAATCACAAAAATGAAATTTTGCCTTTGTCATCTACTCAATTTGGTGCTAAATTTCTCGCTGAATGTGAACAGTGTTTGCACAGAAAGTCAATTATCAACGTGGATGATGTTAAAGCAAGATGTCAATCCATGCTTATTGAATTAGTGCATCAGGTGGAGATGCGTTTGCCAGATCAGAAGGATATATTTAGTGGACTGCAAGCTTTAGCTCCAAGCAAAGTGCTGTCACAACTAGAGAGAGTGCCTTTCAATAATTTGCCATTTTTGCACATCATGGGACAGGCAGCTGCTGCTTGCGAAGAACAGTATCGCAAAAGTTTGTTTCATCCTTGGGCTGAGGAAATAAGTATCTTTCCAGATGGCATTATTTCCCAAGAGATAGTACAATTTTGGGTCCAAGTTAGAAAATTTAAAGATGCTGTTGGTAATTTTGTATATAGAGAACTTGCACAATATGCATTGACATGTCTTACCACACCAGTAAGCAATGCAGTTGTGGAGAGAACGTTTTCTCATGTTTCAAATATCAAAAACAAAAGTAGAAATCGATTAAAAGTAGACATGCTTGATGCAATTATTAGAATAAAAACTGTATTATTCATGGATGGCAAATGTTGTACCCACTTTAAGCCGACACCACAAATGCTGCAAAAGTTTAATGTTGGTATGTACAATATTTCTGAAACAGACTTAGCAGAAGAAGCAGGCTCATCATTACTGTAAATATGTTCAGCAATATTGCCTATTTACTTGTGTTTATTATGTGTAATGTACATGATACTTATTTTCCTTTATAAAAATGGCTGTGATCTGTTTATACTGTGCTGTGCTTGATTTGTTTTATTTCTGGCAGTGTGACTTTGTTTTTGACTGTGCTTGATTTTCTGTCTTGTAAGTTATGATTTTTTGACTTCTTATTTTAAGCAATTCCTGGTGTGAGGTGTGTTGTTATGGTTGTTGTTTATGTTTTTATGACCAACAATAGGTGACCCTGTACTTTCTTTTTCAGGTTTTTAAGGGTAAAATAAATTAATACTAAGGCTGAATTTGTTCCGTATTGCTAAAAGAAACCACAAAAAATTTGGTATCTCACTCTTTATTTTGGCATCCAACTGTTGAAAATTTGGTATCCATGTACAAAAAAAACCTGGCAACCCTGGTCAAGAGTATGAATGAACAAGATGATCTGAAAATAGAATCTGAATCCAAGCCTGAGACTGAAGTGGCAGACATTTCTATGGTGTAGGTGCAGCAAGCGATTGACCGCTAAAACGGTGCATTATGAAAAATGACATTCCCGAGGATCTAAACAACAAGTTCATGACGGCTGCTGGGAAAGTGGATAAGTTTTTAATATTCACTAGGACACAAAAAGTATCCAGACCAAGACAAGAGACTATTTTATGCATTAAAGGACTACGCGCTAATATAATGTGAAATAAAGTGATAACGTGCAACTGCACGTACATAATTTTATAGAATTTGGCAAAAATTGTTCAGCTTGTTTTGTGTGTTTTAATTTGTTTTATTGGTTTCTGCATGGAAAAAACTTGAAATTAGCTTTAAATGTGGCATTTTAATGCGTTTTGGAGGTTGTACATGGGATACTAGGTCAAAATTCGTGGCTGTCAAAAATAAGGGAAGAATTTAGCTGATCCCAGCAGGTCCTTTATATCCAAAGTTGACTGTACAAGTGTTTTTTAATACCTTTGAACACAGTGCGCAAATTTTGTGACCACTGATGTACTCAGTCAGTTTGGTAGGTTAAAAGCTGGAGATAAACCTTCAAAACACAGATCAAGAGTTGGCATTTTTCACATTCTTTTTCCACTAAAAGTACCAACTTTTAAGGTGGATGAAAAGTAATTCCACTTCACTTCCAAACTCCGCAGCTGGTACAGGGTTTTCAAAAAGTTAAAATACCATTCTGCAATTAAACAATTTTGTAGTTCCAGTACAAATTACTAAAAATCTTAACAGCACGTGTGGAAATGCTCAAAATTCTATGTTTAGTGTTTGATGTTCACCTTTTCAGGTATGCTGGCTCTCCAACTTACAAGAACAATTGGTTTCAAACTGCCGTTTGTAAGTTGAATTGTTCGTAAGTCTGCTAAATGGTAATTTCTGGCCTATAATTAGCAATTAAGCGTATGTAATACCACTTATAAATACGTACATCCTTGTGCAAATTAATTAAATCACTTGAAAAAATAGACATAAACAAAACAAGCTAGTCAAAGCGCAGTTTTTAACAAGGAATGTGACCACCACAACTAGTTAGAACCAATTTCACTCGTTTGGGCATCGAATCTATCAATTTTTTGCAGTTTTCTTGGATTTGAGGCTCACGATACCAGCAATCAATTATGGCTTCCTATCAGCTTCACCATGGTGGAACAATCTCTTCTTCACAGACGTAGTTTTATTATACTTTAAAGATTTTCAATCGGATTTAAATCTGGAGAGTTTCCAGGCCAATTCAACACCAAAATATTGTTCAAATTGATAAAATGTTTGACTTTTTGACTGGTATGGCATGGTGCCAAATCTTGATGAAAAATCCCTGAACCTTCTGGGAATTTTCTTGCCATTTCTGGTATTACTTTCTTTGTCAAACATCAAGTTGTTTTTCAGAATTCATCATGCCTTCAATTGGCTTGAGTGGTTCAACCCCATAATAGCTGAAACAACCCCAAAACATTTTCTTTGGGGGGTGTTTGACAGCTTGATCAATGTGGCTTTCTTTTAGGGGCTCTACTTTTGATATTCAGACATGCTGACTCCTCACTTCCTGAACCAAAAAGGGACTCTCATCAGAAAATAAAACTTGACGCCATTGTTTACGTGTCCAGTCTTTATGTTTTTTGGCCCAAATGAAACTTTCTTTTTCATCTTTGTGATCAAGAGCTGTTTTTTTATTGGTCGTCTTGCTTTCCGGCCAACAGCTAAAAGAAAGCCACATTGATCAAGCTGTCAAACACCCCCCAAAGAAAATGTTTTGGGGTTGGACCACTCAAGCCAATTGAAGGCATGATGAATTCTGAAAAACAACTTGATGCTTAACAAAGAAAGTAATACCAGAAATGGCAAGAAAATTCCCAGAAGGTTCAGGGATTTTTCATCAAGATTTGGCACCATGCCATACCAGTCAAAAAGTCAAACATTTTATCAATTTGAACAATATTTTGGTGTTGAATTGGCCTGGAAACTCTCCAGATTTAAATCCGATTGAAAATCTTTAAAGTATAATAAAACTACGTCTGTGAAGAAGAGATTGTTCCACCATGGTGAAGCTGATAGGAAGCCATAATTGATTGCTGGTATCGTGAGCCTCAAATCCAAGAAAACTGCAAAAAATTGATAGATTCGATGCCCAAATGAGTGAAATTGGTTCTAACTAGTTGTGGTGGTCACATTCCTTGTTAAAAACTGCGCTTTGACTAGCTTGTTTTGTTTATGTTTTAAAAATAAATAAAAAACACGTTTTTTGTATTTTTTCAAGTGATTTAATTAATTTGCACAAGGGTGTATATTGCCTTATGCTTGTCTTAGGCTTTTTGGCACTACCACTAGATTTATCAGCCATGATAGCACATAAAAGAGTCTCTGTAAAGTATCCTATAAATAAATATATACCAGTCAGCTCGCGTTCTCTGAATGTTTGCAATTCGTATGTTCTTAATTTAATTTTTGAGTGATAAGTTGTTTGTGTTGTGTTTAAAACTGTGTGTTTAAGCAGCATTCACTCCAAAGGAAAAGGTGTAAGTGTGTTAGAGTATGCTCAAACACTGTGGAAGACTGCACCACATGCATTTGTACATGGATTCTAAAAAGTTACCAAGAGCAATGCAGATTTGGATATGATAAAAAACGCTGAAATGCTGCCTATGCAGAGCAAAGTAATCTAAACGACCACTAATAGTGAAACAGGTTGAGCAAGGTGTGCAGAAAAATCCTGAAACGCTCCAAGAAATCCACAAAAACAACTCTGGAAATCCAGATTCCTGCTTTTACAGGTTGGTACCTCCCGAGGATGCACTTGCTCATGAAACTCTACAAGCTGTAGCTTGTTTTGGCCATAACGGCAGATGACAAACAAAATTTCACACAGGTCTGTGATGACGTGCAAGAAAAATTTGAAGTAGACGAGTTTAGTTTTGTGGAATCAGATGAGTTCAATAAACATCTTTTTTCAAGTGCTGAGGTCACACTTCACAGCAATGGTGAAGTCAATAAACATGTTTGTACTTGGAGCAAAGAAAATCTTAATGCTAGAGTGGCACATGAGTGGAAAAATACCACTAGATGGTGATTAGTTGGCAACTAAAAATCGGTTAACTTGAAAATGACCATCTGTCACAAACAGAGCCGTGTCCACTAAAAAAATGCAAAAATTGACCATAGAGCATTGCTTAACAGCTTCTTAAACTGATATACGTCTCAATGTTAAAAAGTGTGCTGTTGCTGCAAAGCTGTAATAAGTGCTTTCCATTTGCATTGCTTTCCATTTTCCATTTGCATAATCAAGATTACCTTGCCGACCAATCACATTTTTCTTCATACCAACATATTACAAGCATGTGTGCATCAAGTCTACAATAAGATGATACTCTGTTGGTTTCACTTTCTGCAGAGCAGAATTCTCCTCACTAGTAATGTGCTCTTAAATTTAGCGAGTATGGATGAAACAGAGACATTTACCTACAACTGAATTAAAACAAATACACTTTTTACCGTTGGAATCCATTTATCTACGAGGTACGTTCATTAAGTAATGAGGAAATGTCAGGAGAGACATTACACATTATTTGATCAAAACGCTACTTTATGGTACACATACATATATTCTATAAAATGATTAACTGGGAACTTTCTATTTCACCAGGTCTGAAGGTAGTGGTGAACGTAGTGTAACCAGTCTGATTGGGTTTGCCTATTTCTAAACACGTGACAAGATGCAGGGAAACATGGAGCAACGCTACGTCATCAAATTTTGTGTTAAACTTAAGAAAACCCAACTAGAAGCTTAAGGAATGTTAAAGGAGGCCTATGGGGATGAATAGATGAGCCAAGCAAGTTTCTATTGGTAGTTTAACAGATTTTCCAAAGGAAATGAACAGATTGAAGATGAACCCAAATCTGGAGCACCAAAAAGTGCACACAAGAAGAAAAACATTGAGGAAGTGCAAAAGTTAGTGATGCAAGACCATCGAATATCTGTGAGAATGATATCTGAAGCAGTTGGTATTAGTATGGGTACAGTAGATACGATTCTGACCAAAGATCAAAACTCCACAAAGTCTGTGCCAGGTGTGTGCCAAAGATCCTCTCCAACGACCAGAGACAGTTTTGTGTGCAATGTTGTACTGACATTCTCAAAATGATAAGAAGCTGACTCAGGTTTTCTGAATAACACAGTGACTTGTGACGACAGTTGGGTGTTCACCTACAACTGTGAGAGTAAACGTTAGAGTGCTCAGTGCAGGCACAGAACTTCCCCCAGGCCCAAGAAGGTAAAGATAAGCAGATCACAAGAGAAGGCCATGGTTATTCCTTTCTTTGACTCCAAAAGGCTCATTCGCGTTGAATGGGTTCCTCAGAGTCAAACCGACAAAAAGAAATATTACCTTACTGTTCTGAAAAGTTTTAGGGGGAAGATGAGGAAGAAGAGGCCTAAGCAATGGAGGAGTGGTCACTGATGATTCCAACAAGACAACACAACCACAGGGAAATCAGATTCCAGTCAACAGAGAAGCTGAAAAAGTTACCTAAAAGGACTATTGAAGAAAGAATTTAAGGAGGTCTTCCAGAATTGGAACAATGCATGAAGAAGTATGTGGATGCAAGAGGCAATTATTTTGAAGGAGACAAAGTTTTGCAAGCTTGTGAACATAAATTGTGTCTCTCCTGACATTTTCTCATTCATAATTTGCCAGTCAGTGCTGATAAGTATGCCCCACATCCACCTCAGCATTATTTGGCTGGACCTATGGCAGAATAGAAAGGCTTCCAACCAACACTCACCTGCACTTCTCCTGGACAAGGCATTTTGTGAAACAGATACCATCTACGTCCAATCAATACCAAACAATTTCCCTAACTTTCCAGTGGGAGTGAATATATTCCAATATTCAATTACCACATTGCTGTTTGACTATTGAGAATGTTTACAAATACCCAGAGAATTTAAAGTTTGTGCTGTCTTATTATGTCCTAGTCATTTGACGTTTTCTTTGAACCAAATTACACATCTTTTAACAAACTTTATTTTCACTGCTGCAAGAGTTTTGAAGAAGAATCAAGTTATCTTTGACATAACCATAAATACTATAATCATCTAACAACACCTGCAACAAAGCAATGTGGTTATGACTGTTGTACAACATGACGTCAAAGCAGTAATGCGGCATGATGCTGCAGCACTGTATCAAATTATACTTAGGTAAATTTCACATTTTATATAACAACGTATTCAAATGACAATAAAGCACAAACTGCACAGAAGCAATTGCAAATGCTCCCTGTTACTTAAAGATTAAAGACATGCCTTTGCAATGATTTTTGAAGCGAAGAATTGGCACTGAACTGATTTTCTAAAGCATACAAAAATATACTCACACATAAGAATAGCAATAGCATAAGAATACTCAAATCGTGACTATTGGCAAGAATTTTAATCATGAGTCAAATAGTGTAACTTTCATATTACAAATTATCTATGAGTAATAATTGAGAACGACTTGACATGTTTATTGTTATTTAACTCTTCTAAGCATAATACAGATAGATTGTGTCATAATAAAAACAAATAAAGCAATCCGATTTCATCTACGTTAAACTATTGCTGACGTAAATGACCCTTATTGAAAGCTACTTTATTGCAATTCAACTCACAGTGCAGCAGTTGCACCAATATGAAGCTTAAGGTGGGAAAAAACAAAGCTTTCTACGATGGTACAATCAAACCCTAAGCAGCTACACAAACATTATTAAAATACAAATCACCTAAGTAGTGGCACAACACGTTCTACAGCATCCAGAGTTAAAGCAGAATTGTTTACGTTTAATGAAAAGCACCAAAAGTAAGCTGCAGATTGACTGAAAAAGCGCAATTGGCACTGGTTCAATATCCACTAAAGGCACTCAAAAACACATTCATTTCAATCTAATGTTTTACACGTCTTTAACATGACACATAAATGATATAAATAATCTACTACATACCTAGGGACGTTCAGATTTGGGTCATGTAGGAAAAAATGTCTCCACAACTTATCTGAAGTTAATAACCTAAAGCCAAACTTCTAAAATATTTGTGCTATTTGAGCTATTTCGCATCGGCATTACATATTTCCTCAACAAAATCAGTACAGGGAAACCCCCAATGATGTTATAAATCGCATAAATCTAAATATATTTCAAATTGCAGCCAAACAAAGAACTCAACATACCTACATGTACCAGTGCTTAACTATAATAATTTTTCCCTTAAAAGGGTCACATCAGCAGCTGCTCTCTACAAAACTTCACAATCTGTCAACTTGGAGGTTAGCGCAAAGTGGTGCTTCTATATTTTTGTTTGGGGTCCAACAACTTTAAGTCACTGCTGATATGTTTAAAAATATAAATCCAAAGATGCAGCTTGACAGTGCAAGCATGAAATATAGAATTTTTGAGAAGATTTGGAGAGTATCACACCTTAATAAAATTTCATGATATCAAACTCTTAATTCTTTCACATGAAGAGGCCTCAGCCGCATTACTTTGGGTATACAAGCATTATGTCTCAAGAAAGACTCATTTGCCAAATTCTGTGCCGCATCAACTGAGGGCTGCCAATTTAGATATTTTATATCTATATTTTAGATATTTTTGACACTGCCAAGATATTGAAAAGTACCATCTAAATATTTGATATAAATTTAGATGTTTTGTATTACGATTTAGATATATTCTAGCAATTTATTGCCTTACAAAAATTGATACAAAATATTACCTTATATACATATAAAAAGTCTTATAAATTTCAACGGTTGCCAGAACACAATTATTTTGATTGGAGTTTACAACCACAAACGTGGTCGTAAGGAACCGTCTAATCATAAATCAAACAGGCATCAGTTGGTTGCAGTTGAGCTGAGATTGTGCTTGTAGGTGGTGCACTTTATTGATTAATGCTTAGTAATACAATACTGTTCTCCATACTGTTGTTATAAAGTTTACATTATCATGTACATTTGATAAATAATTTATGTATGGAAACTGTTTGGAAGGTAATTTTATTATGAAACTACATATATTTTGCTGCATATTTAGATTTGATAATTCCTGCATGGCTGTCTTGTTCTTTGTTTGTACAAAGTGAATCAAATGCATTCCAATTATTTATTTAGTTTTTTATTGCAGCAGCATTTCTACTTGTGTCCTTACATTGTTAAATAATCATGCTTCACTATGAAGAAAGCAAAATATGCTCAAAAATTCAGAAACAAGTGGCTAAACGAGTCACAGCTTAAAATATGGCTCATGCCAGTGATTGATTATGATACTAAAGCATACTGCAAGTTCTGTAAAAGCACATTAAAAGCAAAATATTAAGATCTTAAACTTCATTGTGAAACAAAGCAACATAAAACATGTCTTCCTACACAGACTAACACTCTTGATTGCTTTAAGGTAAAATGTAATGATTCATCTCAAATTGAAGCTTCTATTGCTATGTTTGTAACTTCTCACTGTACAATTAAAAATTGTGACCATTTTGTAGATCTGTGTAAATCAAAAATTAAAGACAATAAATGTTTAAATGATGTTCAAATGCACCGCACTAAATGTACTAATATAATTAAGAATATTCTTTGTGATCACTTTGAAAAAGACTTGCACGGCGATGTTGGGGCTGGCAAGTTCAGCTTGCTGCTTGAAAGCAACGACATAGCAGCTTCTAAGCTACTTGGTGGGTCTATCATTTATCATACCACCCAACAAAGTAAAGTTATTTCTACTTATCTTGGACTGGTAGTACTAGATCAATGTGATGCTGAAGCAATTGTTAATGTATTGAAACTGCTGTTGGCTAAGATGAAGTTAAATTTACAAAATCTGCTTGCAATAGGAACAGATAATGCAAGTGTAATGGTCGGAGTCAACAATGGAGTCTATGCAAAACTGAAAGTAAAGTTGCCTCATTTCATACTAATAAAGTGCTTTTGACATTCATTACAACAGGACGTTTCCCAAGCTTCACGTGAAACGTTGCCAAAAGAACTGGAATTTTTTATAGCTGAAACTAACAGATGGTTTTTGCATTCATTTCGTCTCCAACCATTGCACAAGCAGCTCTATCAGACTATAAATGATCGTCCCAATCCATTAAAAATTCTAAAAAATTGTGCAACTAGATGGTTATCAGTTCATCATGTAGTCGAACGAGTTGCGCAGCAATGGTTAGAATTAAAAACTCATTTTAGTATAGTGAGAAATAGTGAAGATGATTACGCATCTGAAGTGCTTTACAAGATGTATGCTGATGAAAAGCATTTAGCCTTTTTATTCCTGCTACCTATTTGTCTGATGTGCAAAGAGTAAATAAAATGTTTAAATCCAAAACTATTGACCATTTAAAATTATTGGATCAGCTTGTTACACTACTCAAAACCATTGGAAAAACATTAGTGTTTCCTACAAGCAGATGTAATTTCTTAGTTGACGACGTTGAGAAATATTTGAACACTAAACCATACCTGGGCTACAGATTCGAAAAAAAAAATTGAAAGTCTAATTGCAGACAAACTTGTAACAAAGTCTGATGAAATTGGTATGAGAAAAGCATGCCAATAGTTTTTGTTAGCACTTTTCAAACAATTGCAACAGAGGCTTCCCGATAACATTGCAACTTTGAAAAACATCACCCTCTTCTCTGTCAATAATGTGCTGCAACCAGGAAAAGATATACCTGCATTTTGTAATGTTATGAAGTACTTAGGCGCTGGTAATAAAACAATTGCAAGTGCTGAGTATCAGCTAAATAAAATCAATTTCATAGATTGGTAAAATAGAGAAAACACAGAAGCTTTTGGGGAAGAAGTAAAACTATATAAAGATGCTGCCAGAAATAATCCTTTTGAAGAATTGTTAAATTTAGCAATTTCTTCCCCAGTTATCCCTTACTCAAATGCTGACATAGAATGCGTTTTCAGTTTTATGAACATAGTTGAATCTAACTTATGAAATTCTGTGAAACTGGAATTGCTCCATGCCATCCATACTAACTGTAAGATTTGCACTACTAAGAAGAAAAAAGTGCTGCCAACTCTTATCAGTTGGCACCCAATGTATTAAAAAGTATCGGCACACTTACAGCATATAGCACACCTATTGATGAAGCCTCTACAAGTACATCAGATCGACCTGGTCCATCAATAGTGTCTCTGGCATTTGGAGATAATGAAACACTTTTCCAAGATGAAGATGATTAAACGTAAACATTTCTATGCATAGTTTATATTCTGTAGTATATAATTGTAACAATTGTTGATTAGCATTATTTAATTAAATGTTTTTATTATTGGATATAATCATGAATAGTTGGGTGCAAAACCTAGATATTTTTAGATGTCTTTTCAAGCGCTCCTAGATATTTTTATGAAAAAAAAGTTGGCACCCCTGCATCAACTGGAAGATGTCCACCAGTACAACCAAAAACTAGGTGAAAGCATTACATGAGTAACTGGCTTGCAATCAAGCCGATTAACTTAACAGATGAAATTTGAAACTGTGAGATATACCAGGGGTTCATGGTGGGTTGGTACCTCAGACCCTAAGGCCATTTAAAGAAAAAAATTTTGCAAAAAGTACTGCATTTAATAAATTTTAAGTGCTGGCATACAATAATTTATTTTTTGTCATCATTTTGCAGGCATTGCACTTACATTTACATGCAGATCAAAATCAAGGAAGGTTTACATTTTTTTTTTATCAAACTAACATTTTTTGCTGTTAACTTGTCATTTGCCTCACACACATGTGTCAAAGGTTTGGCACTGTAACTACAAAATGCAAAATATAAACTGCTGTTGATAGTCATGCATTGATATGAAAAAACGTCAGGCATTGACAAGTATAGTTGGAATACAAAACATGTTAGCATCATTATATGCAGCTTACTTTATGGAAAACAGTCTTGTTCTAGCAGTTTTGTTCTTTGCAAATGACATTCTATAAAAAAAACTCTATAAAGAGCATTATATTGAAGTATTGTGATACCATTGTTATTATAGTTCCAGATGCCAATGTCTTTCAAAAATAATAATAATAATAATAATAATACTGCAATCACATCATCAGCACATAGCAGCAGTGGAGCGCTAGCAATAATGTAAGAGATATTAGTCAAAAAACACTTAAAAAAGTTGGGTATTGACTGAAAATATTTGCAGATATTTTGGTTGATAACCAGCTGATCTAACATTCCTGACATGCCAAATAAACTACTACCCTAGTAGCACCACAGGTAAGCAACAAAGACATCATGCAAAATATTGCAGATTAATGAAGCTAATTGCATTCACTATTATCATTAACAAAAAATGGAAAATTACAATTAATCAAATATGTCATCAAACAACATTAAAAATAATACATGTCAAGTAAAATTCAACTAAAAAATTTGCCAGTAATTCCATTTTTCAAGCAGTTTTACATTTGTGCTATTTAGATTTTAACATTTATGACATGATGAGATAATTTCAAAGATTTGAGTGAAAATGTTTTAACACTTGCAGCACAGCTATTTTAAGTTGAAAACAGAAAAATTGCAGACACTAACTTTTTTTAATATGACCCAAATCTGACTTCCCTTATTACATACAAAGTTGACCACCATAACACAAATTTAAGTGAATGTAGACTAAAGACTTTGCAGTTACAATATTTAGATTTTGCAGTTATTATATTTAGATGAGTCTGCACCACACGTTGTTACTGTTTTTCTAACTTTCATACATTTGATTCCACTGTTGTGTAACACGTATAAAAGTGGTACGACGACTAAGCTCTTTTAATTTACTTGCACCAACATAAGTACATGTTGATCGCACACCACCTAAAATATCAAGCATTGTATTAGATACATCTCCTCGATATGGAACCTCAACTGTTTTTCCTTCTGAAGCACGATAGTTAGCAACACCACCAGCATGTTTTTCCATAGCTGTAGTGGAACTCATTCCATAAAACAATTTCACTTTCTTTCCATCTCTTGTAATCATTTCACCTCCAGACTGATCATGGCCAGCAAACAAACCACCTAACATCACAAAATCCGCTCCTGCACCAAAAGCTTTTGCAACATCTCCTGGACAAGTGCAGCCACCATCAGAGATGATATGACCTCCAAGTCCATGAGCAGCATCTGCACATTCAATTACTGCACTTATTTGGGGATATCCCACCCCAGTTTTTTTTCTCGTGGTGCACACAGAACCAGGACCAATTCCAACCTTAATGACGTCAGCACCAGACAAAAGCAATTCTTCAACCATTTCACCAGTAACTACATTTCCTGCCATAATGGTGTGGTGAGGAAATGATTTTCTCACTTTTTTAACATATTCCACAAAGTGCTCTGAATAGCCATTTGCTACATCCACGCAAATGTATTGTAAATCCCTAATTTTATTCAATATCTCAGTCAATTTGGCAAAATCGCTATCACTTGTACCAGAACTCACTGCAACATGACTCAAGCAGTTTTTTGATTCATTTGCAAACTTCAACCATTCTTCAATAGTATAATGTTTATGTATACAAACAAAAGCATCATGTTGGAGAAACGCTTGAGCCATCTCAAAAGTGCCAGTTGTATCCATATTTGCAGCCATCAAAGGTACTCCAGTGTAAATTTGACCTGAATTTCTAAATTTTATATGCCTTGTCATATCTACTTGACTCCTGCTTCGAAGTGTGCTTCTTTTAGGACGTAACAATACATCTTTAAAATCTAGCTTTATGTCACTATCAATCCTAGGCATTCTTTTACTCGCTTAATTCTAAGATGGATTGAAGTTATCAGCACTAAATAAACATGAATAAACCTTTCTAAATACTGGATTTCATTGCTCTAATAACAGTTATTAACACACATAATAAACTATACATGCCTATCCTCTAGTCACGGAGAAAGTTAGAGATGTACCAAGGTTAAGGTTAAATAGCTAAGATTAGAGATATACGAGTGCAAAGGGCAATTTTTGCCAATGTTACCAATGCTGATCTTTTTGACTCTTCTCAATGCATGTGCCAATGCTTATGACTTTTTAACCAAGCAACATCTAATACCATTGCAATTTGTTTTTTCACATTGACTGCCGAACTGCAATTTTTGCTGTTGCAAACCCATGCTTATTCATATGCACAGATAACATATTTCCAGGTATTGCAAGACAGCAATTCTTTGTTGTTCTTACCCAATCCATTTCTTGGGATAGGGCCAGAGCAGAAGACCAAGGATTTTCAAAAGCTGGGCAACTCCCTATGGCCTTGTAGCGTGTCGCGCCTCGCTCTTCATCAAGCTACCATGCCAAACATCTTTTTGTCTTTTTTTACATTTTTTTATTAGTTTGCTTTCGGCGGTTTAGCACCTTGCTCCCGCCGATGTGTGTGTGATTCTAGTTCTTTACTGTTAGAGCTGCGTTTGCTAGTTTGCAACTTCGTGCGTCCCCAGTTTGACGCCCAGCTCACGCACCTTTGCTGTTTTACCCTATGATTTTACTGTAATATTAACTGACGAAGTACATACCGTCAGGTTTGTAGCCGCTCGGCTATCTCCGTTTAAAGTACATCGTGCTCCTATAGTTCGCACGCCTGGCGATGTAACCTCACGCCAGGAATCTAGCCTGCATGGCTTTCCGGCAACCTAGCCGTGATATTGCAACGCGTATTGTTTATTATTATTGTATGCGTCTAAAATCACACACACATATTTTTCTTTTTTTATTAGGGCTAGATTATGTTTATTTTTGTCTTCTCTTGGTAGCTCGGTGATCGGCTTGCCTTTCCCGCCATTAGGTTGTTTATCCGTTATTTTTTGTTAATGTGACGTGTGCAGTGCCCTGTTTACATAGACGTGTGCAGCGACCTAATTCGTGGTGTCGCGTGCAGATTTTGTTACCGACCATGTGGTCGGAGATATTGTGCTCTCTTTCTTCGTCGATCGCCGTGGCGGACGGACGTGTTCTGGTTGTCTGTCATGTTTCTCGTTGGTTGTTGATCGTCGTGGCAGAAGGACGTGATTTTTGATTATCTGCCACAGCTTGCACGAATTGATGGAATAAAATATTGCTGTAGTGCTTTCTTCCTTGTGACTGCCATAGTTCCCAGCAATTGGGATTCAGTCAGCACGTTATTGCTCGAAGGAACATATTTCCTACAGCCTGAACTAGCGTTGCCTAGAAAAGTCACCAAAAAACATGGGGCATAACAAGTTGTAGTAGAACAGGTCAAAATGAGGTGAGAAGTATATCTGAATTGGGACTGCACAAAGGATTCTCAATTCTACTAATTCTAGAAAGATGAGAAGTCAGTAGCAGGCAGTGCCTGCTGCAACAAAGACAAAGAAGCTCAAGTTCTTCTGTGGGGAAATGGACTGAAAAATGCAGATGAGACAGTAGCCTATGCCTTCAGTTTAAACAAAGAGATGAGTAGATATGAAAGGCACAAGACAAACGTTACAAGGAAACGGGGATGGCAAAGCAGCACAACTCATCTGAGAGCATAAGTGATTGCAAGGTCTTGCCACATAAGTCTGAAAAGCCTTGGCTTTACTTTAAGTTTAAAGAGGATTGTAGACAATGGAAATGAATAAGTGTAACTCACCAAGGAGGCAGAGCCAACTGAGAAAGAAGAGGGGTAGAAATGGACTAAAGGCAGCTGATGAAGATAAGACTGGCTGCATGATAAAGAGCCTTTTAACTTGCTAATGCAGAGAAAAAGTGACAGCCTGGGTGAAGAATAAATGAAAATGGGCCACAAAGAAGCTTGTGAAAGTATGGGGAGCGTACACTGGGGGGGAGGTACACTAGCTGACTAGGGGCAGTGGCATAGCAGCCACTTGGCAATTCTGACTCTGCACCAGAGGTAGCAGGCTGCACAGTGCACACAGCAAGCAAAAATAAAAAAAAACTAAAACAAGAAAATAATTTACAGAGGCAGCTAGCACACCTAAAAAAACTTAAGGATAAAAAAAAGGCAGTGGCTATTTTGCCATCGACAGCAATTTACCCTCAGAGACTATTTTGCCGTGAGGTATTTGTGATTGGTCAATCTAAATGACGTATTAAACATGTGACTTTTGGTCGTTTCTGATTGGTCAATTTTAAAAACCAATTAAAAAAATTTTGCACCCCCAGGTCTCTATCCCCCACCCTGTACACTCCCTCCCAGTGTACACTGCCCCGTATGTTTACATACCGGGCCTGCCCCTATGGTGTACACTGCCTTTCTTTTAATGCCCTGCCAGCTGAGATTCGAACCCGCAACCATGGTATCTCAAGACCAGCACACTATCCACTACACCACAGTGTCACTGGCGTAATTATAGCAAATATGGCTATGTAAACACATGTGAATGATTACAGCAAAATAGATTCCAAGGGCAAATTGCCTTCGACGGCGAAATAGCCACGGCCTAAAAAAAACAAATTAAAAGCTCGAGTTGCTTCTTGCTTGATGTTGGATAGCTGTACTCCATCTGTAGTTGAATTCTTACTAATATTTATTACGTCATAAATCTGTTGTTATAACCATGATTCATTTTCTCTCTCTCAGCAGTAGTTTTTGCAGTCAGACCTTGTGTGCAGTAAAGCTGTGATACATGGTGTATTTATACAAGTGTTAATTTAGACTCCAAAATGAAACATGTCAAAGAGAGTGGAGCTTTTTTTAGAAAGAAAAAAGCAAAAAAAGCAGAATTAAAACAGCACGAGGGAGCTATACTAAAATTCTTAACCTATTCTGGTTCAAATGTTTCTTTAACAATACCAGAGAACGATTCAAATGAAAACCCAGACAATAGCGTTGAGCTCCAGAAATATACTGAAGAGATCAGCTTATCAGCAAAAACGCAAGAAACAGGGTCTATTCAAAGTAACACTAATGAAATCAACTATGCAGTACCAGTTGCGTATGGAGACAAAGGTGAAAATAACCGGAGAACAATTAAAGTAGGAGATAGCACTAAGCTTGAGGGAAGAAGTATTTCCAAACAATGGTTCTATAAAATAATCAAAAACGGTGACATAATTTTGAGATGGTAATTATATTCAAAAAGGAATCTGGATTGTACTGCTTTTGTTGTAAGTTGTTCCACTTTAATGGCAATGCTTTATTTGTCACAAAATGTTTCAATAATTTTTGGCATTTTAATTCACGCATATTTGAGCATGATAATTCCCAAACCAACTAGGAACGCATAGAAAAATGGAAAAAGCTTGCAATGAGACTACAATCGCAACAAACAATTAACAAGAACATGCAGAAACATATTGATCAAGAGCGAAAAAAGTGGAAAGCTGTTTTAAAAAACGTTGTTGATGTCCTCGTATATCCAAGTAAGGAAAACCTTCCTTTTCGAGGACATCGTGAAGCTTTTGAATCCAACAATCAAGGGAATTTTTTAGAGACTGTGAAGCATCTGGCAAAATATAGTCCCGTAATCAGCAAACACTTTTCTGATATTCGTATTTCTAAGAAGATGATCACTACTTATCTTTCTCCCACTATTCAAAACGAGCTTGTTTTGCTTCTCAGTAAAAAGGTCAAAAACATCATTCTTTAAGAAGAGCGCGAAGGTAAACATTTTGCGATTATGTGCGACAGTACTCCGGAAATATCACAAAATCATCAAATGACTCTTATAGTCAGATATGTAACAATCAAAAACAGTATTGCCCTAGTGAAGCAGTGTTACCACTCAAAGAGTTTATAATAAGCGAGATCTATTTAAAACCCTTACCTCTATGAACATAGCACGTGATCACCATAACCAATGTTCCCTCTAATTTTTGATAAGGCCGCGCGGAAAAACTAACGAGTGCGCTGAATCACAATTTTAGTAGACAGAATCTATTAAAGTCTATTACCCAGTACTGGAACATGGATTGCTCTCCTCAAATGGACAGATTACTGCGCGCGGACACGGTGGTCTCCAAAAAAAAAAAAAGGTCAACGGCCTCATGTTGTAATGAAACCGCGTGTACAAGGTCCGTCGAAGCCCTCACTATTAATTTGTGTGCAGATTTTCACGTCTTTCCTTCTGGTGGAGACTGCGCAAAGCCTTGTGTTCACTGCGCAAAGGGGTTAAAACCACTGCGCGGCCGCGCACGCGCGCAGCTTAGAGGGAACATTGACCATAACCGTATCATACATCGATTTATTGAGTTATAAAGGCAATCCACCCGCTTTACATGCATGCTCACACGAATGATACGGTTATTTCACAAAGTAATAGTATTGCAAATATTAAAAGCCCCCTCCCACAATTTGATGAGACCATCCCTGGACGCGTTTCATCCTTTTGGACTCATCAGCAGGGCCCATCCCGTCATCACCAAAATCAAAACCTCATATCTGCAATAATATGAGAAATGTAGTATTATTCTATTACAAATTCCTTTGCACACATCACGCGCATGGTGCATGCTATCACTTTGGTACGGGGATCCCATCCGTATCGAAGATGCAATGTACTACTCAAAGAGTTTATAGTAAGCGAGATCTACGGTATTTAAAACCCTTACCTCTATCAACATAGCACGTGATCACCATAACCGTATCATACATCGATTTATTGAGTTGTCGTGAGTTCGCTTATTGCTATTGGGTAATATTTTTCAATTGTCGTGAGTTCGTTAGTCTATTATACAGAATTATTCCTCAATAAATTCCTCACTCGGTATGACAGTCAATAAATATATTAACAGAACAGAAATAGAACAGACTGGTTAAATCGGGCGATACGAATATATATGTGTGTGTGTGTGTGTGTGTGTCTGTGCACGAATCACGTGACACGACAAAGCAATGGAGTTTTGATAAGGTTGATGTGAAAGCAATGCAATTTTCTATACCAAATGTCAGCATTGATATTTAACACCAAGTATAGGAAATACTGATGGTCATATTAAAAATGAAGCCAAATACAAATTAAATTACGGTCAACATAAAGCAAAGCAAAACCAAATACGCACGTAACCACTACAGAGTTATAAAGGCAATCCATTCACTTTATTTGCATGCTCACACAAATGATACGGTTATTTCACAAAGTAATAGTATTGCAAATATCAAAAGCCCCCTCCCACAATTTGACGAGACCATCCCTGAACGCGTTTCGTCCCGTCATCACCAAAACCAAAACCTCATATTTGCAATAATATGAGAAATGTGGTATCATTCTATTACCAATTCCTTCGCACACATCACACACATGGTGCATGCTATCACTTTAGTACGGGGACCCCATCCGTATCGAAAATGCAGTTTGAGTGGTGCACTATTACTTTGTGAAATAATCTCGTCATTCGTGTGAGCATGCATATAAAGCGGGTGGATTGCTTTTATAACTCAATAAATCGATGCCCGAGTGAAGGAATCGTTTTTGACTTTCTTTCAGTTGAGCGGAAAAACGGCAGCTGAAATTTCTGAATTTATTCAATGAACTTGAACTAAACAACTTAGATGTGATGATGTGTAGGGGACAAGGCTACTCTAACGCATCTACTATGTCGGGAATTCATGCTGGAGTTTAGCAAACAATCAAAAACAAAAATCCAAAAGCACTATTTGCACAGTATGGAAATCACACACTGAATCTTGCAGGTGTTCAGGTCGTCGCAATTAAGCGACAGATTTTTCACTGCTTTAGAAAGAATGAATGCTTTTTTTGCTGCCTCTCCTCATAGATGGGATGTTATTCTAAAGCATGCGCCAATCGCGCTGAAGCGAGTGATTGATACGCGATGGAGAGCTCATCAAGTTGCTGTAAAAGCTCTTCACGCAGGTTTTGATCGGATAATGGATGCTCTAGAGCAGCGGTCGCCAACCTTTAGAACTTCATGGATCACTAAATGTATGATTTTTTATATGGCGGACCACTAATATGAATTTAGAAAAAAAAGTTAAAGTAGATATATTTATACGATAATAATCGGAAAAGTTCAATTTTTTTAATACGAAATACACAAATTTAAAGTAAATTAGTTATTGTAAATATCAAAAAAACAAGACTAAGTTTACTACAATATTACCAATTTTTAGTGTGATGGCTGTTCCTGTTTATTTGACATTAGTATACGGAGATTCGGCTCCAATGACATCAGTGCAAGACGGAGAGCTGCGTTTATTTCGAGGCGAGAGCGGTACCGTGTTTTAATTACTGTGACAGAGAAAAATGTCTTCTCGCATAAATATGTTGATGAAAATTGGATCAAAATTTTTATTACTTTTTCACTCAGTGACGGGTATTCATTTTTCACATAGAGCCAGAAATGAGGTCTTTTTAAGGATGACTAGAATTTAACTTTAATACTGTCGTCACAAGATAAATTAATGAGGCTTTCTTTTATATTCATGCTTAACTCTCTTGCTCCCGCGATCATCAACTAATGATCTCGTGTTTTCAGTTAGCCCGTGGGCTAACTAGGCCCACCGTGCACCCCCCACCAATAAACGAAACTGTGTTTTTCTGGTAGTTTTTTATGTGCTTTTTGATATTAGGTATGTTAACATTGAATAAACTCTTATGCACTATCGATTCCGAGCCACTTTATTTGTTGTACCAACAAAAAATATTTTTTCGATTTTAGGGGGGTAGCAAAAATAAGAATGGCAATATTTTTGTATAAAAATATCACAAATACACAAGTGACCACTCAAAATGTTAATACTGGAGATCTCTACAATGTAAATTTTGATTTATTCAAGGAAATATTCAAGTTATGCAACTTCTTCTTCGAGTCCGTTTTGAGCCAGATTAAGTTGCACCAAGCCGTTGTGGTTTTTTTGGCATTGCTGTTACATTGTAATAAGTCATCCATGGTGCAGGTTGTTCCGGTCTTTTCGCAACTTGACAAATGGTTCATGGTTTGATTTTCTTTTGCACACTGGCCGGTCTTTTCGCAACTTGACAAATGGTTCATGGTTTGATTTTCTTTTGCACACTGGCAGGTGGTATCAGTGCCGGGGGGTAAGTAGCCCCACTTCAGTAGAAGAGATTTGGTTTTGCCTACACCTGATCTTAAACGGTTGAGACAACGCCATTTATTCCATTGTAACTTGTATCCTGGGAGGAGAGATTCTTGAACTAGGAAATTTTGGAGCTTATGTTGATCTGGAATATTGTCTGTGTAGTTCTGCCATAGGTTCTGTGTTTTGAGTTGGTGCGTGGTGTGCTTGTCGAGAGGAGGAACAGTTCTTAAAAAACTTTTATGCAACTGGAATATATCAACTAAACGCCTACTAATCATTTACAGGTCCTCTTTTTATGTAAATTTTTTGTGCGCTTTGATTTTATTTTTAGTCATTAAGATTCAGGTCCTCATTGAGATTAGCAGAATATTTCTATTTTTGATATTCCTACACGTCTTCTCCAATCTGCAGGCAATATTAGTACTTCCAAAATTATGGCTCTCCTTGAATATATTTTTTAACCTATCAGCGTCAAGTTTTGATCCAGCAAGCTCAATGAATACTGCAGAGACAGCAAGCATTATCTCCTAAACTTAGTTAATTGGAAAAATAATGCGGAATTAGATCTGAATGATAACAACTTGTACATAGTAGCAGGAGATATTAAATCTCTTTACCCTAGCATTCCTAGGTCTTTGGTAGAAAAAGCTTTAACATTTGCTCTTACTTACCATTCGTTTTTTACTCAGACTGTTGTCGATATTTTGGTTAATCTAGCTATGTTTCGCCTCCACAATGTCATTATACAACGTAAACAAAACTTTTACGCTCAAAAAGCTGGTACAATTACTAGAGACAATTATTCAGTATCACTTGCCAATATTACCTTGCACTACGTCATTCTACCATATGTGACGTCCTTAACAAATCTATTCTATTTAAACGTTTTATTGACGATATAATTTGGTTGTCATACGGTGTGGAAATCACCCTCGAAATCAAGAACTGTCTCCTTAAAACCTTCAAGATAACAACTTGGATCTAACTTTCCGTATGATCAACACCGCGGATTCTGGCTCCACTTTAGAATTTCTCGACGTAGAGCATAAAATTGACAGCTCTTATAGTTGTGGCTTTTTTACAAAAAACTTCCTAAAACCCACGGCAACCAATCGTCTATTTTTAAATGGTCAATCATACCATCCTCCTCATGTGTTTAAATCAATTGTTTATTCGGAAGCAATCAGAATGAGACGATTAAATGAATCTACCGACGAATACTTAAACAGTTTACAACAACTTAAAACCAAATGCCTTAAGTCAAATTTTAACTTGTCATTGGTCAATAAAATCTTAAAAATAGCTACTACTTGGCAAAGTCGTTTTAGTCCTGACAGTACTACTAGCAGTCAACAAGCTAAATCTAAAAAACTTGTTTGGGCTACACCTTTCACTAAATTCCTTTTTTTTGACAAAACAAAAAAAAAGCTCATTCCCTCTGCTTCAGTAATTTATAAAAACCCTCCCACTTTCCGCGAAATACTAACTAATTATCAATATATTGCACACAATAGATAAAATCAAGGTACACTAGATCAGCTGAGCTACTTTATTATATTGTATGAAAAATCGATTTCGCCCTTTACAGGCAGATTAAACGGCAGATTACGCAGATTAAACGAAAGACAAGAAGACTACCTAAATAGCATAAACGAATTAAAAGATAAGGTTTAATAAAAAAGTGACACAGAACATGATTCAAAAAGTAAGCACTTGGACAGAAAGATTTGGACCTAACAATCAGA
This sequence comes from Trididemnum clinides, assembly GCA_963675345.1. NCBI lineage: Eukaryota > Metazoa > Chordata > Ascidiacea > Aplousobranchia > Didemnidae > Trididemnum > Trididemnum clinides. The sequence goes on from OY776296.1 coordinate 33,568,097, forward strand.
AAAAACAGACCGAAAAGAATCCGGTTCCATGGGCAACAGGCTTTCCACAATTTCTACAACTTACCGATAAAGAACGCTCCATAAAACCAGAAGCCAATGTTATATACAAAAGACCAGCATGTCTGGCAAATACATTAACGAAATACAAAACTTTAGCCCACAAACAACAAAAGATTTTAAAACTTGGTTCATCAAGCCCGTGTGGCAATTGCGCCCTTTGTGGAAAATTTAGCAAATATGAATGCATGGTAAAGAGTGTAAATTATATTAAATGCGAAAAAAACAACAGACAAGTTAAACTTAACCAATCGTTAAATTGTAGAAATTATGGTATTTATGTTGCTAATTGTATAAATTGTAATGCTCAATACGTTGGACAGACAAAAAATAAATTTTCGGTTAGATGGAATAACCATAGACACACTTGGAAAAAATTTGATATTTCGACCCAAAACGATAGTACCGCTCTCCTGCAACATTATAAATCTAATCACAATCTTTTGTTAGCACGCCGTCCTAGTTTGTCACAGTGTTTTTCTGTTATATTTGTTGAAGAACCACCATTTGATGTGTTAGATATATGTGAAGATAAATGGTTTCATAAACTTGGAGCGTCTATAAACCTACAAACTATGATTTTGCCAGCTATTAAATGATTTATGTCGTATGTCTCTTATCATTTTTTCTTGTTTATGACGTAACACTTATTTCAAAAAATTTTTTGAGCCTTTTATCTTATTACTTAGTAACTAGCTATGAGCGAGTAACAAGTTTTAGTTTTTTTCTCTTTTATGTCTTTAGTTTGGTACTATATTGTCTGTTTAGTTTTAGTCGAGGAATAGCATTATGTAGTGTTTTGTTCAAGTGAGTAGTTAGTCAACCCCCTTAGTTTAGTTTATTTCCCGTTCATATAAATAAGTTCACGAAATAATATTAGCCAGCTTTGTATTTTAATTCCCAACCAATGTGAGATAGTCAGTTCTGTTTTCTTATTTTATAATTACGGTAAGTTGGTTTATGCATTTTGTTTTTTCGTTTTACATAGAAATTGAAAATGCCTGTATAGGGCGAAATCGATTTTTCGTATAATAAAGTAGCTCAGCTGATCTAGTGTACCTTGATTTTATCTATTATATGATTATCAACCTGGATCGCTTCGAGCAAGTTACTTCACGGGTAGATTCCTGGTAGTATATTTACTTTTGCTGTCATATATTGCACACAATACCACCAAGGACGATGATCATAGTGGCATTTCCCAGCCGTGCAATAAATGTTCCTTATGCGGAAAACAAGGTAATAATCCTAATATGGTAATATCTACTGGTTTCATTACTAGTGAAAACAACCAAAAATTATTTCTCACACAACGCCTTACTTGTGACAACTACGGAATATACGCAGCGCAATGCAAATTATGTAATCAAATTCATGTTGGACAAACTAAAAACAAATTTTCTATTAGATCAGTGTTTCTCAACCCCGAGTCCGCGGACTCAAATGAGTCCGCGGAAGGGCCTGGATGAGTCCGCCAACACAGTTGCTTTTACTAGTAGTCAGTTCATATTGTATTACAAAACTCCTATTTCACCAACTTTATCTTTGTGATGTCATAATAAAGATAGTTTTTGCGTTCTTCTTATCAGCCTGAGTGTGTTGATCAGTGTACGGTACGGTACGGTAAGTTACAGGATTAACTTACCGTACTTTGTGCTAGTCAATGAAAGCTCGCAAAGATTGAATAGAATTAGTTAGTCTTTCAGGCACCACTGATTTCTTTCAGATATTGATTAGTGTAGTTACTTAAAATGGCTAAAAGAAAGTTTTTGCATATAATGATGAATACTTAAATCTTGGATATAGGCTACTTCGATTGAGGTGAATGGCGAAGTGAGGCCGCAGTGTGTGTTGTGCTTAACAGTCTTAGCTCACACCTCTTTAAAGGAAACGAAACTTCGTCGGCACCTAGAATCAAACCATGGAAATTTTGTTAACAAATCTCTTGAAGTATTTAAAGAAAAAGAGCATCAGGTGAAGCGAAGTCGCATTGATCGCCCAACTGCTTGGAGAGGAATAATATATTCTTACAGTCATGCAGTGCGTGCTTCTTTTGCGGTTGCATGGAAAATCGCTCGTGCAAAAGCACCTCACACAGCTGGAGAAAATTTGATTAAACCAGCATCTGTTGAAATGGCCAGGATAATGTGTGGTGATGCTGTTGCTAACAAATTGGAAATGGTTCCTTTGTCAAACGACACCATGAAGCGGCGTATCAAAGAACTCTCAAGAAATGTTCTGCAACAAACAATCGCTGCCATAAGACACTGTGAAAGATTTAGGTTGCAACTGGATGAGACAACAGATATCGGAAGTGATGCACAGCTCATGGTGTTTGTGCGATATTTTGACACAAATGATTTCGTTGAGCAGTTTCTGTTTTGCCATCCACTTGCTAAAAATACCACAGGAGAAGAAATATTCAAGAAAGTGGATTTCTTCTTTGAAGAACATCAGCTTGAGCGGTCTAATTGCGTGTCTGTGTGTGCTGATGGTGCTCCAGCCATGATGGGAAGTAGTAAAGGCTTCATGAGTTTTGTGAAAAGGAAAAACAATAACATTTCGGTTGTTCATTGTCTTCGCCACAGAGAAAATTTGGCAACAAAAGAAGTACAAGAAAATCTTGCCATAGTTTTCAAAGAGGTTGTATCTGTGGTAAATTATATTAAATCTCGTCCTTTCAACACTCACTTATTTCGTGCTTTGTGTGGCGAAATGGGAGCGGAACTCAGTGGGCTTCTGTTCCATTCAACTGTTCGTTGGTTGTCACGAGGAAAGGTGTTTAAGAGAGTGGCTACTCTTAGAGAGGAAACCCATGTTTTTTTAAAAGAGCAAAATCATGAACTTGCTGATCGCTTTCGTGATGATGAATGGATTGCGAAGTTGCTATTTTTTGCCGATGTTTTCAGCCATGTAAACCAACTGAATAGTTCTATGCAAGGAAAAGAGAAATTATATTTTGATGTTTTGAAAAGTATTGATGCATTCAAAGGTAAAATAAAGCTGTGGATGCATCAAATGAAAAGTGGGATTTTTGCTGCTTTCCCAGGATTGAACTTATTTGTGGAAGAAAAAGATATTAATTTGGGCGTCATTCTTCCCATCTTTCTTGAGCACCTCAACACATTTCTTTCTGAATTGGATTGTTATATTCCTTCCAATGATTATTGCAGGATCTTTAATTGGGTTCGGAATCCTTTTCAGGTGTCAGCGCTAGAAGTTCATTCAGATATGGACTGCATTGCTGAAGAGTTGCTAGAATTGCAAGTCGACAGATGTGGAAAGACAAGTTTAAAAAGGCTTCTTTGACTCAATTTTGGGCAAATGTGCAGTCGATGGAGCCTAGTCTTTCAGATCTTAGCAAGCAAGCTGCAACGGCTCTTTTGCCATTTCCAACCACATACCTGTGTGAATCTGGCTTTTCAACTCTGACGATGATCAAAACGAAGTATCGCAATAGACTTCAACCGGAAGACGACATCAGATGTACATTGGCAACCATAATTCCGGAATTCGATAAACTTGTCAAGCAAGTTCAAGGACAAGGCTCTCATTGAGTGTGTGTTGAATAAAAAACAGTGCTTGGTTTTTTTTGTTGATACCGTATTAAACTCTTTTATTTTGAGAAATACTGTGCTTGCGTTTGGGACCTAAACAATTAAAAAAAACTTCAGGAAAAGCTGTATTTACATTTAGCCTGCTGTATCGAACACGTTTGGAAACAATGCTTTTCCACTGTTAGGATTTCGTCACCTTTCGCCAAGAGGTTTTCCTCTTGGATAGAAATCAAAAAACCTATTTTTCATTAATATATACTAGCTTGAGTCCGCGGATATATAGGCTAGCTTGAGAATGGTCCTTGGGCCAAAAAGGTTGAGAACCACTGTATTAGGTGGACTAACCAGAGTACGTTTTGGAAAAATAATAACACACAAAACCATACTGATAAAGCTGCTCTTCTGCTTCATTTCCATAATCACCACAAAAACTTTATTAGTTCTCACCCTGACATTTCTGAATGCTACCATGTCATATTTTTACAGGAACCTAGATATTACCATAACCTTGATATTAGCAAAAGAAATGGATCAGAAAATTAAAAGCTACAATAAATATAAATAGAACTTTATTACAAACATTTTTTTGATCCCCTTTTTAATGCCACTGTTTGGTTATTACTTTTTCATTTTGCATTATAAATTTATTGTAATGATATCTTCATCTATATAAACTGTTTGTTGCGCCTGCAGTATTTCATTATTACATTTTTTACGTAATCTGATTATTAGTAATACCTTGTCATAATCGTTCTCATATGTATTACTCTGGCAACCTGTTAAATTTTCTAGTTACTTAGCAGCTCCGGTTAGGAAAACTTCATACCGTTGTATCAGCTTAAAGTGTTGAGTGTTTTCTTATTGCAGTCAGTTTGGTTTATTATAGAGTTAGTTTTGTGAGCCTGTCCATTCAATTTGACGTAAGTATATATAATTTATCATTGCGGTTGCTTTGCAGAACACTGATGATGCTATTTTGGTGAAATCGATTTGTTAATAAAATGTGAGTTCTACTATTGACTGATTCCAGTCACAACTTTACTGTATAAAGATTGAGGTTCTTCATCACTTTCATCGTCAGTGGATATTTTGTCTATGCTCCCATCAACTAGTCTATGCTCATTCTTAGTTTCAAGTGCTTTGTCCGAAATGTCAGCGAGATGAATTGGGAATATATCCCTTTCAGACTATTTTGGCTCAATGACTTTGTTTACTAAAATCCATCCATTGTTCTCAGTTGGTAATGGAATAACTGGTTTGGAAATACGGAGTCGTTTCCAAATTGCCTCTTGGTAGTTCACTCTTTTTAGATGTTCTATTAAGCAGGCTCTAGGGAGTGGAAGGGATGACCATTCGGCACTCTTCTTTAGATTCAGTTGATTTTCTTTGCCATAGCATTTCTTTAAAACTATTTCATAGCGAAGATCGTAAGCAGTTAAATGGTTACGTCTGGGCCTGTACATGGAACACGTGAATTCTTCCAGTTGAAGAAAAAGATCTTCCAACACATCCCATGACTTTTTAGAGTTTTTGAAAACAGCCTGATCACGTGATTTCTTTTAAAGAAGTTTTATCGACTTCACTTTTCCAAATGCCTTTAAAAGCACTGGCCGTGTCACACCTTGAAAAACATACGGACTCAGCAGAGCATTTTAGTAAAGAGTCGTGAAGTCATGTGTCAGTTGAGAGATATTTAACAATCTTCTCATGCACCTGGAACCTGTGTCAAACAGGAGAGTGATGTTTATTTTTGGTGCATAATAAAGAAGAATGAAGAAAATATCACTACTGTATCTGCGCTTCTGACTCGAACATAGTTATATTCTTCATCGACTGCATAGAAGCAATATAGAACAACCCTTGTGTCTATTTCCTCTTGATCAGACTCCAACTTGGGAATCTCTGTCATCATCACTGATTCTTCTTGTCTTCAAGTAGGTAAGCCTTCTCTTCACAGATAAATATAACGTTTGTTTTAAAGCTTCTTCCCGAAATCATCACTGCTTCACACCTTTAGAAGCAAATCTCACAAGCTGCTAGAGTCATTGCGAAGAAATGACTTCCAGTTTTCAGGTCGTTTTGTACTTTCGCCTTTAATTATGCGTTTTTGATCACTACCGTGGCTTGTCCTTTCCAAGCTCTTGATAGAATTTTTCTTGTAGCCAACATGTCAGTGCTAAATAGGAGATCAGATTTTCCATGATATTGACATCATATATTTTTTGGCATATCTGTTTAAATGTTGCTAGCACTTCTTTCATGCAATAGAAAATTGCATTCCTATCTTTAACATCCAACGTTTTGGCATTTGACAGCATGGTAAAGTCATCTAATTCTTTTGTGAAATAAGTAAATTCTTTGCTCTAATTTGTCTTCAAAAGGTAGCAATTACGTGTGAAAGCTTCCTTTGCTGCAGTACCAGACAATTCAGCATTCATGATACTATATCTGATTCTATGTAAATGGTACTGCAGCACCAGATGAAATGAGGTAAAGTTTATCATCCATCTCTATTTGGCATGGGTCCATGAAATTCTAAATTGCTTTCACTTTCCTACCAAATGTTGCTTTTTCACTTTTCTTTTACTTGCGATGGCCGAGTATCACGGTGTTTTCTGTCACTACCATCATCAAACATATTTGCCATCTGGAGCATTACTTCAACATATCTCGATCTTTCGTGGGCTGTACGTGCCCAACGACGATAAGCTTCATAGTTAATCAGGAGACCTGAAATGTCGGCACCCCGCCGGCCCGAGCCATTGAGATTTGGCATGCTGCATAAATGTTTCTTCAATGGTTATATCTACCGTACACCTGTTCCCTGGTATGAATGACCTTGCCACAATTTATTGCATCTAATTTCAGTAACTCCGGGTGAGTTTTCACAATGTTGAATAAGAACAACGAGAAGTAGCAGAGATATCTGGCATATTTTTGACCGTCAAAGCTAAAAAATAGATTTACTATCTTAAAAAATAGATCGCTATTCACTAAAATAGAACCACCACACAAACAGTAATTATTGATTTTCACAGCATAAAGCAAGGAAAAAGACCAACGAAACATGATTTATGTACGCCAGCCCAAATTGGGCAGTTTTACCCTGGCTTCCGGCACGAACCTGTTGCCTGAACGAAGAATATTCTTCAAGAAAATTAGCAAGTGCTTCGTTTTGCATTGCAGCATGCAAGTTTTCTGAAGTTCTCTTATTAATAACATGATTAATACGATCGATTGCTTGTAGCAGATCACCTGGCAAGCCTTCTAAACATCTAGTTTCCAAATATCTGTCAAGAAGCAGGCTTTTAGGCATGACTTTGTGGCAATTTATTGCACGGCGGTAGTTTTTGCCGGATATCACACAATTAATGAAACCAACAGATATAATCCCCGCCTCCAACAGGACATCAGCTAATTCGGACTCATTCATTTTTTTGCCAATCATTTTTAGGTATGCACAGATCAAATGAAAGGATCCTATTATTGCAATGTGGTCATCATAGAAGTCTGAACTCTTCCAAATAATAGGGTAAGCGTTCATGCACAAGCCTAAGTCAAATGTTGTGACAGCGTATTTCTGACCGACCTCTCGCGAGACATTTCTTAATACTTCTGAAGGCCACATTGCATGTTGGCAATCGTGCCGCATGATGTTTTTCGTTTTGGAGATCACCACTTCTCCGGGCAATGGTCTCTATAATGTAACCCGCAGCGAGGTCGATTTCAAAAAAAGGTCATTACCGCTCCAGCATCTCCACACCATCGCCCTTCTTCAGACTTCGTTAATCAGAAATCAAATTCTGTGGCACAAAGTGAAATTCATTCAGAATTTCAGAATCGTCTCACGGGCCGCATTGAAAGGCTCTGATGGCCGCGAGTTTGACACCGCTGCTCTAAGGCACCCTTGTACAGTGGAGTAGTCTGTTGTAAGGTGATCAATGATTGGGTGATAATCTATTGTGGTAAAGCGCTTTGAAACTTGATCAGTTTCAGATATGAAGCCCGCTCACTCAGGTATATGCTGAGATACAGTGCTGCTATGCAAACGCCAGATACACCACAGGAAATACTTCAACATGAACTTTGACAGAGCATTTCATATTCTACCAATGTTTGATGAGAAATCATCATTTTTGGGTTGAACCTCTTATTTTCATAGCATGGGGGTAGGGTACCATTTGCCAAAAATTTCAGAGAGCGTACCCTGTCCTTGGCAGAGATAGCAAGCTTTCTGCCTGGTTATCTGTCATGTTCTCCTCAGCAGCAGGCTCAGAGGAAATATTTTGTGACATTATCCCGTGGCAGGTGTGAATCGAATCTGCACCAGAAATGTCATTAACAAGTCCATCAAAATTATCAAAGTCGCTGCGAAATTATGATAGGGGATGAGGATTTCGTATTATTTGGGGTGTTAGTATGGTATGAGCCTCTGCAAGTGCGGTTTCAAGTTCTAACAAAGAGAAGTACTCTCTGAATGACCCAGTTTGTTCATTAACATGCTCAGTTTGACACTACGGGAGAGGTGGCTTAATGTCATGCAAAGCAGAATGTGTTTCGGTAGTGACCACTGGCCTTTAGTTGCTGCCCGAAACAAGTCCTGGCCAATGGATGAAACGAAAAGCTCTATTCTCTCTGATTGTGATTTCGCAGCTTTCCCATTAATGAGAATGCGCAAGAAGAGTTGCAAATCGTTTAGGGGAGGGTTTTCAGTTGTTAGGCTTGAAAAGATAAACTTTTGTTCAAAAACTAAACTCACAAAATTCTTTCTATGCTTCAAATATAACTTCAGTAATTTGTTGAAAATGTTTAGGGCGTTTAGAAGCAATAATTACGGTGTTGAATTGTCTTTACGTTTTAATCTCGTTCACCTAGAAAAACTTAATTGAACCTGTGACCTAGCAGTTTGACAACCGTTTACAATAGCACTAGTCTACTAAACACTATTTCGATTAACACGAGACAAAGAAAAACAAAACAGCCCATGGAAGTGTTGCCAAGCAAAAAGTAAAGAAACGAAAGTAATAAGCTTGGTGAATTTCAACACAAAGCATTAGAGTAAAGATTGCTCTAATGCAATCGCATTCCATTGTATGTTAAACTGTCATAAACAGAAACTACCTATCAAACTTTCAAGCGGTGGTTAAAATTGGTGATTACATAATGGCCCTTCTTGACATATTTTTTATCAAATTTGCTTAAATCAAAATTTACATGGTAGAGATCTCCAGTATTAACATTTTGAGTGGTCACTTGCGTATTTGTGATATTTTTTATACAAAAATATTGCCATTCATGTTTTTGCTACCCCCCTAAAATCGGAAAAATATTTTTTGTTGGTACAACAAATAAAGTGGCTCGAAACCGATAGTGCGTAAGAGTTTATTCAATTCTAACATATCTAATATCAAAAAGCACATAAAAAACTACCAGAAAAACACAGTTTCGTTTATTGGTGGGGGGTGCATGGTGGGCCTAGTTAGCCCACGGACTAAGTGTTTCCCTCAATTTTTTTCAAATTGAATTACAAAATAAGATTACTAAAAAATGGATTTGAAACTTTATTTCTCAAACGATTTTCATTAAATTTTCAAAAAACCACGCTTAATTTCTCACAAAAAATTGGAAAATGTTAAATTTAGGCCCTAACTCTTGGATTTTCTCACCCAAAAAGGGTTAAAAAACCAAGAGCTCAGTTGCAGATGACAAAAATTGCCAAATTCTCAGCAAGAGGCAACTACCTTGAAATCAAATTGAGATTACAAGTTTACCACAAAACCAAAGTCTTTATCAATAACTGAGTTTGAAAACTACCTTTTAGGCGCATCATTTGACAAAATTTCAAGCGATAATAAATAAATTTACCTGTAAAAATAGTCTAGGCTAAGCAGTGTATGATGTTTACTGATCAAAAATCGGTACTGTACATCATGTCAGCTCAAAACCCTCCAAAAATTTTTGACTTACCTTCACCGAATTATGATTTTTAGAAACACTACACCCTATAAAAAGATAAACTAAATTGTAAATGTGTCACCATTAAAGTCGTCGTTTTGTATCAAGTTTCCAAGGAGACAGAAATTAATATACAAGTTCAAAAGCTAGCAGAAGTTTGGCTTCTCTAAATCAAAGTTTGCTGTATCCCCCTTGTTTCTCAACAAATGGGAGGGGTGTAAACAAGCTGCTGTTTCATTGTTAGTGACAACATATTCTATTTAAACTTAATATTTTCTGATCTTAATAGACATTCCCTTTTCAAGAATACATAATGTTACATGGTTTAGGCTAACCTCTAGCAGATAATGACTGATCACATTTTGGCTACTAAATTTAACTAACAAAATTTGGTACCGGTCAGTACCCATTAACAAAAAGGTCATGGGCCTCAGAAAGTTGTAAATTGTAAAAAACCAAGGCTTTTTGGTAAGTTTTGACTGATATACCTTGAAAGCTTATTTCCTTAGCATCATCTAGCGACCATTTCTAAAAAAATTGGTAGCAAATAAAATCTGTAGTAATCTTTGAGGTAAGGGTGCTTTAACTTTGAAGACAACTCAGCACCAATTGGGGGCTAATTTGCATATTCAAACAAAATTTTTTTTTGTTTTTATTATACAGTCAAACCTCGGTTTTCGAACGTTTCGGAGTTCGAACAATTCGGTTTTCGAACAAAAAATTGGAGATAATAACCATTTGGTTCTCGAACAAAAATTCGGTTCTCGAACAACTCAAGAGCAAGGTTAACCTGAACCAAAGAGATAGACGACAGAACAAACACTCCTACAGTAAAACTTCGGTGTTGGAACGTCTCACTGTGCCAACAATTCGATCTTCAAACGGATCATTCAAGATGAAAATCACTCGATCCTCGAACAAATATTCGATTGTCGAACAACTCCAGACCTGGACATATCGCATAATCGTGTTCTGGGCCGTGATGGGGATGATCTCAAAAAAAAGGTCATCACGCTCTTCATCGGCAGAAAAGGCGTCCCGGCCAGCAAACAAATGCCTCTTTATTCGTGGCATACAGAGCTTTTCGTTGGTCGCACGGGTATCCTGTCATTTAAAAAGGGTTCGCGGGCCGCACAAAATCCTGTCAGGGGCTGCAAGTTCCCCACCACTGATCTACAGGGTGTAGTGCAACCAGGTAAATAAGTCATTCTTTTGGTATACAGAACGAATTAATCTCTTTTTTATTATTTTTAATGATTCGGTTTTCGAACAAATCGGTTTTCGAACAGCCTTCTGGAACGAATTGCGTTCGAGAATCGAGGTTTGACTGTATTTGAAATCTTCAAGAAATGGAGATTTTAATGATAGATGAGTCCAAAAGAACCAAACGCGTCCAGGGATGGCTTTGTAAATTTGAATATATCTCTCAATAGCATTGCTTCCTTCGGAAGCCTCGCGCCTTAAGGACTCGCTTTGTTGTTTTGTTTCTCGCTTATAAGACGCTCTCTATCGATCGTAACCACTTGAAGCTAGCAATATAACACTTGATGTAGAAATAAACAGATGAGTAATGATTTACAAACAAACTTGGGGTATTTTATGATGATTAATTGCGATTGATTATGACAAATTATGACAGTTTTTCGCACTGCCACCTTACAGACATTTTTTTTCGCTATTCACGTGGTAGCGAAAGAGTAAATTTGCTCTCTTGGATGTAGCTCTAAATGGATTTAATATCCACATATATCTAGGCCTAGGGTCTTCTTCACTTGGGAAATAAAAATCAAAATATTCTATCTGTGACTGTAAATGCTGTTGAATAATGGATACCACTTGTTTGTTGAGATGCTTTTCTCCCATATATTCATCAAAATTTGAAAACATTTGTAGATCTCCTCCTTCCAAATGCGTTTGCCACAGTGATAGTTTCTTTCGAAAAGCATCTATTTTACCTTGTACTGTAAACACGTTCTTAAATTGTGCTTGCAAAGATTTGCTTTGTTCAGTGGTTCTCAAACTTTTTGCGATGCGAAGCATTTAAAAAAGCTTGCGAGACTTTGCGACGCACCAGACAGCATCTTACAGTTTAGTTTGCCGTACTGCGAGATAAATGTGACCCATAATCTACATAAATAACTGCCCCTACGCAGATGCTTCCGAGATTTTGGATTGGTCTGTCATCTTCAATCGTAAAATTACGCCCTTCTAAGTTTGTAACTTTTCGTCCAACATACAACTGAATGCTTTATTCTTTATATATTTTTCGCCAATTAAGTTAAACTTCTGCAATTTGATTCTGGAATAACAAGTCAACCGTTGCAACAATGTATTAAAAACACCATTGTGAAAATCTCAGAAGAAAGTAAGAAAGGAATCTACGATCAGAGTTTTTTTGACGCAATAAAATCTAGACTTAATGGCACAAAACCAAAATATCCCGCGACGCCTTTGGAAAATTGAAACGACGCACCGGGGCGTCGCGACGCACAGTTTGAGAACCACTGGCTTAGTTCATTCAACAGGGAAAAAACATCCGCTAGGTATGCAACCTTGGCTACTCATTTATTGTCAGACAGGAGTATTTAAAATTTCTGATTATTTTGCTGCTGAAAAAATAATTTAATTTCTTCAGGCAGAACGAACAGTCGGATCAGTATTTTGCCCCTCGAAACCCATCTTACCTCAGCCTGAAGAAGAAGGTGAGTACACTGGGAAGTCGTTTCTTCGCAGAAGGTTTCAAATATTCGAGAATTGAGTGCTTTGTGTCGAATCTCATTTATAATTTTAATTACATCTGAGAATACTTCGCATCGTTCTTGAGACATTTTTTTCACCACAAGATGCTCCTGATGTATAAAGCAATGCGGAGACAGAATGTCTGGATGACTAACATTTTTTACCTTCGCAACAACTCCTGCGCGATGTCCGGTCATGTTTTCAGCACCATTTGTACATATGCCAATACATTTTTTCCATTCAATTTCGTGTTCCAGGAAATAACTGTGAAGTGCTTTAAAAATCTCAAAGCTAGTTGTTGTACCTGGCAAGTTGAGTGAACAAAGAAGCTCTTCCTGTAATTCTCCTTCACACTCAACCCTCACAAAACAAAGGAGAAGAACCTTGTTGCTTACGTCCGTAGATTCATCTAGTTGAATTGACTAAAATGGTGAATTTTTTACCATTTTTATAACTTGATTTTCAATATCATCAGCCATTTCTTCGATTCTGCGCTTAACAGTACACTGCACTTTTTCATATCTCTTAATAAGAGCAAAAGGGCACTGTGTTCAATGTGATCACAATCATCGAATATATATTTAAATACGCATCAGAAAAAAAAGCTGGGGTAGGCCTACTATTGTTGCTTCTGAAATTTCCTCTGCCGTAACATCAAACGCTTGATACCAATGCTTTAGCTTCAAATAACGACTTATTTACGTCTGTATTCACATTTTCATATCACTGAAAAAGAGCTTGAATTCACAATATGTTCTATTTTATAACCACCATCATGATTTCAAAAACATGCATAATCTATAAACTGGACGAGACCCACAACAAAATGGTTGCAGGCATTCGATAATGCTTTTTTACTCTGGGTAAAGAGTTATTTACGTCTTTATTCACATTTTCATATTCCTGAAAAGGAGCTCGAAGTATTGTGTGGTCTGCATCTGATTCATCGCAAAGACTTTGGAAAATCCGAGCTCTAAGCGGCCTTGCTTAAATGAAGTTCACAGTTTTGACAACATCTTCAAGCACTCCATTAAGGACACCACTGAGCTGTTGCGAAGCCAGCGCCTCACAGTGAATTAAGCAGTGGGTCCATTTCGCATTGACGGCAACGCCCAGCACTAATGCTCGCAGCCCGCCAAAACGACCAGACATAGCTCGGGCTCCATGAGTGCATAAACCAAGGCAGTATTTCCAATCGAGGTTATTTTCCAAAACAAAATTGTTCAGTATTGCAGACAATTCAAGCGCTCTGCAATTTGTTAAAATGGGCTTACAAAAAAGCAAATCTTCAACGATGTTGTCGTCGTTATCAATAAAGCGTATTTTACAAATCAAATAAGCATCTTTATCACTGGTACTGGTTGTTGTCTCATCAAACTGTAAGCTGAACTCATTTTCACACATTTACGCTACCAGCTGATCACTTAAATCATCCGAAATTTTATCGATTTTACTGCAAATGGTATTCTTTGAGAGCGGAACAGCTTTTAGTTTTTCAGCAACTGATTCTCCAATCATTGCCGAGACTAAGTCAAGAGCAACAGAAAGCATGAGTTCTTCCGCAATAGTATGCGGTTTTTACATTTCGCGATTCTGTACGCAATTTTAAAAGATGCAAGCTGTGCCTTGGCAGGTGTGCGCGAAAAATTTCAAAATATGACCGACTGCTTATTCATTTCTGATAACTTATGAGCGAAAAATTCGTGTGGTTTTCCAAATAAGTCGTTGAGGTTTGTTTATAAGTGGGGTTTTAGTTTAATAGGTAGCATACAATCTGCAGTTAAAACTTTGCAACAAATAACACATTGCGGATGCTCAACGTCTTCCCTTTCTGCGACTGTACAGCCAAAGTTGAGATAACTACAGTCGTATTTTGTAGTCTTCTTTCTTCCACTTTTCTCTTTGTTTACATCAACTTTTATATGTCTCCTCTGAGGTAAACTACCAGTAACAAATGCCTTCATTACGAAGCCAATAAATTGTCAATACTTTACTGCAGATATTGTTTGACACGACTGAAAGTGTTATTTTCTGCAATTGTGTGGTTGCTATAAAAAATATTAACAAGCTGTAAAATTGTAACAAGTTGTTAACAACTTTCGCGCTATAACTATTAAGCTGCTAGCAAACTGCTGCTAACCACGCACTGTAATTTTTTTGAGAAGAAAGCAGCGAACGTATCGCCTTCTCGTATCATACGGTATATGACCCACTGGCACTAGATTACAGCGGTGGTCACCAAACAGCAGTTAGGCTGCTAGTACCCTACTCTGTCCTTTTGACCTAGGAAATAGCCCTGTCGAGGCAGGCGACACGGACATAGAAAGCAAACAGATAATTCTACGGAAGCTGAAGCCAGGCAGTTCTTTTCTCATCCAGGAAGTTCCAAGGTGAATTTTGAAACTCACAAACATTATAAGAAAATTAAGCCAATCTGCTTAATTTTCGGAATCTTAGCAGGGTGAGAGCTAATTCGACAAATCCTTGGTAGAAAAGAAAACGTAAGAAAATTTTTTAAATGTGCTCACTTAATTTCTATCGAAAGGGCACGTGTTACACTTTTGGCTGGTCTCCATTAGGCATAGATTGCAGACGTAGCGTGAAAAATTTTTTGTTTCTATATTTAGTTTTATGTTAATGCGCATAAAGCATAAACATAAAAATCAATGCGCATAAAACTAAATAGAGAAACAAAATTTTTCACGCTAGCCTACGTCTGCAATCTACGCCAAATGGAAACCAGCCTTTAATCAGGTCATGCAATGCTCATACGATTGTAAACAGCCAATAGGGGTTTCTCAAGATTCACACCAACATCCGGGCAAGAATTGAGAATGGAATATAATTACAATTTTACCCTAATCATATAGAATACGCAGAGAAGCGCTATCTTTCTTCATTCTCTCCTCAAAGGTGGACAAAAATTTCCACCGAATTTTACTTCACTCAGGTTAATGAAATTGAACGGACTATTGTTACACAATATATTACGTTGTGACGGGTAACTACGTAATCTGTTTACGAACAACTCTTCCAAACAGTGTTATTCCATTACAAAATTTCGAGGTACAAAGAGGACTTGACAGCGACAAATGCAACAACTTTCGCATGCTTTTGCGGCGCCCTTGGCAAAGTCTCGCGGCGCCCAGTTTGGGAACCGATGAGTCTTAGCATATATTTTAAGCATTTGTCTGGTAAAGGACCGCAGATTTAGAAAATTCTGATTCAGTGTACACAAAAGCATTTGCAACTTTGGTTGCCAAATATTTTTTTGTTTCTTTTCTTTTTTTATCGCGACCTCAACAAATCACATTTTCATTGTTTCTACAAAATCTTTTTATTAAGCACTTTTTTGTTAGAGTCTTAGTCAAGAGATCAGTTGAATGAATAAAATCTTCAAAGATTTTATTGTATAAACAAATCGATTTTCAACGACGTAAATGTAATTGAATTTCGTCTGCAATTTCAAGTTTTTGGTCTTCTGTCAAGCCACTCCCCCCCCTTCTGTAACTTCACCTTTATCTGTTTTTGGGTCATCGGTTATGAAATATGTGTCAAGTTCGAGATCATGTTCGAACACTTTCTCCCACTTTCTTCATCACTTGACTGCGCCTATGCCTATGCTGAAGAAAATTTAATGAGCTTTCAAGAAAACGTAGTCTTAAGGTGTGCACGTTTACGGAAAGAGTCGCTATATTCACTTATACACGACTAAACTAGCATGTGATAGTTTTCCACTTTTAAAACCCCATTTAAACTCGCAATCTCTTCCTGCATAATACCGATGGGTGTGATATGAAGACTGTAATGTGTTCGCATTTGGATGCTCTAATCTCGCATTTTGACAAATACTTTTCTGAAAACATGGAGAAGTACAATTGGATAAAAAATCCTTTTGTTGATAATGCAAATGCCTCTCAATCGTTTACATCTCTAGAAGTTGAACAAATTTATCGATCTTACTTCTGATCTCACTTTGAAAAGCATATACAACCCTAATTCACTCATTTTATTTTGGGTCAAGGCTCGAGCTGAATTTCTACTTGTGGGCTATAGAGCTCTCAGTGTTCTTGTGCCGTTTGCAACGTCATGCTTGTGTGAAGCCGGTTTTTCTGCGGTAGCAGTAATCAAGTCCAAGTACCGCAATAAGATTGACATTGAACGCGAGATGCATGTTGTAATATCAAACATTGCATCGCGCTTTGATAAAATGTATATAGGGCAACAAGCTCACTGCTCATGCTTGCTTTTAAATGAAAAGCATAGGAATGCACAAATAGCATATTGTTTCATCTCCCAAAAAAAGTTTAAAACACATTTCTGCCGCCACTACTTTTAGAAAAATAATACGCAAAATTTTTACAAACAATTGTCAATTATAAAGCCATCTTACATTAAAAAAATTTTAATTTGTTAAAAATGCTAAGTTTTATCTTAGGTTTTATTTGATCAAAAAAGTGCTGTTTTCTGTCAAGTAATGCAAATTAAAAAAAGTATTTTTGATTATGGCGTCACCATGACGTTATTAACCCCCTTATGATACTCTTCACGGGTTGTTGATCAACTGTGCCAAGTTTCATGCTTGTACCTCAATAAGTTTCAGAGGATTTAAGACAGACAAACAGAAATCCGCTTTATATATTAGATACAACGGCGTCACCCGCAGAGTCCCTATCAGTAACGTCAGAATTGAAAATGTCGGTTCAGCCGGCCAAGCCGGCTTTACCAATCAGGCTCTTGTGTGAAGAGTTACCAAAATCTTATGTGTTTTCTGCACATAAGTTTTTCGCAACTTTTTGTGCTTCTTTTCGATCCTCATAGAACTTCTCAGTTCGAGGTCCTGGCTATGCCTTAGGTCAATGTGCTGTGTTCATTGCTGACACGAACCCAAAAGAGCCTTACGTTTCCCGTAGCTTGAAGTACGGAACACATTTTTCATATTAGGCTATTTGGTGACGATGTTTTCCTTTGATTTCTCTTTACACTTTCTCAAGTTTCCGCGGGCTACGCATTATGTAGCATGTTTTTTCTACATGTTTGATGTAACACACATGTTACATTATCCCTCAAAGGGTTAAAAGAGTTCTTTTCTTCCCCAAAAGTCGGGTTTGATCCCGGTAGCTCTATAATGCTATTATAAAGCAAACTACCAATGATATATTTCATGTGGCGCGATTTGACACAGTGACGTTGTTAATTTTGACTTTGACATTTTGAAGTCCCTGCTGGCTACGTATTGTGATCCATATTCGTTTTTTCTTGCTTAGGTATGCTTTGAGAAATTAAAAGAGTCCTTGCTTTTCCCCAATTTTCAGGTTTAATCCCTGTAGCTCTATAAAGCTATTATCAAACAAAATAGAAAAATGTTTCTCCTAACTTTGGTGCGTTTTTACCCCGGCAGGGCGTGCCATCACCTCTGCCGATTTAAAATATATCAATATTTTAGTAAATATAAGCCATAGTTCTTGTACATGTACTAGTGGTCATTTTGTTATATTAATCAAGACTGGAAGTATTCAAAAAGAAAGAACGATGACACAAACTAAAATTTGTAATATTTAAAAGTGTAAGGAAGGGGGTAAAACATCGCCAAAATTGTTGGTGTTTCCCAAATGGTGGTCGTTTTGGCAATTAACCCTGCTCTGAAACCATGGGGTCAATATGACCCAAGGCTTATTTGATAGGCTAAATATTCCAAACTTTGAGATTATAAGCTTTCATCTCGCTTTGTATTTTCTTTGCAGGTTCTTGTTAACTGTTTCTATTCATTTAATCTTAATTTCAATGTTGCCTTTTTTGTAAATTTCACATTTTATTTGCTTGGGGTCATATTGAACCCATGAAAAACTGTTCCTATCGTTGATTGTTCCTCACGCTAAGCGCAGATTGGTCACCCCTCAAACACCTCAGGTTGTGAAACAAATCATTTGCAGCTGTGGGATTTTACCAGCAGCACCTCTTGCTGTTCAAAATACCATCCAGCATTGTCCATCAGGGCGCAAGAGATGCTTCCTTTGTCCGAGATCGAAGGACAAAAAGTACAGACTCACCTGCAGTACATGACATAACACCACTTGGGAAGAACACAGCAAGATTGCCTGCAACCAGTGCCAGAAGTAAAATATTCTTGTATTGTGCACTACACTACTTTTTTCAAGCAATAAACACGGAAAGATAACAAATTGAGTTTTCTACTGGTATCAGAATCTATTTTCAGTAATGGGGTCATATTGACCCCAAGGTACTGCTAACGTGATTTTTTTCATGGTACCAGAGCAGGGTTAAGGAAATAAACTATTTAGTGGTAGGCCTATTTGACGATTTGGTGGCCCCGCTTTAGTATTTTTATTTGTGACATTAACATCGTTGCCTGCTCTGTTTTCCTTTAATTCGGCCATAGCACGAAAAGAGCCATGCCTTTACCCTAAGTCATATAACCTATTGCAATACACGTCTATAAATCTCTTTTCTAGCAAATGCATTTGCTCTTAATCCAGTGTCACAAATGGATCCCCTGGGATTTTATTATTTGCAATACTATTACTCTGTGAAATAACCACGTCATTTGTGTGAACATGCATATAAAGCGCGTAGATTGCCTTCATAACTCAATAAATCGATGTATGATACGGTTATGGTGATCACCTGCTATGTTCATAGAGGTAAGGGTTTTAAATAGATCTCGCTTACTATAAACTCTCTGAGTGGTACACTGAACCACTTTTTTGTTATGAAGACGAATTAATATGATCTAACGTTTCTGAACTAAAGGCCATGTTCCTTGGCCGTGGCATAAACGCCGCAATGCAAAGAACAAACTAATTCGAAATGAAGCACTCACAGTTAAGTTATAGCTATAGCCGGGGCCACCATTAATAACTTCGAGGTTAAGAACATCAAATCAGCTGGCTGCTGTGGCAGCCTCGCCCAATTGCAAAGGAAATTGCTTCAACATTTAGATCATATGTAGCTCGACACTTACATTTTGTTGCAAACCATAAGAAAGGACAACTTTTACCTCCTTCTCCTTTCCTTGGGTGATTACCAAGTGTTTTGCTTTACAAATTAAAATTTGTAGACTTCATTTTTCGATGAATCTTTTTGAATGTTTTGATGAATAATGCCAAAGATCCATGCTATCAAGAAAAAAAGAGCCAAGATGTACTAAAGGACTTAGTTTTCTAGAAATTGGAATTTTGTGAAATATAGGCAACAAAATTTTGCGTTTTTTTAACCAGTAGACTACATTTCATAAACATTTAGAGACTTCAGTTTTTGATGAATATTTTTGAAAACGTCAACAGATAATGCAAAAGAACCATGCTTGTGAGAAAAATTGTCAAAATGTACCAAAGAACTAACTTTGGTTTAACAATTGCAAGTTTGTTAGGTCAAGTTGCATAATTGTTCAACTAAAAATTCAACATGGTGGATGGCAACCAATTTTTCATCACACATTATCAACCCTACATAATTGGAGTCACATATTTCTGGAAAGCAAATTTCTCAAGCTTTCAAAGGACAGTAATTGTTGGTACCTTACTGTAACGTTTTTGTATTAAAGTTACCTGTTTTTACTGAGCTTACCACTCTTTGGAAAGGGTATAAAGTTACACGACAGGTCTTAAAGTTCACTTTTTTCAGTATAAAAACGAATGTTAATTGTCCCATATTATACGCTATCGGAATTGCATTGAAACAACCGTTAATTTGTTGAAAAAAGTTTGAAAATCAGTTGAGAAATGAGGTCACAAATTAGTTTTTTAGTAAACTGATTTTGCAGAAAGGTTGCAAGTTTTGAAAACATCTTCATATTATGATCTGCAGTAGCCAAAAACTTGTGTCAATTGTGCGGGGCATATTATGACATCATAGAACCAGTTTTAAGCGTGCAAGCAAAATAGAAAAGAAAAATGCTTATATGGCTTAAAGTTCTTAAATAAAGAAGTGCTCGTAACATTGTCAAATAAGCAATAGTTATTGTAAAGTTGTTTTTATCCAAAGAACTTTATTAATATCTTCTGAAAAAACGATTGATCGCGTTTGTGCGATGAGTACTTTTTGAGAAAGAACAAAAAACAGATTGTGCAATGAATCGTTGATTGTGACGTCATTTTAGATCCCAAGCAAATAAAAGTTTTTGTAATGTGGTAAGTCAAGAGCTGGTTTTCGTTTGAGCAAAAAGCGACTATCCTCTGTCAAGTAATGCAAATTTTAAAAAATTATTTTTGAATATGACGTCATCAAGACGTCACGAACACCCTTATGACACTCACCACGGGGTGGTGATCAATCATGCCAAGTTTGATGCTTGTACCTATAGCAGTTTCAGAGGAGTTAAAACAGACAGACAGACAGAATTGCGCTTTACATATTAGATTCAAAAATGAGAAAGATTTTCAAATTTACATCATGCTTGTGAAAAACTTCTATGGAGGAGGTCCCTATCTTGCAGTGGCATCTTTTATCAGTGCACGTTGTGACACAGATACCATCTGACATTTTATGGAAATATTTCAAAATGATACTCTAAAACTATGTGAATGAAAAAAATATTCTCAAAATGTTGATGATCGTTGGTTCGATGGCAATGTGTAACGCTGTATTACGGGTCCTTTGCAACGAAACAAGACTTTAATAGTATGATAGACGTCACAGAATAATACATGGTAAAATCAATGCTCAAGATTTAAACGCCATTTTAGTGCATAACTGATTGAGTTTTGCACTGCGAGCAGCAAAAACTTTAGTTTTGAAACATTATAAAAAACAACACAAAACTGTCGCTATATAATGCGTTTCGGTGATATTTGTCTGTACTATATTTGTGGAACTTGAGAGAATTTTGGAGGGTGTATTAGGGTTATCTCTTTGCGAAACTTTATCTCTTTTCGCAAAAAGCAATTTGATATTTTGCATCAAAAATTCAAGAGCATCAAGATTTTGGCAAAATAACAAATTCGATTAATTTTGATGATGATAACGTAAATTACGATGATGTTTTTTTCTTCTCAATTGATTAACAAAAAACAAGAACTAAACTATAAGTTTTTCTTGTATTTAACGAAAAATTTGAAAATTTCTTGTCATTAGTAGAAGATAGAAATCATTTAAATGTGAAAACAACAGTCCTTACGTTGGTAAAGCATTTTGCGAAAAACTAATCAGAGTGATTATTGGTCGAATTAGTGCAACCTCTCAATTAATGTTGAGTGGCTTGTCCCGTCATGCGCACGCCAAGACAGAAAATGCAAATAAACTGATCAAGGCGAGTGAACTTGCTTACACAGATCATGCGTCGCAGCATAAAAATATGCTTAGCTGGCCTCTCGCTCCAAACGATAAATAGTAACGTTTTTGCATTTCAAAAGCAGTTGGTTAATTTTTGTTGCTCCACGAAGGTTGAATTTCGTTGCTGCATTCAATTTATTTTACGAAGAAGCCCTCAATGAATTTTTGAACTTTCTTTTTTATCTATTTTGGAATTTATTTTAACTGAGTTGGATTTCAATTTCTTTAACTGAATTGCCCGCAATAAAGAAGTTTTTTGCTTAGTTGTTGTGTTGAAAAAGGAGCGAGAGCCCTACAGTTCCTCCCTGGCACTTGTGAACAAATCTTCGTTGAGTGAGGATTTGTAACAACACTTTTTTTCCAATTCTTTTGCGCAACCACTTCATTTTTCTGAGGTTTGACTCTACGACAAGCTGTTTAACGCTGGTTGAATTTGCGCTAAAAAGGGAAACCCGTGACATCGCCGTTTTGCCTAACTTTTTTACTGCATAGTATCTCTCGTTATTCTCGGAGTTTTTCTGCTTTTAAATAGCCTAAGAAATCCACAAAATTGTTAAAATTATGAAAAAATTTTGAGAGCAAAATCCGCGAGTATGTGGGGCCGCGAATGGTGAACCGCGATTGAGTGAGAATGCAACGTATTTAGGAGCAATTTTGGTTTTACGGCAAGTATTATATCTTTCGAACAAGTTTAATATATCGCTAAATTAGATTCCAACAGTTGCAGAGTTTGTGTGTGCATGGCGATTGAGAATGTCTGCAAATGTCTACTTACTAACCATAAAATAAAACTTTTGGTGCTGATGTGCTTAAATTTTGTTGCTGGATGACATACGCGCTTTATGCGAGGTCATCAAAATGCAGCTCAGAGTTAAACATTTTGCAGAACAAAATTTTCTGGAATATCCACTTGGACTCGGTAATGTTGGCAAATACATGCTGGTTCAATTGCGTTATTCAAGTAGTGGTGACCGAGTTGAAAAAGCCGAACATTTATTTTGAAGGCTTAAATAAAGTAAATGATGAAGGATTGACATGTGAACATATTTTTTATATAGGCTATTGACTAACCTATTACAAAATGAAGAGGTTGAGCTAGAGCTACTCGTTGAGACGCTTCGCAGTGCATGCGGGCAGTGCCAATTTGAAATCGGTCAGCAAAAAGATCTGGAGGAATTTTTTGTACTTTTGCTGCTTCCAGTGTTTTAATGAACAACAACATAAATTGTACGTTAACTCGGACTAAACAAACTCAGTGCCAAAAAATGTGAAAATGCGGTTGTTGACTCTGATATGAAAACTTTCGGCTTGCATTTACCTTTGTACAATCATGTTGGAGAAAGATCATCATTACAAGATTATGTCAATTACTTTGCAAAAAATATTGATACGATATTTTGTGCAAATTGTTGGGAAGATTGCTTCCGTGGTACAAAAGTCAAATTTGAGACACTCGGAAATTTGCCAATAATTTTTCTTCAAAGAAATAGAGGTAGCGATAAAGACACTAAAGCGGTTGCTTTAAGTCCAAATATTAAAATAAGAAGAAGTTTCGATCTAAGTACTCTTGGCTATCAGTTAGCTGCGGTGATAGCTCATTTTGGAATCTCAATCACTGGTGGGCATTTTATATGGTTAAATAATGAGCAAAAGTAAATGCTTACTCCAAGTCAGCAACGACACGGTAAACACAGTGCCCTTATCTGATGTTGCAAATGCACTTGAAAGATGCGGCTATTTGTACTTCTATTAAAAACGGTACGCCTACAATCAAAGATGTTTAAACAGCTCTAATAATTGTTATCAGGTTATGTGCACTAGCGCGATGGCAAAAAGATAACCACTTCGCCTTATGAGCTTTCGAACAAACGTAGTCTTAAGGTGGGCACGTTTGTGGAAAGATGCGTAATATTCACTTATACATGCCCCGTTCTAAAAATAACGACTGTTTTTGAATGGTTGGTTTTGAAATATGTGTCAATTTTGAGATCATGTTCGAACACTTTCCATAACTTTGCCCCTTCCTTGACTGTGCCTATGCTGAAAAAAAATTTAATGAGCTTTCGAACAAACGTAGTCTTAAGGTGGGCAAGTTTACGGAAAGAGTCGCTATATTCACTTATACACAATCCACTCGAAAATTAACGGCTATTTTTAGGTCATTGCGTGTGTCCAGTGTAAGGAATATTCACTCAGATTTGAAAGTTTTTCACAAAAAGACTGTGCTTGTAAAAGATGGATGTTTTGTGATTCGTAACTTTTTGGCAAAGATTGGATGTAAAATTGTTTTTTATGAACAGCTACATTTACTTTTATGCTATCAAAATAATTCTGCCAAAATTGCGTTTTGCAACCGCTACATTTACGTATTTTCTTTATTCGACCAAAATTACGGTGGTCGATTTGTCACTTGTATTCGGTGCGGTACCAATGCGAAATCGCACAGAGTCGGTGCGGAATCACATTGATGCAAAATCTCACGAAAAATCGGAAACTCTGATTTCAACCCGCCTCAAATTTTAGAACAAAATTCGAAATTGGGGCTACACTAAAATACCGAAATTCGGAAATTTACATTAAAATACGGAATTACTGAATTACGGAAATACAAAAAAAACTAGCCATTGAATTATGGAAATCTGAGAAATATGGAAATTCACGGAAGAATGTCAAAATAAAATCTTAACATATAAATGATTGGAATTAGATAATTAAATTGAGTTAAACTAAGCATTTTTATTTTCTAAATGAGTAGCAGAAATACGGAAATTTACGGAAGATCATGAAAATAAAATATAAACATCCAAATGATTTCAATCGAAAGTGAAATTGAGTTAAGTGTGCATCGCTCTATTTTGTTGATGCGTATGTGAGAAGATTAGTCGTTATGGAAAAATATGATATTTGCCGAGCATAACACATCGATCGGCAGTGATGGGTGAAAAATGGGGAGTTCCTTCAGGAACTAAAGATCTGTTTGGCGTCAGATTGGAGGAAGTTAGTAAAATGAGTGGGAGATAGGTTTCAAAAAGATCAAACAGGGAACAGGGCATACGGTCCGGGGTATAGGTTTATTGGCTATTAGTGGAAAAAATAGTTGAAAGTCAATCGTACGATGAAGAAAAAATAGTAATTGGACTAATGATTGCCTTGTTAAAACAACTTATTAAAAACTACAGATTATTTTTTCGGTCAACAAAAGAAAAATACCATCGATTTCTGCATTTTCTAATGAAAATTTACATGCATCATTGTATTTTAAATAAAATTTACATGCATCTCAATATTTCCTAGCTTACATGCCTATACCACAGTTTCCTTTATAGGAAACTATGACTTGCATATGGCTTGCATCTCCAGATTTCCTAATTGAAATATGTCTTGCGTTTTCCAATTTCCTAAATGAAATATTGCATGCATTTCAGCATTTTTAATATGTTTGGGTTTCAGCAATTTCTGTCTGAAACGTGGCTTGCATTTCAATATATTTAAAATAAAATATGGCGTGCATTTTCGCATTTCCTAACTAGCTTTGCTCACATTTCCAAAGTGAAATGATTTGCATTTCATATTTCCTAATTGCATTATCCTAATCAAAACATGGCTTACATTTTCTAGCTGAAACATGGCTTGCATTTCCGTATTTCCCAACTAAAATATAGATTGCATTTTTGCATTTCCGGACTCCACATGGCTCGCATTTTCTAGGTAAAACATTTTACAAATTATAGAGGTTGCAAATTGCTGGGTAGCGATTTTCAAGGCGATCTCCCATGAACTCTTTTGCTCCCACGTGCATTGCGAAAAAATGTCCGCGAGGTAGCAGTGCAAAAAACTGTCATAATTTGTCATAATCAATCATGATTAATCATCATAAAATACCCCAAGTTTGTTTGTAAATCATTACTCATCTGTTTACTTCTACATCAAGTGCCATATATCATTGAAATCTCCATTTCTTGAAGATTTCAAATATAATAAAAACAAAAAAAATTTTGTTTGAATATGCAAATTAGCCCCCAATTGGTGCTGAGTTGTCTTCAAAGTTAAAGCACCCTTACCTCAAAGATCACTACAGATTTTATTTGCTACCAATTTTTTTAGAAATGGTCGCTAGATGATGCTAAGGAAATAAGCTTTCAAGGTATATCAGTCAAAACTTACCAAAAAAGCCTTGGTTTTTTACAATTTACAACTTTCTGAGGCCCATGACCTTTTTGTTAATGGGTACTGACCGGTACCAAATTTTGTTAGTTAAATTTAGTAGCCAAAATGTGATCAGTCATTATCTGCTAGAGGTTAGCCTAAACCATGCAACATTATGTATTTTTGGAAAGGGAATGTCTATTAAGATTCAGAAAATATTAAGTTTAAATAGAATATGTTGTCACTAACAATGAAACAGCAGCTTGTTTACACCCCTCCCATTTGTTGAGAAACAAGGGGGATACAGCAAACTTTGATTTAGAGAAGCCAAACTTCTGCTAGCTTTTGAACTTGTATATTAATTTCTGTCTCCTTGGAAACTTGATACAAAACGACGACTTTAATGGTGACACATTTACAATTTAGTTTATCTTTTTATAGGGTGTAGTGTTTCTAAAAATCATAATTCGGTGAAGGTGAGTCAAAAATTTTTGGAGGGTTTTGAGCTGACATGATGTACAGTACCGATTTTTGATCAGTAAACATCATACACCGCTTAGCCTAGACCATTTAAAGTTATATATTGCTGGAAAAAAATTCCTAAGCTTTCAAATGAGACCGGTATTTAGCAACATATTATATTTTTTACGCCCTAAATCTACTTTTTTTACGAAACATACAAATTTTCTGGGAGGTTTTGAGACCCCCAAAAGATTTGAAAATTTTAATAGGTACATTTTATCATTATTCCTTGAGATTTTGTCAAATGATGCCAAAAAAAAAATAGTTTTTAGACTGTGTTAATGATAAAGATTTTGGTTTTGTGGTAAACATGTAATCTTAATTTGATTTTAAGGTAGTTGACTCTTGCTAAAAATTTGGCAATTTTTGTCGTCTGCAACTGGGCTCTTGATTTTTTTAACCCTTTTTGGGCATAAAAATCCAAGAGTTAGGGCCTAAATTTAACATCATCCAATTTTTGAGGAATTAAGCGTGATCTTTTGAAAATTTAATTAAAATCGTTTGAGAAATAAAGTCACAAATCCATTTTTTAGTAAATTAATTCTGTAATTCATTTTGAAAAAGTTTAAGGGAAACACTAAAAACACGAAATCATCGATTGATGATCGCGGGAGCGAAAGAAGAGGGATCTGCCAAACCAGTCGCGGATTATTGACATGATGTAATAGATTGCTGTATGGTTTCGTATGATGTTGGTGATCATTTTTGAGCAATATTTTCTATTTTTCATGCTGGAAGCAGATCCCTCTTAAAAGGAGATCGCCTTGAAAATTGCTACCTAGCAACTAACAATCTCTATTATTTGTAAAATGATAAAGTCTTAACAATAATCCTACAACCCTTTTTGGGCTCACCGATGTCCAAGTTGTTGGCCAAGTCATGTGAATGTGTCCATAAATGAGATTCACATGTATCGGCATTGCTGCATCATATCGTTTTGTATTTATTTTTTCTTGCATTCAATGACAAATTTGTTTTCTCAGCACTTTTTTTGAGTGGTTTTATACCTCCTGATGAAACACAATAAGGTCAAAACTGGTCGTGGATTATAGACATTATGTAATCTGTATGGTACCATATGATGTTGGTGATCATTTTTGAGCAAAATTTTCTATTTTATCTAGATAGAGCATTGCTTGCATTCCTCTCTTTCGTGATTGAGATACGGCTTGCATTTCCGCATTTCCTAATTTAAACATGACTTGCAGTTTCGTGTTTCCTAACTGTTTGGTGGCTTGCATGTGGACATTTCCTAACGAAGAATTGGCAATAGGTATTACTTGGATTTTTTGTTGTTTGAATATACATTTCATTTGAAAGTGACTTGATTTGTTTTCGGAAGTTCAAAACCTGTTTGTTTTGCGTTTCTGTACTTTATTGTTTATTTAAAGCAGTTTTGAAATTTTGGGTATTTTTTGTTATGGTACTATGAATCAAACAGGAATTTTGTTACTATTCATAACATCTGCACTGTAATTGAATGGTCACTGGCACAATCACAGCGTCAACAATAAAAATATTGCATTACTAAATGTTATTAAAGAAAACAAATAGCTGAGCAAAATAAATCTGCAGTAAGTAACCTACTGTGATGGATGATAGAACCCTGTTAGCAATAGCCACAAAATGCTTCTCTATTTCAGAAACTGATAAGTTGTTCAGGATACCAATTTGTAAGGACCAAACGCTGTTGTTTTAGATCATGAATCTGCGTTCTCAATCAATGGTTCTCAACCCGAAGAATTCTTCATCAGCGGTGAATTTTTACATATGCAGGGAAAAGTTTTGTTTGTGGAATTTTGCTTAATTAGCATTATATTGATCACCATTTCAACTTGGAGCGGTCAATTAATGGTCTGCCCACAAGAATAAACTTGACAATGACAAAGTAACTCCAAATCTGGATCTGTTTTTACTGATGTTATTAACAATGATTGCTTACACTACGTCGTAAAAGTGTTTTGTATATGCTATGCGCATCGGTTTGATAAAGCCCTTCTAAGTTTACAGTCAAGCAATGACTTTTCGTCCTTTACGTGATGTGCTAAAGATCCGCACATCAAATGTTTATAAAATTGCGAGTGGCAGAAAAGACGTAGCATAAGAACAAAGACAAATTGTCAGTATTGGCATTATAAGCCAAACTACAGAGTTAAACACGCGGTCCTAGGCTTACCCCAGCTGTTGGGTGAATCAGTCAATATACAAAAAAACAGGGACAAGATGAAAACAAAGAAACCGTCACAAAAAAGGTCTGCACAAAAAGTAGGTTTGATTATTTCATTATACCTTGTGATTAAATCTCACCGATTTATTTTAATGTTAATTGGAATTAGGTAAATAGATATCACTGCTATGTAGAGATGAAAGCTGGTCAAAAACCAGTATTTTACAGTCAAAAATTTGCATAAAAGCCTCTTTTAATTTTTTTCGGAAGGAGCACACTTTTGCAAAAAATGAACGTTAGCAACGAAAATACTTTTATTTGTATTAAATATCATTTGATATTTTGTATGCTTCATTCTGCAAATTATAATTTGTGCAATACGCAACTGTTGAGTCCTAAAGTATTTTGGTGAATCAAATGAATGCTGCTGATTGCCATGCTCACTTGGCTCTGGGGCCATAATCAGCGATGGTTGGTGTTGGGACCTGGGGAACTTCTCTAAAGTACGTCTGTCCAATTGCAAGCTGTCAAGGACCGCACTCGCGAAAGCCAGGTCTGGATTAATTCTAGTGTTGCAACGACCAGAGAAAAAGCTAGGAGCATCCTTAGGATTGTGTAAGAGAGTGAGGTTGCCAGGTCTAAGCGTTCTCTATTTGGACTGGTAGAATCCTAATCCACGCGCTGGCAGTTACAGTCACCAGCACAGAGGCGGGGTGTGGGAACACTAGGATAGCTGTTGGTATTAGTTGTGAGGTTGGAGGTTTGTAGACGTTGATATTGTTTATTAATCACAAAAAAGAAATTAACTCACTAAAAAATGTAGCTACTGTCTACAAACAGAAACATTTATAAGAAAACTTAAGAGATATCAAGCTTAACAATGCAGTAGCTAAACTAGACAGTACTATCATCTCAAACTGACAACTCATTCATTCAGATGAAGCAAACACCGAAGCAAAGAGAAAGAACGAGCAAGAAGGCTTACGGCACGGCACTGATTACAAGCGCGTTACGTCTACTAATACAATTGCTACAATTCACAACATTTTCCCCCTCTCAATAATAAACAGCATCCCCGTATCTCAAAGGAGGTACGCCTTTATTGTATCGGGCTGATCTTCTGGGCTGGGGGGACAAACGCTCTTGGTCTTCAGGGTTCAAACTCGAAGGTAGTGGGTGATTTTCGTTTTCGGTCTCAACATTCTTGAGGACAGAAGAGTCAGTTACACTCTGTTCATTGGTCCCCATCTCCGTGGGGCGCCCAGGTTTCGAGGGAGATGACAGGAAGGACGAGGGGCAAGGGGCTAAATCTTGTAATGATACTGTAGATTCATGGCCGTCCGGAAATCGGACCCGCGCAAAAGTGGGGTTTGCTTCAGTTAATTGAACTTGGCGAACATAGTCATCATTTTTACTAGCACGAACAAAATTGCGTAACAACACAGGACCAGGCTTGGTCAACCAAGCCGGCAACGTAAAACCATTTGGTGATTTTCGATTAAAATTAAAAAAAAGTTCATGCGGCGTAGCATTAGTGCTGGTACACAAAAGCGATCGCAGTGAATGCAATACATCATGAAGAACGCGTTCCCATTGAGTAATCGGCATATTACGAGTTTTAAGAGCAAGTCTCACAGCACGCCAAATAACACCATTGTATCGCTCTACTTGAGAGTTGCCAGCCGGGTGATATACTGCACTGCGGCTTTGAGCGATTCCCCTTTTAATCAGATACGATTTAAATTCTGCAGAGACAAACGTACTGGCGTTATCAGAATGGATACACCCTGGAATACCACATAGCGTAAACAAGCGATCTAAACAATTAATAACAGTTTGTGATGCCATATTAGGACAAGGAAAGCGAGAGAATTCGTCCACAACAACCAATATATAAAAGTTACGAGAACTTGAGGAAAGTGGCCCTTTGAAATCTATTGCAAGCCTCTCAAAAGGTTGTGTTGCTTTAATGAGAGTGTTTTGAGGCGGTTTACAAAATCGCGGTTTTAACTCTGCACAAACTTGACAAGATAGACACACTTTTTTAACATCTTCCACCGAGAATGGAAGATTTTTTGCTCGAACATAATGCGCCAGTCTGCTTATGCCCGGATGACATAAGTTTTCATGTAGTTCTTGCAAATTGCGATTGTGAGAGTTTGCGCAAAATGCACGCGTTAATGTGTCTGGAGCGATGTTGTCTTTCCCTGGTCGAAAATGTATATTATAAGCAAGAGACGCTAGTTCAAGTCTCCAGCTTTGAATTTTATTATTCTTGATTTTACTGCGCCTTTTGCGATCAAACATAAACGCTACTGACCGTTGGTCTGTAACCAAGGTAAATTGTCCTCGAGCAAGAAAATGATTCCATTTTCTTACCGCTTCAATAATGGCCGTAGCCTCTTTTTCTACGGCCGGGTAATGACGCTCGGACGCGTGAAATGTGCGCGACATAAAAGCGACGGGTCTGCCGCCTTGATTTAACGTTGCTGAAACAGCTACCTCCGGTGCGTCACATTCGACAATGAACGGCAAGTTTTCATCAATCGCTGCTAAAGAAGCTTTAGCAATGTCCTCCTTAATCTTTTCGAAATCTCGAACAGCTTCCACGTTTAATGGAAAAGATGTTGCATTTTTCAATCGTTCAATTCTGTTGGAAAAATTAGCAATCCATTTTGCATAATATGCAAACATTCCTAACACTCGCTTTAATGATTTTGCGTTGTGCGGTGCAGGAAGTTCTAGCAACGGTTTGAGTCTCTCTGGGTCCGGTTTGATTATGCCGTTCCCAACGCTATATCCCAGAATGTTTATACACGATACAGACGAAATAGTTTTATTTTGATTCAACCGTAAACCGCGTTTGCGGATTGATTGCAAAAACTGACTTACATTTTCATCGTGCTCTTCTTGACAGTTTCCTCCCACGGTCACGTTATCCAGATAAGGAAATGTTCCTTTTAGACCATCTTCCTCGACGAGAGCATCCATTACTCTTTGGAATTGTGGAACGCCGTTTGTGACCCCAAATGGAATGCTGTTAAATTCCCACAACTTGCCGCAAGCTTCAAAAGCGGTATAAGGCTTGTCGCTTTCATCGATAGGTATGTGATGGTAAGCACTTTTTAGGTCGAAGGTCGAGAAGATTTTGTAAGACGCTAAACCATTGATAAGATCGTCAATACGCGGCAAGGGATATGCGTCTAACAATGTAAACAGATTTATGGTCTGAGAGTAGTCGATGCAAAGTCGTTTGTTACCAGAAACCTTGTTCTTCACGAACAAAGTTTGAGCCCGCCATGGAGAACTGCTAGAGCGAATAACTCCCTCTTTTTTTAACTTATCGATTTCTTCCTGGATAAACGATCTGTCATCGGCGTTGAATCGACGCGATTTGGTCGCAATTGGACGACAACCCGGCAATAGGTTCTTGAAAAGATTGACGGGGCTTACATTTGAGATCATTGACGAGCAGATGTCTGTTAAATTATTTACCACAAAATCGGGTTTCCAACCATGATATTCAAATATCACCCGCTTGTGCAGACCTTGAAAATCGCTCCCGAGTAGCACGTCGCTGCACAGATTTTCCACTACTCCGAGTTTAACTGTATAAAATTGCTGTCGTATATTCAGGTCAACAGTACAAAATCCTAAAACTCCAAGTTTTTGATCAGATGTGGCCAATGAAACATCTGTTTTTTCATGATTCTGCAGTAAGATCGAGTAGAGCAGCTGTCTTTTTGTTGATATAACTTAGGGAGCTTCCAGAATCAATTATTACTGAAACTTCGTGACTATTGATTGCCGCAGTCATGATAGCATGCATCAGGCAAGGGGGTGCCGATTGAATCACGCATATCGATTGATCGAGTGTCGCAGGCGTTGAATTTGTTTGCGCTTACCCCGACAAACCTTTGAAAAGTGGCCCTTCCTTCGACAATTAAAACAAATAGCGTTCCGTGCTGGACACCATTTTCTTGGATGATTTGAAGGATTTCCACAAAAGAAGCACGAAGTTTTTTTATAGTTTTCGGACGGCGACCCACGCGAAACTGCAAGAACAGGGGCCTCTGTAGAGTGATGAGACATTTCATTTGATACCTTTGATGGTGATTTGGGGGCGACTGCAACCACATTAGCGTTAAAGGTTCCGTCGTAAGCTAATGATTGACGCAGAGCACAATCAAGAGCGTTTGCTTGGTCATAAGCCTGATTGAGGGTTAGATTCCGATTTTCTAATAGACGCTGTCTAATTGCACTAGAAGCTAGGCCGTTGATAAACGCGTCTCGAAACATTTGTTGACGATAATCTTCCGCAGTAACAGCTTGGAAATTACAGTCTTTACTAAGTGCACGTAAGGTTTGAAGAAAATCGTGCAATGTCTGACCAGCTTGCTGTTTGGTGGTAGCTAATACATGCCTTGCAAACACTGTACTCGGAGCCTTGATAAAGAGCGAATTCAAAACGTTAATCGCGGTCTCGTAACTTTGGCAATCTTCAATGAAATCAAATACATTGAAGTCGACGGAATTTATTAAACACTTTAACTTTGTGTCCGCAACCTCAGCATTCCCACCTTCGCCCTCTTCAGCTGGTAAGGAGGCTAGATAATTCTCAAACGTTCTTCGCCAATGTCTCCATTCTTTGGCAACAGTAGGGCTGTTTGGGTCCAGGCTCAGACGCTCTGGCTTCATCAACTTATTCATTTAGTGAGTTAAAATGTAATATTGTTTATTAATCACAAAAAAGAAATTAACTCACTAAAAAATGTAGCTACTGTCTACAAACAGAAACATTTATAAGAAAACTTAAGAGATATCAAGCTTAACAATGCAGTAGCTAAACTAGACAGTACTATCATCTCAAACTGACAACTCATTCATTCAGATGAAGCAAACACCGAAGCAAAGAGAAAGAACGAGCAAGAAGGCTTACGGCACGGCACTGATTACAAGCGCGTTACGTCTACTAATACAATTGCTACAATTCACAACAGGTTGCCAGGTCTAAGCGTTCTCTATTTGGACTGGTAGAATCCTAATCCACGCGCTGGCAGTTACAGTCACCAGCACAGAGGCGGGGTGTGGGAACACTAGGATAGCTGTTGGTATTAGTTGTGAGGTTGGAGGTTTGTAGACGTTGACGATCTTGCAACCATCAACGTCCACACACAACCATTCCATTGCTGATCCTTCAGAAGATTGATCAGTCCGACCCATCTTAGCTTCTTATGGACAAACGTAGCAGGCCATGCTTCTTGCGTGAGACCAAACTAGCCAGTATATAATGTGGTATCACCAGCCGGTCTGTGTTGGTGCAGTGCGTCTCTTGTAGGAGGATCACTTGAGAGTTATATCTGGTGGCCAATTGGCTGACTACGCAGATCTTCCTTGCGCTTTGGCCCTCGATGTTTAGATGCAATACCTGAAAACTTGCCGGGTCACTTTCGGTTACGGGGTCGAAGGTCTACTCTTTTACCACCCCTGAAGTACCCCGACTTCATCATCATTCCCCCGGTCATGTATCAGTTTCCAGGACCCGCCGCGTGGAGGCTGATGATATGAGTCCAACTTGGTGTTCACACCTTTCTAGTCACTTTCATTTACCAGGAAACAGAAACTCTGTGCAATTATTGAGACTGTTTACTCCAATAATTGAGATCAGAACAAATCAACCTAATGGCCACATAAAGCTATCCCACCACTCAACTTCAACTAGCTGGTAACAAAAAGCTGCCATTGTAGTAGCAGTTTTCCACGCATGAGGTCATAAAAGGCTTTTCCATCGCGATTCGTTGAAGCTAAATTGCAGCCTGACGAGTTTGGATGCACTTGGAACACACGCAGCAAACATCGCAGCCATCGAATGCGTGGGCGAGTTGCCAGGCAGAATTGCTTTGTGCATTGCCAAAGCTCGTTGTTAGTGACCTGCTCATATTTTAATTACTTCGATTATGCGGAGTGTAGTGCTGCCGAATCCATAAATCCGTTTGATCAAAGGTTTGTTGAGGAACGACGCTTCAGTTCTAAAAACTCGCCTTAGCGTTTTCAGTTGTTTTAAGTAACGAAGCATGAACTGAAATGCCGCCAATTATTATCAAAAAAAATAAACTGTATCAAGATGTCTACTTATTCGGTTTTGAAATTTTAATCCAGTGCTTGTATTTGTTTACAAACACTAATCTTTGTTGAGCAAACAACATCATGACGTAACTTCATTAAAGCCAATGCTTTTTTTCAACGGAGACGTAGAAAATCAATAAATTATGACGCATGTGATTTCAAATTTAATTTTTGTTTGATAAGAAAAAGGTTTGTGTTGTTTGAAAAAAGATAATTTTGACGTTATTCTACATTGCGTGTAGATAGCGTATGACGTCACTTTGCTGCTACAAATGTGATGCACAGACCATTACGCAATGTCTTCTAATGCGAATATTGATGAAATTCTTGCAATTAAGTCAAATAGTTATGAGCAAATAGTTAGGCTTTAGACACATTGCTCAATGTTTGTTTGTCACTGAAACAGCAATAAATGTGTTTTTATTGGTAATGAAGTGGATTTATAGACCTACATACATCTTCTAATCCCGTGTTTCCATTTAGGATGGTCAAGAGCTAGGGTTAGGAATCATCTTTAGACAGATGATTCTAAATAAGGCGTTGCAACGCATTGATACGTCGTTTTGAGACCGCCTACATCCTTAATGCTTGGAATGCTGCCTATATGATTTTTTTTTGGAGATCAGCTGGTGTTTAGAGCTTTTTTCTCCCCATTTCTGGTTTGATGACTTTTTCGGAGATCGGCTTACGAAGAGCGTCTTTTATTTTTACTCATGGATAAGATTTACTTGGGTTGTGGAAAATGGAGACTCAAACAAAATTGAAAGAAAAC
This sequence comes from Trididemnum clinides, assembly GCA_963675345.1. Classification (NCBI taxonomy): domain Eukaryota; kingdom Metazoa; phylum Chordata; class Ascidiacea; order Aplousobranchia; family Didemnidae; genus Trididemnum; species Trididemnum clinides. The sequence goes on from OY776296.1 coordinate 33,603,429, forward strand.
ATGCCGAAAAAGGTGAAGAACCAATGTTTAGGTAAAAGCTGCCGGTCCAGCTGATTTAACTCCTTCGACACTGCCGGCGAACCGAAGTCGAAACTTGTCGCGTTTGATCGCCTTTGTGATTAATGGGTGGCAAAGTGTGTGTGACGTCACAATCCAAAATAAATTTTTTAAAATTGGTTACTTTCAACACAGCGCGACGTTTTTGACCTCAAACAAAAGGTACCAAACACTACATTGTTTTAAATAAAACTATGTTTGTTTGGGAGAGTGAGATTTGTGAATGAATTACTACAAGAGTTTCTTTTTTGATCGGTTTACGTAAAATATCTCAAAGAGTACAAGTCGCTGTACTTTCGTTCAAAAATCAAACGGGCAACATTGGAAGTTGCCTTTTTTGGAATTCGTTTGTAGAACTAGTAGCTGTGACGATTTCACAACTGCTGTTTCCTTTTCAGAGGCGTTTGCAAAATTCCGCTCTGTTGTTTCATAATAGCCTATTTACAATTACTTAACGCACAAACACATAGCAACAACTTTTTGTGACGTTATAGTGCGTTTACACTAGCAAGCACTACTCTTTGTGTGTGTGTGTGTGTGTGTGTGTGTGTGTGTTCATTTAATTTAATTAATTAATTTAATTTCACTTTATTAATTAAAATTCATTTAATTAGTATCTTTCAACGGAAGAAGAGTGATTTTTTCCTCAAACAAATACCAGTTCATGGCTCACCAATATGCAAAAAATGTATCCTTTTAAGGTGATGATCATGACGTCATAATCGATGCGTCTTTGTAGAATTTGTTTCCCTTCTTTTCTTAAATAGGACTTTTTGTAGAAACACTGCCTTTTTAACATAGTGCAATTAACTGTAAAAAGATCGTTTTACGGTAAATTGTGCTATATCAAAATGCCATTGTTTTTTTAGGAAACTACCTAAAATCATATCGTTTTACAGTAAATTGAACTGTGTTGAAGTGCCCGGTTTTATGTCTCTTCTAGTACAGTGGCTGCCTAAAGTCACTCTTTGCGGAAACTCGGTAAGTATTCTACTTTTGATGGTGTGAAACATCTCATCCCTATTTCGGAAAATTTCGCCAGTATTTTAGTTCCGTGAATGTAATTACGTCTCCACTTGATTAACGTCTCCTTACCCTGCGGATGTGATCATATTCGCACTTGGTGTTTGTATTGCATTGCTAAATATTGTATGATGATTTAATTTTTCATCTTAACTTGTAGCTTTTATAGACTACTGGCCTGATGAGACCCAATAAGGTCAAAACCGATCGCATATTGTTGATTTTGTTCGTTAATATGCAGCTTTTTGTTGCTTAAGAGTCGATGATGTTTGCTTACAGTAAATTGTTTTAACCCAAGAAAAATATGATATGGCGGTTGGTGACGTCATGATGATGTCATAATAAAAAAGAGCTTTTTAAATTTGCATTTCTTGACGCAGGGAGGAAAACAGTTTGTTGCTCAAAAAGAAAGCCAGCTTCCGACTAAACAACTTGAAAAATTTTTTCTTTCGCGTGTTAATATTACTTCACAGTTAACAGTTGATTGAAGAATCTGTTTTCTTTACTTTGTCAAAAAATGATGACTGTAGGAAAGCTCTTTCCTAAGGTATAAAAAAGCTGCTTCTCATAAAAAAATTTTTCAACAACTTGAGCTTTTTAAACAACACAAGAACAAATTTTTTTAAGCATTCTTTTTTCCATTTTTTTTCTTGATAGTTTCAAAAACCTCAGTCACGTCATGATGCTGCAACTACAGTGAAGAGAGCAACAGGGAGCAGCTGTACTTATTATCCACTTTCATTATGGTACCAGCATAAATCTGCTTCTTTAGCAGTGCTGAGTACCGCGCATGACCAACATTACGCCATATTAATCAATGGTTGCAAATTTAAACAAAATGTAAAGATTTGTAGTGAGCTTCTGCATGGAGCAGATGGAACATTAAATCGGCACAATGGCTAAGGTGAATGATAAATCAAAGTATTAACATGCCGATATAAATCTACTTTTTTCATCATGCAATGGCAAATAAGAAAATGGCTGTGACTGTAGGTTACTCCTCGTTACAATAGCTTTGCGTGGTTGCGTGTCACGTCTGATTAATTTCAACTTTTCAGTTTATGCCAGGCAGAAGACCAAACGCTCAGCAAGAGGCAGTAGGCTAGACAAATAGACCTACTGTTAGGAAAAAGTCGTTTGTAGTAGGTCTACTATTTATTAGCTTATTCCTGCCCTTATTAATGACTTTCAACTTGTCTTTAAGTAGCAAAAATTTTATCACACATTCCACCTAGTCATGAAATGATAATTCTTAATCTAGTTCCACAATTTCTTTTATTGCCTTAACATATGTCTCACAAACAAAACCTTTTGCCAGAATTGAAATCACTTTCTTTATTTTCGTGCATCTACCATTCCCCATTCACCACATTTTGTGCACATCACCAAATTTTCATGTCCCTCTTACCGCACTGGCCACATGGATCAACTTTGCTCTTGAGTACTTCACCACTCCAACCACTCACCATCACTTAAGTCTTCTTGAGGTTTACCGACAACCTCTTGCTTTCAAACGCTTCTTTCTATTTTAGAAATCTCTTTCTCAAATTCTTTATACATTCGCTAGTTAAAGCCAAGTCATCTGCATACAAAAGTTTATTCATCACGCCATCTCTTGCATTCTTCGTGGTTACATCCATTGCAATTTCAAAAAACAACGGCGACAACATCGATCCTTGATGAACTGCAACGTGCACCAAAATTTTTCACATAACTCGAATCCCACTCCAGCTTTTGTCTTTGCTCAGTGATGGAGGCTAATCACCGCTTTTACAATTACTTTTGGTAGACCCTTCTTTCTTCTCGCCCACTTCATCAACTTTCTTGGAACTCAATCGAATGTCTTCTAAGCATCAACAAAACACAAACACAACTTTTTCTTCTTATCTCTATATTCCTCTTGCATTCTTCCCACAACCAACAAGTCTGTCGTTTGTCTTTCGTTCCTCTGCCAGGCATAAAACCAAATTGCATTGCATCAAAATCTACAAACTCTTGAATCCCTCTTTCTAGCATTCTTTCAACGATCTTCACTGCATGCTCCAACAGCTTTACTTTCCTGTATGCAGTATGATTTCTTGTGTCATCTTTTTCCTTGAAAAGGTGACGTAATAAAAATTAGAATCTGTGAAAACATTGGTCGAGTCAATATGAGCAAATCCAATCTCTAAATGTGCCTACCTTAAAAACAAGGCAAACATATCGTGGTCTGGAACTTCAGAAACTTTGCAGGAAAAACAGCATTCCTGTGTGAAAACACACGGTAGGCGGAGAAAAATTTTTGCTACTTTGCTAAAAAAAACACCTTAGTTGGCCTAACGAAGTTAGTGGTAAACATTTGGAATAAGCCGTGGCTCCAATTCCCTATGCAAAAAACAAAGCAAGGCATGGAGTACAACTGAACAACTCCCAACCAATTTTCTTGCATTACCTTGTAGTTTTGTGCATATTACCACTGGCACCGAGTAGGCATGGCACCGTTCCTCCCCCTGGCTCACTCTTAACGTACCGTCTTGCCAATAAATTTCGGTAACATGAAGTTAAAACCAAAGCAACTGCTGTACTTCTGTATTGTATCTGTATTGTTCATGTTTATCTTCCATTTAGGAGAATTCGAATGGTATCGCTATATTTTGGACGGGACGATCGCACTTGCTTGGGAGTTGCCATTTTCGAGGTGTCTGGGCCACTGTCTTCCACATAAAGGTGGGGCGTCCCGTTAAGTCCCATTCCCAAGGACACAACAAGCGAACTTGCCGGCTTGTTCTCCACAACCTCCCCTAAATGCCGAGCGCCAAGTAGAGAAGCTATAGATGCCACTTGTCAATGTCTTTTGGTATGACTGGGCAAGGAGAATGAACCCTAGGTCTATCGACTACGAAGCAGACGCTCTAATCTCTACACCATCGCGTCGGTGCAACTGCAATGAAAATACCGATGGAAGAATATAATTACGACACAGGGACTAGATAAATTTACATATTTTGAGTATTTTGCTGCCTTGAAGAAGTTGAAGCACTTTTTTTCTGCCAAGTTGCCGGCTTGCGATAAAAAAGCAGTGTATCAGAAGTTTGGCTACTCAGAAATGGATCTGAGCACAATTGTAGTCCTATGCATAATCGCTAGGGTTTTTTCTGTGACCGGAGGATAAAAATATGATGAAAAAATTTCAAGGAAGACTGTTTAAATGCAAACTTTTGCTATTGTTTTTACAATTTTAGCTTTCTAGCTTCGTATAACTGTGGGTAGTAATTTTATATAGTAGCATCATTATTAACAGATTAGAACCTCCACAGTTGTCAGTAAGTTTGTGGAAAGACTCTACACCTCATTTTGTTTCTCATCTGTGATTTGTGCCAATACCTATGACAAGTGATGCAACTAAATAGCCAACATAGTGCCTGCCCGAAAAATTACGGTAAAGCTGTAAAATCCCCGAAAACATCTAAGGAAGAGAAAACTTTTCCAGAAGTTTTTGTAATTCTTTTGAAAGCAAAAAATTGACCAAAACTACAATATTTAAATCCCTATTCCAGCTGGCTGAATCGATATTCTTCACCCCGATGTCACCAACGGGGGCACTACTGGCGTTGCCGTAAGACGTCGCCGACATGTTTTTAATAACATTAAACAACTTTATATTGATATTATCATGTTGTTCTAACTAGGCTTATTACATATCTTCAGCTTTTCTGCGACGTCTATTTGTGAATGCACATCCTTCTGTAGTTTTTATGACTAAACGGCATGTGGCCAACCAATGTGTAATATTTTATCCATTTATTATTTGTTCATGAGTAGTACAATAACGTCATATTTGGGGTGTTATGTGCTGTAAGTTTTGTGATGGCATGTTCATTTCTATTTTGAAGTTAAAGTAAAAAAATATTGTTTGATTTTCTGATGAGGGCCATGTGTTGAGCCAAAAACGTTCAGCATTACTTGCAATAATCAATATGAGTTGTCTCCTGATTTTTGCAATTTTGTGGGTTAATACCGTACATATGAAAAACCCTCTGTAAACACTGCAATAAAATTGTGGTTTTTCGGATGTTTAATGCTTAAAATTTAAAGACGTTTAAAAGCGATGCAAGTATTATTTGCATATGTAGCAAGTTGCACAACACAAAAATATAAATCAATAAATAAACATCTGTGATGACTATATATAAGATAATACGGAAGCAGAAGGTCATTATTTTAGCGAAACTCGTGCAGAATGATACATTGCCCAAACAAAGCGGTGTCTTTCAAAATAGCGACATTGATCACGATGGCTTTGTTAGTGGAAAATAATTTGGCAGCAATTATTCCATCTCATCGACCCAAATCAGAGGTTTTTCTATTGGAAGCACTCAAGGCGATGATACAAGCAATGGACGCTGTCCTCAATGAATATGTGAGTTGTCACTTGTGAAATGCCCTTGACTCGTGCTCGCATGGGGTTGAAGAGCTTATTATAATGATAGTCAAATTCTGTTATTTAAAGTTAATGTAATATGTACATTAGCCAATGTGATTTATATTTGTTTTATTGGTTGACCAGGGACGAATTAAAAAATACGAGCAGAGAGGGATCAAGGGTATTACAAGGGAAAATTTGAAACACTTTTAAAATTAAAACACAGCTAGCGTCTTTTCGGATTGCTTGAAATACTATCCCCCTTAAACGAAAAATAATAGTAAAGGCAATGATCCTGCCCTTAGTTAACAGCGTTGTAATCCCTTACAGATGGCTTGCATCCTTGAGTTAAATTAATGCCTACATCTCAAAAATGTAATTTGGTCCTAATTAAGCAAGACAGATTGAGAATGACGAAGTAACGTCAGTTTTTGAATTCGGTTAGACTTCAATCAATGTAAAAAAAAAGTACATCAAGCTTACTGCCAATTACAATTTTAGAGCGAATTGCCTCAACTAGAAGAAATAACTAAACAATCACAATGTTTTTTCCTCCCCCTTAAATACTATTGCCCTCCCATACCTATTGCCTAGTAGCGGCGCTATTTTTACGAGGTTGAGTTTCGCTAAACTGGCGTTGAGGTCGAATTTAAATTTTGAATATGATTGTTTACTATACAATTGGGATTTAACTTAAACGTTTGACAGTTTCGTAGCAGGTCTTGGGGAAATAAAAACCTTTGTTTCACAGAATTTCTTTGTGTTTAGGACAAACGTAGCGATCGTAATTTCAAAAAATTTCCGCAAACCATAAAGATCGAAAACTGCGGCAGAAAAGTTTTGACTCGGATAATATTAACAAAAAAATTTGAATTAGCCAATATTTTGAACAGAGATATTCAGATCCATCAGTGTTATAGATGCAACGCAATGGTCAATTCAGGATGTGCGGGTTCGTCAAATCATAATAATCACTTTAACTGTTTTATCTGCAAGTTTGCTATTTGCCACCCGTGTTTAGAGTTTTGAAAAGCGTAGTAATTATCTTTACTTTCAGATTGTCAATAGCATGGAGTGCCAAGATATTTCCGCCTGCAGGGGCATGATGACCGGTTTGAAGTTAACAAGTCTTCCTGATTTTTACTCTCAAGCGGTAAGCAAATGAAAATGTATTTAAAGGCTAATTCAACGTCTTGCTAATAGTTTTACATAGTAGGGTCGTTGTGCATAAAACAATTCATATTCTCTTGCGTTTCGCAGCGCAGCCATTAGGTAATCCGATGTTGTCCTATTTGAATAAAAATGGAATTTGAAAATTTCACAATTGTTTCTCTTCATTTGCTTTTAAGACTCTTTTACAATATTAAGATCTAGATACAATATTCCACGGATTCAGTTGTTAATAGCACCTGTCCAGTAAACTAACAATTTCTCAGTATGCGCTGTCGATCTTTTTCTTCGCACCCAAGAAGACTTAGAGCAGTCTTGCCAGTCATTAGCTCCACATTTATCATGTCTAGAGACAGTTTTGGCTCGATGGCAGGTTAGCCCAGACCCACTCTTTTTTTTGGCACTTACCATTCGAGGAGTGGATCGTTGGGTCGTCTATGATGTCGTCTCCGGGTGAGATGTCACTGTTTTAGTATGATGACCATTATCATGGTACACTATATCGATCGGCAAAAATTTGGTTTTAGTTTGTAGTATGGCTTTCCTGACTTGAATTTGGAAGTATGTCGACATTGAGTCATTGCTCTTTGCAATGGGATGTTTCAGCTGTTTCAATGTCTCAGTAGATTTTGTCGCATTTGCGCAGAGACCATTTTTCTTCTAATACGTAGAGAGACTAGGGCGCTCATGGTAAGAATGATTGGCTGGGGGTTGACTTCAAGGCGCCCGATATCGTTCGTAATGATCCTCGCAACCGAGTGTCCACCATTTTTGAGCAAATGCTGCTTTACCAAACCGCAGCCCAGTAAGACCTATTGAGATGCTGCCCATTTCGTTTGCAAAAAAAAATATTAAATACGTGTGACGTCATGACGTAACTTCGTGACCATGACCAACAGAATTCGAAAACATAGATCTCGTGATTTTACTTTATTTTCTCCCAATCTTAAATCTTTGAACTATGTGCTTTTTTATTGTTGGCTCGATTTTGCAACCCTTTTCCCCGCTCAATTGTTGCTGGCTTGAATATGCTTACATAGTGTATGTCTACCACAACACACTCGCTTTCGAAATACATAAAAGTTTTTACTAAAGAATTTAAAAGATATGTAAGGGCTGGGTTTTCCATTTTTTGACACCCATTTGATTTCGTCAGGTTGCACTTCTTTGACTCTATAATATTCTTAAAGAGCAAATAGCTGAGTGCTAATTTTTAAGGGCAAATTAGAAGATAATGGCGTTTTGTTCTGTCGCTAAAATGATGTAGTATCCAAAGGGTAACTAGAAGACTGTGGCTTCGAATCCCACCACAATTGTTTTAGCTTTTCGCACTTCTCCATGATAAGTATTAGTAGCCCCAATACCTATGTATCAAATTATTAAAATTAGTGTTGAAGGTAAATCAAACTTGAAATCTAAGGTCGCACTTTAAATCTTCTTATTGATAAAATACGTGTATACGTACGTTCGTGCGCTTTGAATTCTCCAAAAATACTGAACGTACAAACATCAAACTTCGCATGATTGTTCACCACCTCAAAGTGAGTGCCATAAGAAGCTTGGTAATGTCATTATCACGTAATAATAGAAGATAATTTTTTAATTTGCATGTCTTGACTGAGGAAACTCGTGTTTTGTTGAAACAAAAACCAGGCCCGAACCTACAAAAACTTGATCCTTTTGGGTCTAAAATGATGTCCCAGCCTACTCTTGATGGCACAATTTGTTCTCTGAATTTTTTCAAAAACTACTCACCGCAGAAAAGCGATTAAAAGCTATTTCAAAAGATATTAATAAGTTGTTGTCGACAAAAAAACTCGACAATAATTCAAGCTAAATTGACGAAGCAACAAGCGATTTTTGTTTTGAGCGTTTTAAGCCGTCCAAGCCTGCGTTTTCTTTTCTCTTGCACGTTTCAAACTCGCTCTATGACGTCATAATTCTGTCTGGTACAATTAACGCAGTCTTTCGCTACCAGAAACCATTAAATGATGATTTTTTTTCAAAAAGTGAAATATTTTTACAACGTTAATTTTAATTAAAAACTGATTCGTGACCTCATTTTTCAACATTTTATCGGAGTTTTTTTAACAAATTGAAGGTTATTTCAAGCCAATTCCGACAACATATGACATATATCTTAATTATTTGCTCTAATACTAAAAACATTGAGCTTTTACGTATTGTAACTTTTTATCTCCGCCCAAAAAAAGGTAAGCTGAGAGAGGACAGGTAACTTCAATACAAAAGTTTATGGTAAGATACTATCAATCAGTGTCGTTTGAAAGCTTAGGAAATTTTCTTTCCACCAATGTGTGACTCTAATTAGAGCTACGGATTAACTCATAACGGCTGATCAAAAATTAGTTGCCATACATTATTTTCCATTTTTAGTTGCAAAATTTTCCTGCAAGATCTAAGAAACTTGCAATTGTTAGACAAAGTTTGTGCTTCGGTACATTTTGACTATTTTTCCTCCCAACCATGGTTCTTTTGCATTATCCGTCGACGTTTTCAAAAAGATTTATCAAAAAATAAAGTCTGTAAAAATTTTTAAAGATAGCGTACCGGTCAAAAACATTCAAAATTTTCATTTCGTGGCTTCAAACAGTAATAATTTAACTGCAGGAGCTTGATTTTGGGTTTGTTTGTTCTTTGCATGGCTGCTTTTATGCCACGACCAAGCAGCATATGCGCAGTCAAAGGCTTTGCATCCTACAAATAAGCCTATAGTTACAAAAACGTTGTAAGCAGCGGTCCTAATATTTAATAGCTTATTCCTAAAAACACATATCAATTGCTTTGGCGCCCGCCCCCTCTACCACACAATTTAAAATTTTGCTTCCATGCACTTCATAAAATGAACAACTAAAACTTTTTGAAATCGTAGGCGGTTTAAATTGTGAGCAATTCCGGTTCCTAAGTACCAAGCAGGGCAAGCAAGACGTAGCAAGGAACCCATAAACTTTGGGAGAAATATAGCGGCTATGGGCAACACCCTACAATGACTTTTTTTTAGGATAAATTCATTTCCTTTAAATAAAAGCTTTTGATTTTGGAATGAGACTTGGTTATGTCAGCAACACATTAGCTTTTTTTTCTGCTCTCACAAATATCAATTGGGTGAAGCCAAGAATTGATGGGAGCCCTGTTATTGTAATAACTTAACCAAGAGTGCTGCATTTGGAGTTAGCTTATTCTTTGCCTGGCTGCGTTTACGCCAGGACTAAGCAACATTCGCGCAATCTGAGACGTTAACTCATACAAATACGGTCAGACTTATAAGAAAGTCATAAGTAGTGAGCCCAATGTTTAAAAACTTAATCCTGAAAATACATATTAACACGTTGGCTGCCACGCTCATTTTTTTCTTGAAAAATCGACTTTTCTCTGGTGCCAAAGATTTTTGTTTTGTTCCGACTAGTGCAAACAACAATGCTTACTTCATTGATGCATATGCTAAGTAGTGTGATGATTTTTTTAGTTAGAAGAAGCGTGTTCACCGGTGATACATTGGCACTCTGGTTATGCGATATTAAGCAAGTGCCAATGTATCACCGGTGATCATTAACAAAATATATAATATTCAATCTTTTTTAGAGTTTACTTTACAGTTATATCTTATTTTGCATTAATAATCGTGTACATGATGAATGCAGCTGCAGCCGTGGCAATGATAGATGATGAAGATGATTCTAACAGCGATATCAGCATTAGTGAGAGTGATGAGTATGAGCCATCAACATCTGATTATAGCGGCGAAGATACTGATGAAAGCGATTCTGATGATGATTCTAACGATCAGCAGCCTTCATCTTCATCTACACAATGGATTGGTCCAGCCGATAGTACTACCTTCAAACAATTTCCTAATCCTCCAATCAAATCATCCCACCTTGCACCACTTCAAAACAAGACCCCATTTGAATATTTTAGCTTGTTTGTCAGTGAGAATATATTTGAGCTAATTATGAAAGAAACCAATCGAAATGCCCATCAGTTTCTTTCATCCCACCGGGTGAGCAGAAAGAGTAGATTTTCTAAATGGAAAGATACAAACAAAGATGAAATAAAGCAGTTTCTTGGATTGGTTATGTTCATGGGACTTGTGAAATATCCAAGCATCAGTTGTTACTGGAGCAAAAAGCCAATATACACAAGTGATTTTTGCTCTAAAGTAATGTCTAGAAACAGATTTCAACTGTTGTTGAGATTTGTTCATTTTGCTGATAATGAATCGCTTCAAGATAGTGAAGATCCCAAACTTCACAAAGTTAAAATGCTGGTTCAAATGTTGGTTCAAAACTTTAAAACTTTTCAAGATCCCGGTGAAGATATCGTAATTGATGAAACTATGATCCCATACCGTGGAAGATTGAGTTTTAAGCAATACATTCCTGGAAAAGCTCATAAATATGGGGTCAAGCTCTTCAAGTTGACGGATCCTTCTGGATACACTTACAATGTGGAAATTTATCAAGGAAAGTCAAATAACCTTGCATTTGATGGTGTATCAAAGTCGGCTGGCATCTGCTTGCGTTTAGCAGCAGATTACTTTGACAAAGGAAGAACCCTAACTGTGGACACTTTTTACACTTCCGTTGAACTTGCTGAAAAGTGTTTGGGCAAAAGGACACACCTGCAAGGAACACTGAGAAAAGGTCGAAAAGGATTGCCTCCTTTGAAAGAGAACCTAAAGAAAGGAGAGTGCATTTCAAAAGAAAAGGATGGAGTAGTAGTTGGGATGTGGAAAGATAAAAGACCAGTGACTTTTTTGTCAACATGTGATGTCGGGAAACTTGTTTCCACTTCCAAGAAAAACCGCAATGGACAAGATATTGTGAAGCCTGATATCATATTGAAGTACAACAGGTGTAAGCAAGGTATTGATCTTTCGGATCAATTGGCTAGCTACTTTTCCCCTCTTAGGAAAACAATTCAATGGTTTCACAAAGTTGCCTTTGAGTTGCTCCTAAATACTGCAGTGGTGAATGCCTATTTGCTCTACAATGAGGAAGCAGTAAGAAGAATGCAAGTTGCTGAATTTCGTGAAAACATCATCGTGAGCTTGACGCAGAAAAGAAGAGACGACCAAGGAGAGGAGCCATCTGAAGGAACAAAGCACATCCTAATTGAAACAGATGAGCGAACAAGTGATAACAGAAAGAAGAGAGGACGTTGCACCGCTTGCTACTCCGCTATTGCAGCAAAAGAAGGCCCAAGTATTGCACGGAAAAAAGCTAAGCTTGTGTCTACTAGATGCTCACAATGTGCAAACAAGGCATATTTTTGCTTGGAACATTTCCAAACTCACCACCCCAACTGAATTATCCATGGGAACTAGTGAACTTGTTAAACTCTTTTAGTGTTTCCACAGTTTTGTGCTTTTGAATTGGCTGTTTTTTCGTTAATAAAATGCCTGAATATTGTGATATTGATTTCCTACTTTTGATTAAATTTTTAGCTTATTTAAGGTAGAATTACTAAACCCAGTTAGATTTTAAAAGAATAGTTATTCACCAGGTGCCACAGTGAAAAGAAAGAGTATTGACGCAGTGCCAATATGGTTTGTTTCAAAAAAAATAAAACCTGAAAAATGTATCACCGGTGATACACTGGCACCAGAGAAAAAAGCCCTAATGATCACCGGTGATGCACGAGGCAGCCAACGTGTTAATCACCTTGGCGTCCTTCCACAACTTTAATATGCTTATTGTTTTATTGTTTATAATTATTGTTTTCAGAAATAGCTATTAGTTGAAACCGGCTTGGCCAGCTGAACCGATATTGTTAACCTTGAAATTATTCATGGGGGGCCCTGCGGGCGACGCCGACAAAGCCAGCTAGTGATAAAATATATGAAAACATAAATTTTTGATGTTTAATCTTTTTAAATTTACCTGTCAAAGAAGATACTCATTGTTATAAAAGACTTATCCGAAGAAATTTTGCTTTTCCTTAAATCACGTGGTCGAGAAGCCAAGCTTGTTATCCACTAGCTGTAATCTATCAACTCACTTGCCCTTTTTCGTACAGGAAATTTCTGGAAATTGGTCTAGTGCAATGGAGAGCAACACCAACGGACTTCAGGATTTCAATTATATCTTAAAAACTTTCTTTAAGTTGCCAGAAAAGAAAGAAAAAGACGTAGAGGTTGGTTCAGGAGAAAAATCAATGCCTCTGTCAATTGAGGGTCAACTGCATGACGTTGCAGTACTTCTTTATCAATTCATTCCTTCCATGCAAGATCAAGTAAGCTGTGTTGACATTTGAGAAACCATCTCTGTTCGAATTCAATCGGCACTTTTTTAAGCTCTTATTAACTAAAATTTTAATCTAGTCAACTCTTAGAATAATGTTTTGTTTTCTGATATTAAAAGTTTGTCATTAGCAGTCAAAACCAAAAGAATTCAGCACAATGAGTCTTTTACTTGAAATCGGCAGTTATGTCGCAACCATGGTACGCGGTATTTTCGAAGTGGATTTAGTAACATGCTTCATGTATTTTACCTATATAACAGCAAAAATCACTTTGAGAAGAAAAAATCATAAAAGTAATACACCAATCATTGATAGCAACATCAGAGCAGGGACGTAGCAGTCCCTAGAAAAATGTTTTTTACATTGTAATGCAAAACTGATGGATAATTTAGAATTGTATGCTAAAATCTCTTGTTGCAGCTACAACAGACATTCTGCATGGATATCAGTATTCGACCATTAGATGACTATCCACTGTGCTTAGTATGTCTAGAACCGTCACTGCCAAGCCCGTCCGTAGAAGTTGCGCGGAACTTTCAATTCATGCTGCAGTTTTACGACTTTCTTGATAACTACTCCCATCTTTATCGCTCGCTACTAATGCAATATCCTCCTCCTGAATATTGTTGATTGGAAGCGAAATAGTTTTACGATTTTATGTATTAATTTATTTATCTATTTATTTTGTTTTTGTAATATTTCTTTGTATTTTTATAAAAGTTCATAGCAAATAAACTTCAATAATTTAAAAAATAAAGAGATTTATTTTTCCAAGTATTTCGAGGTGAAACAAGTAATTTATGACTTGACATTAGGCTGTATCCAGAGTTCTTGACCAGAATTGTGAACAGTACCGTCTTTTTTAAAATTTGCGTTAGGGTAAAACTCAAAAATTATTAAACAATTAAAAATTAGTAGCTTTTGTCAACCAGCAAATAGTATGCCCTTGTTGTGTGGATAAGGAGTGACTTAAAAGGAATCCCGGTTAAATTTATTTAGAGAGCCACTTTAAAACTTTTTTTAACTTTAGATGGAAGTCAGTAGAGAAAAGCACAATATTGGAGTCCACCATTCCTTATAAAAGCAATTTTTTGTAGAGTACTGGTAGAGAATTTGCTTAATTGTTTGAGCGCCGATTTCGAGTGTATGAGATCTACTTTGCTTTTTATTTACCAAATTTTGTTAAGAAATACTCATTTAAATGAGCCACCCAAGTTGGTAAAGTTAATAGGAATACGAGACTGGATATGAGGACAATCTTATTTTATGATCACTAGATGAGTTGCTGCAGTTTTGAGAAAAATACCGAATCGCAGTTGTTCCAGTTGCGACAAAAATGCAATGTAACTACGGTAGTCTGTTACGCTGGTAAACCCAAAGCAGCTCCGAGTACGAGTATTTATGTACATCCAGCATAAAAAGAAAACGAGTCTAGACAAGCGATAATCACAGTTATATGCGTTAGTGGTGATACATTAAATCAACCCTAGCAACACCGTGTAGACGTGCCAGCTCCGTATGCATCATCTCTCGCATACCTGAAAAAATTAAAAGTCATGTATCACTCAGAAATAATATTACAACGCATATACATTTTAGTCTCTGACCCTGTCGGAAAAATCTTTCAAAGCGAGAAAATTGTACTATGGTTTAAGAGGCAGCACCTAAATGAAAACTACTGCTTTTGTCAATCACTAAATTTTTTCTGCAATAGTGAATGGATTTGACCTATTTTTCCTTCCTTCGACAAAATTTTCAAACAAAGTTGTAAATCTCTTCATATTTCTTCACACTCTTTTTGTCACGTCTCCGTGTTCTTTTTATCACGGCATGATTCGAGGTCATGTTGGAGTATGTTGAATGTGCTCTAAAACCACATCAGAAATAAGGTTCTGAACGGAATATGCGTGTCCGGAAAATTCGCCGTAAACAAGTTTGCCGTAGGAAAACTCGCCTCATGAATTTTCGCCTCAGGAAATTTTGCCTAATAGGCGAAAGGCAGTGTACACCAAAGGGGCAGGCCCGGTATGTAAATGTACGGGGCAGTGTTCAGGGTGGGGGGTAGATACTGGGGGTACGGTGTGCGGTGTACTTCGGTGTACACTGCCTTTCGCCTATTAGGCGAAATTTTCTGAGGCGAAAATTCTTGAGGCAAGTTTTCCTACGGCAAACTTGTTTACGGCGAATTTTTCCAGAACCCTGAATATGTATTTGTGTGGTGAGGAGGAACCCACTCGTAGATTTGTTATCACGGCATCAAAATGTGGTCAAGATAGAAAAGAAGGCCTTTTTATTGAGAGATTCATCCGGCAACACATGACTTCTTGCACTTTTTTTCTCACATTAAAATCCTATTTGTGACCTATTTAATATAAAAGTTTCGCCATCACTGGTCTAGTGTTTGTGGTATCTTGTCGAATAAAAAGCTAATCAAAGTGAACTCATCGGTAACTTAATTATTACGCATAAAAAGCTTATTTCGGCGCTCTAATCGGTATCAGCATAATGAGATATACAATTAAGGTATCACGGCACAGTTGTGGGTAGTGCTGCAGTGTAAAGCTAGGAGTTGGCAACCTTTAACGCTTGAAGGGCCATTTGGACGCGGTGGCCACGAAAAAGAAAACACTGGAAGCTGCAAATACTTGAAGAACTTTTTTTGGAGATCATCTTTTTGAAAGCGATAATTAAAGACATTTTTTAAAACAATTTTTTAGTCGTAAAAATGTTTCTAATTTCGTCTCTAAACAAAGTGGAAGACTTTTTTTCGGAGATCAACACAACTCCAGCTCCAAACTCAAGCTCACTACTTAAAGCAGTAGCGATAACACTGGTATTCAGAAGATGTCTACAAACCCAACCTGGGATCCCCATACATGGTTGGGTTTGTAGACATCATCATGCTTTCCTCATACATTCACCAGTCGCAGTATTGCGCCATACAAAAGTAGATTATTATGGCGCACTCATTAGAAACAATATTGTGCCATATATTTGGAAGCCTAATAATTTTGTTTTTTATAGATATACCAAACGACTCAGCCGGCATCTTCCCTATACCCCAATTCCCAATCGTAATGCGAGTACTTTGAATTAAGAGAGATCTTACAAGCTTTCTTACATTTTACAAATTCTATTCGTTTCTTCGAATAAGCGTAAGAGAAAAAATCGCAAAGTTGGGAATGGGCGCCGTAATGGCTTTTTTTTGCGACAACAGAAATCAGTTTGTTGATGTTGACGATTTGGCATCACTCCTTGTGAAAATAATAAACAGAAAAGAAACAAGGAAATCGATAGCATATATCCAGGGTGGCCACACTTGCCGTAATAAAGAGCCAATAACGATAGAGGTCATCATTATGAGCCGCTCCACAATCCTTAGTATGAATTGACGCATTTTCAATCCAAAAATTAATGCATTCTCCATCCAAGCAAAGGGTGTTGATCTTTTGTTGGAGGCCACCATTTCTACAGCACGAAATTAGGCCCCAAAACTTATCGTGACGCACAACTGGTTGCACACGCCTCCACTACATTACTGTAAACAAATACAACATGAATAAAAAGAGCCGCAATCAAGTACTTAAAGAGCCGCAGTTTGGCTACCCCTGGCATAAATGATGTTCCTAGTCCTGACCTTTCTGTTGCTTCTTATGCAGCATGCTTTTGAGGGAATTGCTAGTGGTAAGTATAATGGGTTATCCTACCAACAGCACAAAATAAAGGCGATTCAGTCAAACACTTGATATTGGGTCAAGTAGCAATGCAGGTTAGCCAGTAAAAAGACAATCGAATTAGCAATAGGCAACAACCTTTTTTATGCCAAAATGTAGTTGTTTCATTGAAACAATAACGTATTTAAAGTTGAGACACTTAGCACAAAATCGAACACTAAATGGAGGTAAAGAGATAATTTACTTATAATTTAAACAAGGAGTAAAATGATAAATAAAATTTTGTTCTTAAAACACTCTATGCGTTTTGATGGAAGCTGGCGTTATCAACAAACAGCCTAATGTTTCAGCGCTCAAAAAAAATTTCAACCACGTTTGTACGATCAGTATTTTTTGAGAAAATGATGAAAACAACTTTTACAATCAATCGTCAATTGTGATCTCATGTTAAACAACAAAGAAATAAAATTTGTTGAAATTTGGTCAATCGGTCGCTGTCTTTTCAAGCACGGAAGCGTTTTCCTCCGTCAAGAGATGTGATTTTAAAAACAAGTTTTTTTCCAGTGTGGCGTCATGGCGATGTCACAAGCGCCTTTGTGACAATCACCCCGAGGAGGTGATCAATCTTGCCAAGTCTTATTTATGCCTTGGCCGATTAGGGAGAAATAAAAAGCAACCCCCCTAAAACGGTATGACAGAAAGTTCAAAAACTTGATCCATAGGAAAAAAGTGATCGTGTATGTTTGGACACGAATATAAATATATTTCTTTCTTTGAAAACGTAGGCCTCCCAAAAAAAGGATATTCATGCTTGTTTGGAAACTAAAATAGGCAAGATTCTTACTTTTAAAATGTTTATCGCTCTTAATGCTCTACCCTCCCCTCTCCCCACAGTAAGGTAGTGCTCACTTATGTTATACGATTGCTTTATACCATGCGATTGAGTTTGCTTAAAGATCCGCTATCGCCCCACCTTTCTCAAAAAAAAATTGTTTCTAAATAAGTCCCTGATTATAACCACCACGCTCTTGAAAGTAGCCAACGTTTTGTAGTTATACGAAGACCAGGGCGTAAAGAAAAAAAAGAGGAAAAAATCATTGTACTTTAAACAGTTACCTTAAAATGCTGTCGAATGAGCAAGCTGGTGTATGACTCCCCTTAAAAAAAGCAAATCAACATTATCCGACTAGTTATAATGAATGTGGCTAGATGATATTAACGCAAACCCAAGATAGGAATCGAATCAGTTTGGCCAGCTTGTGAGTAATAATTAACTAAAATTTTATCTGAACATTAAAGAGCTTTAAAGATAATGCTTTTAAATAAGTGAAAATGTGACTCAAATACTTAAATAATTACCACTCATTATCAAGAATCTAAATTTAGATGTGTCGCTACTTCTTTTAAAATCACAAAATCAACTGAGATGAGACTACGGTATAATACTCTCAATCAATCTGACCGACAGAGCAGTCTATTAAAAAATGGCACTCATTTCTTTTTTATCCTAGTCACATTGAGAGCAAACGGTCGGTTGGTATGTATTGATACTCTCTTATATCGATCCGTTTCTACAGCCGCTATCTCGATTTGTGGGTTGTCAGGTTCATGCACGGAAAATGTGAAATGGAATATCAGCAATATTTGGAAAAATTATCATAACATTTTACTCACTCAATTTCAGTCGCTGAAAAAATTTGTGAATCAAATATAGAGTAAAACTAATGGCGTCAGGGTGCTAACTCATTTTTGTAGAAAATGTGGCTTATCAGGTTCATGCATTGGGCCATAGAATTGTAAAGCCACCATCTGTAATGTCGATGTTAAGAACATCGGTTAAGACGGTTGTATTCAATGCGCAGTTGTGAGAACAGTAACAAAAAGTAAGGTTTTTTTAGCACGGCCAATTTTCGTTTCAAAGTCAAAAGTACCATGTTTTACCGAGGAATCAAATAGAAAAATATGAGGGGGTTGCGCATAGCAGCTATGTTTCTCCCCAACTTTTTGAAGTCGAAAACCTTTGTATGTTTCTCCCAAACTATTTGGAGGACTTGCTCACTACTGTAGAAGCCAATAACTTCAAACAGTTTTTCGTTTATTTCACCACTTGCGTGCCCAGTGTGGGAGAGATCAGCTCATGCAGGAAAAATCGACTCAGCTCTGAATGATACATACCGACGAATTACAGGATGCCTTAAACCTACCCCCCATAACAAGGTGTACAGCTTGGCAGGAGTCGCCCCCCCCCCCCCCAGCATTTGCCGTGAAGTATCCAGCCAATCTGAACGACAAAAATGCAATTTGAACCAACGACATTCCATGTACGGATTGACAGCCGCCCCATCCAGACTAAAATCTAGAAAGAGTTTTTTAAGAACTCTCGACCTTCTCTCGACAAGCACACCACGCACCAACTCAAAACACAGAACCTATGGCAGAACTACACAGACAATATTCTAGATCAACATAAGCTCCAAAATTTCCTAGTTCAAGAATCTCCCCCCCAGGATACAAGTTACAATGGAATAAATGGCGTTGTCTCAACCGTTTAAGATCAGGTATAGGCAAAACCAAATCTCTTCTACTGAAGTGGGGCTACTTACCCCCCGGCACTGATACCACCTGCCAGTATGGTAAAGAAAATCAAACCATGAACCATTTGTTAACTTGTGAAAAAACTGGAACAACCTGCATCATGGATGACTTATTACAATGTCACAGCAATGCCAAAAAAAATCGCAACGGCTTGGTGCAACTTAATCTGGCTCAAAACGGACTCGAAGAAGAAGACCACTTGCTTGCAAGCATAAATGTAAAGCTGTGGAGGAGAGGGACGCCAAAGTAATTCCTGTGTAATTTCTGCAAAAATAGTATTAAATATTTGGCATATTACGTATGACTTTTGTAATTGTATGCTTTTTTTTGCATGAATCAAAAAATCTCTGGCTGAGCGCATATTGCTGGTCTTGGCGTAGTCGCAGCTAGGGGAAGTGCAGACCGTGAAAACTCACCCAAAGTCAAGCACTTACAGGTAAGTTATTGTAATAGGTTAGTTTTGGTTTAAGAGTGTAATTTATCGACCAAGGTTTTCAGCTAATTAGGCGGTTAATTTTTGAGAATCCATTAAGATTTCAAATGAAAATTTGTCAATTTGTCAACTTTGCTGCATTTCATTAATATGTGTTGGAACTTGAGATCGGTCAGGCTTACGACACGACTCTAGAAAAGTATTGTAAGTTGTCTTTGCATCACTAAAAAACAAAGTTTTTTGATCAACGGCTATGCTGCTACCGTAACGTATCATTCTTTTTTAAGAGTTAGCATGTAGATTGTTTGCTTTTGAAATAATAGTGAAGTAAAACTATGCGCGTAGCTTGCTGCCTGCTGCTTTTTTCATTCGAAATCTCACCAGACGTATTATGACATCATAGAGCGCATTTGAAGCGGGCAAAAAAAAGTGGAGAAGCACGTTTTAGGATGCTTAAAAAATAATCTGCTGTTGCGTCGTCAAATCAGCCTTAATTGTTGTAAATTTTTTTTTAATCCAAAGCATCTAGGTCAGTGGTCTTCAACCGGGGTTCCGCGGAACCCTAGGGTTCCGCCAGTACAGTCCAGGGGTTCCGCGACGTTACGAGTAAATTTTTACTGACTACCGTACTAGCTTTTTTTTTGAAAGATTTAAGAATTTTAAGTATTTTAAATTGTATCGAAATTTATCGTCACAAGGCAAGGCCACCTAATCTAGATAAAGCTTTTTAAGTTTTCTATTTTCGTACAGCCGATTTATGATGTCATAATACTTCGTCAAATTGTCAATTTCAAAAAATAAGTCTGCTTTGCTGGTAGGCTACTACTTTAAGTTAAAAATGTAGCATGAAAACAGTAGGAGTTTAGATCACTGCAGTAGGGAGCAGCTGTCAGGTTTCAGCCTTCGTGAGAATAAACTTTTTAATATTTAGTCAGGCCTGATGAAGCAGACTAGTATATTTTCTTACGTGAAGGGAAATAGTAACAACAGCAAAAGTGTGGACTGTACTGAACAGTGTTGTTCTAATGTACAAGAGACACCTCCATCCAAGCGGACCAAATGTGATAAAACTGTTAAAGTTAGAAAATGGGACGAAACATATTTAAAATACGGATTCTTTTTGCCGGATGACCAAATTCTGAATGCAGCTCCTCAGCCCGAATGTCTGATTTGCTCTAACAGACTCTCTAATTCTGCCCTGGTTCCGGCTAAATTACAAAGGCATTTAGAAGCCAATCATCCAGCGTACGAGACAAAGACTATCTCTTACTTTAAACATATGAAAAGCAGCGTACGCAAGCAAAAAGATTCTTTCTTAGGAGCAGTTAAAACGGATCAAGATTTGTTGTTAACTTCCTATCGACTGTCGCATCATATTCTTAAAACAAAGAAACCGTTTACTTTGGGCGAGGAAGTTATCAAACCAGCATTGCAAATTGTGGCAGAACAGCTCCTTGACAAGAAAACTGAAATCAAGTTTCAAAACATACCTCTTTCTGATACCACTGTAAGCAGAAGGGGATTTCATATGGCTGAAGATTTGTTGGAACAACTTTTGTATAAAATCGGAAAAGTTCCATGTTGTGGACTGCAACTGGATGAATCAACGGATGTAGGTAGTAGAGCACAGCTGCTTGTGTTTATTAGATTTCCTGATGCTGATTCATATAATATTGTTGGTGAATATTTGTGTTGCTTGGATTTGGAAGTGAAAACAACCGCTGAGCAAGTGTTTAATAAACTCAACGAATTTATGACAGAAAAACAAGTACCATGGGATAAGTGTTGTTCTCTAACTACAGATGGAGCAGCTGTGATGACTGGACGCTTCTCGGGAGTTGGTGCTCGTGTCAAGGCAGTTGCTAAAAACTGTTTATTAAAACATTGTATTATTCATCGTGAAGCTCTTGCTGTAAAACCGCTTAGCTCTGATAAGCAGAGGAAGACGGAACTAGAAAGTGTTTTGGATATAGTTGTGAAGACTGTTAATTACATAAAATGTGGAGGTAAAGGCAAATCTGCACGAGTTTTTCAAAAACTGTGTGAAGAAATGGATTCTGATAATGTCACTCTTCTGCTCCACACTGAGGTGCGGTGGCTTTCTCGTGGCAAAGTTTTGACTCGTCTGTTCAAATTAAGACGAGAAATATCAGTTTTTCTTGCAGAGAAAAATCATGAATATGCAACGAACTTCCTTGACCATGAATGGGTCTCCAATTTGGCATATCTGACTTCAATATTTGATGTATTATCCATTCTCAACACCAGTCTTCAAGGAAAAAATTCGGATATATTTTCCCAAGTTGGAAAAATTGATGCATTTAAAAGAAAAATGGACTACTGGACTAATAAAGTTTCAAAAAATGATTTTTCTTCTTTTCGGTTTTTGAATGAATTTCTGAGCGAGGACTCCAAGATAGAGGATACATCTGATATAAAAGAATTGGTGTTGGAACATTTGAAGCTATTACAGAAAAATTTCAGCCGATATTTTCCTGAAGAAGAATCTGAGGCTTTTCGTTTGCTGAAGTGGGTAGTTAATCCTTTTATTTTCACTTCGCCACAGCAAGAAGAACTTCTGGATATTTGTAATGATATTCATTTGGAGGAAATCTTTGAGAAAAATGGAAATGAATATTTTTGGATTTTCCTGTACAAAGAGGAAACAGCAATTGCAAAGGAAGCATTGAAACTTCTGTGTCAGTTTCCCAATACCTATTTGTGTGAAACAGCATTTTCTGTTTTAACAACTATTAAGAACAAGCACAGAAGTTGTTTGAAGAGTGTGGATATGTGTATGAGGAATGCATTGAGCAACGAGGAGCCACGATTTAAGATTGTAAAAGAAATTCAGCAACAACCGAGTCATTAAAATTTATTGCTTATTTACTTCTGTATTAACTATTTATTTGTTGAAGTGTCTGTTTAATAGCAAATGTTTGATTTTTAGATGGAATTTGTGTTTTTTAAATTTTTGTTAAGGGGGTTCCATTACAAACGCGAAAGTAAATCAGGGGTTCCACGATATCAAAAAGGTTGAAGAGCACTGATCTAGGTAATATCTTCAGAAAAAGCTTTTCATCACGTTTCTACAATGAGTACAGCAGTTTTTCAGAAAATACAGAAAACAAATTGTGCAATCAAGTGTTAGTTGTGACGTCAGTTCAAACCCCAAGGTAATAAAATTTTTGCAAGTTGGGGGCTGCTTTCGTTTGCGAAGCAAACCGTTTTGCTCTGTCAAGAAATACAAAATTTTAAAAAGTTATCATTGATTAATTACGTCATCATGGCGTCACGAACCACCTTATGACACTAACTCCGAAGAGATGATCCATCGCGCCAAGTTTGATATTTGTACGCCTTAAAGTTTCGGAGGAGTTAAAACAGACGTACAGACAAAATTGCACTTTATATATTAGATAAGATTTTGCATGAATTGCAAAATTCGGGAAAAAATGAAACCACGCATTGTATAGGCAATAACCATACAACTGTTAAGAAGTTCAACTCGGTCGTATTTGCGGTTGATGATCAAGTCATTTAGCAAATATTCTATGTGCGGTGTGCTAGTGCTAAAAAAAAATGCAGTGAGCTGATTCAACTCATTAGACTAAATATTATTGCAAAGAAAACAAGGTAGTGCAGTAAAATTTTTGCATTTAATGGAACTGGTGAGCATGTGTTTGCACCCTGGGAAACGCAGTTTTTCCTTTTATCAGAAAAACTTAAACCCCAAGCCAAATAGGTGTGGTTGCTGTTTAGCAGCTAGGCTGAACTAAAATCGCCACTGTAAATGGGTATGGTACGTTTTGGCGCCGAATATTTGCCGTTCTGAGGGAATCATTGGTACCAAACTCTAACTCTAACCCTGACCCTAGCCCTAACTCTAACCCTAATCCTAACCCTAACCCAAAATCTAACTCAAACCCTAATATACGGGACCAAAACGCTGGCGCCAAATAGTCCCATTCCATTGTAATTTGGTCATAATGATTTTCTCGTTTTATAAAAAAAAAGGGAAAAAGCGAGAAGCACGTGACCAACAGGTGCGTGCTAAGTGATATTAAGAGCAGTAGCCTAAACCAAAGAAACTCCAACACAAATTGATTAAATGAGACAATCTAATGTGCCTGCCAAAACGACAACACATGAAGAATGGATACAAACTATCAAAAATAAAATGTTTTTTTCATGTATGTTTCACACATATTTTATATTTTGAAAAAGCTTATTTAATTTCTTATATGCTTTCCAAGTCTTTTGAGGATACTGCATGATTGCTTTCATACAACTAAAAGTCCGTGAACTTGAGCAAAAAATTAGCGCTTTCCCAAAATTTGAAACAGTAATCAAAATGGCTGCATAAAATCGAATATCAAAACATCTTTTTCTTCGTTTCTAAAACCATGTTTCCATGGTATTTCATACTTTTGAAAAGCTTATTAAATTTGTTAGTTGCTCTCGAAGTTTCGTCAGGATCATTGGTTGTTTTCGTAAAGCAAATGTTCATGATCTTTTTTGATTTTATGCAGTCTTCTTTGCTTGTTTCTAGCAGATTAAAAAATTTCTGACAGGGTGCAGGTTTTGCTAAAATATGTTCTCTTACCCAAAATTCTACTAATCTCCAAAAATTTTAACTTTTTGGCAAAATATTTGACGGTGAATAGGACGTACCCCAACAAACCTAAAATTTTAGGCATCAGACCTGACTATGATTAGACAACACTCTGTTGCTGATCATGGGGTTACCGGCAACCCATGGTTGAAACACTCAGCTACCGTAGACTTAAACCGCCACACTTGCGGGCAAATACTAAATCCACTTTGGTGGAAGGTCTGTCAGTACTCTGCAAAGCCGTAGCCTATAACTCGTGAATGAGTCCCTGCACTCTTTTGAAAATTACGAATGGTAGTTTGTGTCCCGTTCTTTCTTTTTGAATACTTCCAGTCTTGATTAATACACGAACATGATCACCTTTACATGTACAGGAACTATGGCTTATATTTACTAAAACATTTTGTTGTGGCTTTAGCAAATGTTTGTACGGTGAAGCTGGCGCAGCTGCATTAATTGATACATTATAAATCGGCACGGGTGATAGTATGGCCTGCCGGGGTTAAATCGCAAAAAGGAAATGTTACTAAATCATTTCGTTGTGGCTCTCATAAATGTTTGTACGGTGAAGCTGACGCAGCTGCATTAATTGATATCTTTTAAATCGGCAGGGGTGATCATGTGTCCTGCCGAGGTTAAATCGCACCATACTTTTGAGAAACATTTTTTTCTATTTTGCTTGATAATAGCTTTATAGAGGTACCGGAATCAAACCTGAAAATTTGAGCAAAGCAAGGACTTTTTAATTTCTATGAGCATAACTAAGCAAGGAAAAGCGAATATGAATCATAACGCGTAGCCAGCAGGGACTTAAGAAAGTTTGAGGCAAAATCAAAATTGACAACGTTACTGTGTTAAATCACACCACATAAAGATATTATTGCTATTTTGTTTTATGATAGCTTTATAGAGCTACCGGGGTCAAACCAAACATTTGAGGAAAAGCAAGGACACTTTAAAGTCGCCAGGGCACGTCAAGCAGAGTGAAAAGAGCATGCTACATAATGCGTAGCCAGCGAGGACTTGACAAAGTTTAAGGGGATATCAAAAGAAAACAACGTCACTGTGTCAAATCGCACTACACGAAAGACATTTTTGCCCTTTTGCTTTAGAATAGCTTAATATCAAAAATATGATCCCTACTTTCAAACTACGGGAAACGCACGGCTCCCTTGGGTTCGTGTTAGCAATGGACAGAACTCATAGACCTAAGTCCTAAGGCATAGCCAGGATCTTGAAATGAGATATTCTATTAAAAAAAGGAACACAAAAAGTCGTGAAAATCTAATGTGCAGAAAACACATAAACGTTTGGTAACTCTTCATACAAGAACCTGATATGTAAAGCCGGCTTGGCCAGCTGAACCGATACTTTCAATTCTGACGTTACTGATGGGGTCTCTGCGGGTGACGTCATTTAATTTACTATAAAGCAAGGATATTTTCCTTATGCTGCTGGTTATAATTTTATATCATTTACCTCTATACTCTACATCATTGTAATAAAATCCCAATTTTAAGAAAAAATCAACATAAAACCATAATCATAACAATTTGTAAAACTGAATATACAGAAAACAATAGCCGCTTTTGTCGCTATGCCGGAAACAAGACCAACAGCGCAGCCCAATTGGGAACTTAGTACCAAAAATATGAATAGGAAAAGGGCAGCACCAATTGGTAAAGTGGGCTTACCATTAAATAGTTTTATTAATTGTGAAAGCAACCATCATTTCGCCGCTACAATCAGTTTTGATTATGTACAATCCCTGTTTCCCCTCCAAGTATAAACGATAATTTGTGGCAAGATTCTTTGTGAGCATTGCCAGTCATGATTAAGAGAAGATGATGATCACAATTTCGTGTACACGAATTGAGAAAGTGCATAAAATTCATTAACTTTTCGCTACTGCTTACACAAGAGCCGGATGGGTGAAGCCGGCTTGGCCGGTTAAACCGAAATACTAAACCCGGACATTACTGATGGAGGGCCTCTGCCGGGCGACGCCGGCAAAACCGGCTAGTTGAGTAAATAAAACAGTATTTGAAGATCCTTAATGTACTGTATTGGTGTAATGTAAGACAACGTTATTCCTTAGCACAAGAATATTGCCTTTTTAGGTTGCTTTTAAGTTAAATAGTGAAGTTAGTGGCCACTCTACTGTAGTATTAAAAGGTTTTAGGTCTAAAAGAGTTTTGTGCGATTGCTCTCGCCACCGTGCTATGGCAAAACGACAGTCTACCTTGCTACTTTTTTTTAAAAAAAGCTGACAGAGAAAATGCCTGATTCGTTGCATTCTTTTCAGAACGCTCGTGAAGTAGGCCTGTGCCTACTGCCTACAGCCTCTCATCTCCAATGCAATACCTCGAAAGCATTAGGCATACGAGTATAGTACATCTTTCAATTCCTCATTCATTTGTTTGGTGGGAGTTATGACAAAATGCCACTGCATGGATTTATTAAGCTAATGCTGGTTGCATTAGTTAATTTTTTCAGCGGGAAGAAACTATATGGGTGTAATTGATTGCTTGTGTACGTGTTTTGTTTTTGTTCTGACGTTTTTTATGATATGGACTATTGGAGTCAGAGATAAAAAAAAAAGTGCCGCGTTTAACAGCAGCATTGGGCAAAGGCAGAAAACTACCGAAGGCCTAGCTACACCAATATAAAGAAAATCAAAGCATTAAATGTTGGAAAGCAACGAAACGCACAGGTTGGGAGGCAAAGCCCCGCATAAGCTGATACAAGCGAAAAAGCTTGTTCCACCAAAAAGTTTTAACTGTCTAGGTTTTGGATTGCGCCCGCCCCCTTTGAAATTTAGCCTCAAGCCCTTCACTACTATTTTTCAATAATGAAATAACGATTTGCGACAAAGAATTTGATGTCAGTGTATATCGCAAACCAATTTTTACCGGTATATCCTTACATTTTAACAGTACAGCGTCTTTTTCATGAAAAGGAGGCATTATCGCCTGTTTATTTTATCGTGCCTATCTATGTTCATCAAATGGTTCGTTACTGAAAACCGAAATCAACTTTATCATTTCTTTATTTAAACGGAAAGGTAAACCAATATTTTTCATCTTAAATGGGATAGACAAGTTTAAGAAAAAATTTCACAACCATAACAAACAATTCTCCGCTGACTCCCCAAACTTAAATCATTATTTAACCTTTTCGCATATCGGTACCCCATCCATCGAATTCGGTAAACGCATTGCTGCATTGTTTCGTGACATACTAGGAACTGATATAAAAAAGACCTATCAAACTTTAACGATAATTTCGTATTTCAACTTTAAATTTGGTCTACCCGCTTTTTTCTGTTCAAGTGTTGTCTATAAATATATCTGTTCTTGTGACAAGAACACGTCATACGTCGGTTTGACGACTAGACAACTATTCGTCATAATTTCAAACCATTTTTCCAATAACCAAAGTTCCTCTAACTCTGCTATCAAATCTCATCGCGATCAGTGCAAAGCCTGCGGAAAAACAATGCCGACAGAGCAAAACTTTACATTGTTAAAAAAGTGCCGTTTTAACACTGAAACCGTGGTAATGGAAGCGCTGCTAATTAAACACCTTAAGCCATCCTTAAACATAAAACTCTGTCATTCACAAGGAGCGAAGTCGCTTCTGCACGTGTTTCATTAAGAGATTCAATGCTAAAACGTTACTACTTTCTTCAATAGTGTCCTGTATCACAATACTAAATTTAACTTCGGATTTACATATTTATTTCGCCCTAACAAAGTCCTTGTGAGGGGACAAAAACCTTCGGCGTCTTATACTTATGTAAGTTTTTCTTTCGTTAATTTGATTTTGTTTAATAAATTACTGTTATGAACTCTGTTTGGTTTATAAAATTTTGTATTAGTGTATGTCAGAGTCTTATAAATCAAATTCCGGCACTTATTACTTCGTTTCAGGCACTAGTGTACCGAGGGGGAGACCACTGGGCCATGGCCCCCCTCAGACCCTAAAAATATAAAAATGTAAAGCAAAATCAAGCAGTTTTAGCAAAAGCAGGGCTGGTATTTTGCAAGTATTCGGGGTTCGCCCTGGATTTTGATTTTCCGTGCCTTCGGCACTCCCCATAAAGTCGATTTATGACGAAACTTTGCCTTCCCCCTTGGAAACTTTCTGCGTACGCCACTGGTTTCAGAGGCCTATAAATCAAATTCTGACACTTATTACTTCGTTTCAGAGGCGAATAAATCAAATTACGACAGTTATTGCTACATTTCAAAGGCTTGTAAATGAATTTCCGACTCTTATTACTCTGTTTCAGATGCTTAATAAAAGATTTCCGACCCTTGCTGAGCTGTTTCAAAAGCATATCTATGAGTTTTCCGTGCTTATTGTTCTTATTCCGAGGCTTACAAATAAAATTCCGACACCTACTACTTCAATTTATAGGCCTAATAATGAAATTCCGACAGTTATTGGTCAGTTGCAGAGGTTCAAAAATGATTTTACGACACTTACAGCTCTTATTTCAAGGTTTATTAATGATATTCCGACACTTATTACTCCGTTTCAGGGGCTGGTAAATGAATTTGCGACAGTAATTGCGCTGTTTCAGAAGCACGTAAACGAGCTTCCGACGCTTATTGGTCTTTTATCGAAGATGTTAAATGAAATTTCGACATCCAGAAGCCTATTTTTTTCAGAGGCATCTGAATAACCTTATTTTCCAAGAGGCTTATATATCAAATTTCCAACACTTTTTGGTGTTTAACATTTAGATATAGTATTTTTGGAGTTTTAAAAAATTTTGCATTTTTATTGAGATAGCCGTGACAGGGTTGTAATTTTATAAAGCCATGCAGTTCGGTGTGTTAAGAATATGTTTGACTTATTAGAATTTACTGTTATTCCGACAATTCCATAAATTAGATCTGCCAAATTTCAGACATTTTTGACAGTTCCAACGTTTCATCAAAAATTAGTGACTTTTCTGACATTTCGGAATTCATTGAATTGGTGAGACAATTTTTGGTTGCTGATAGAAGTCTGGTAGTGTACACAATGTGAGGTTTGACGGCAAAAACGCGACGTTTGTAACAGACGTCTTGATCTGCGTTTTGAATCTTGTCGATACATTTCTTAGCCATGGTAAATGCAGGTTCACTGGGCAGTGATTGATGTCAGATCTTCTTGGTGAAGGCATGTTGACCACGTGTTCCGGGTAACCACTGTTCAAAAAAATTGACCGAATCGTGGCAAGTTTATTTTGAAGGGTAGATTTAGAGTAAATGGCCAAGGCTTTGTGGACGAGCGCAAAAATCAGATTGGTTTTTAGCTCCTTGTGACAAAAAGAATTCAAACGTACGTAATCACTTGTGAAGGTAGGTTTTCTGTACACAGACAAGATAAAATAAGAATCGCTCTTCTTCACCAGCACGTACGAAAAAGAAAAGGAACTATTACTCTCTTTTTCAAAAGTGAAGCGAAGAAGCAGTGTAGGGAGTTTCAATGAGTGAAAAACCTGTTGCATTCTTCGTTGTTAAAAATAGTAAAGGTCCATCGGCGTATCGGTAATAAGATACATATAGCAAATAAGGCCCAGGAGTCTGATCTCTTAGTTGGAGGAAAGTTAATGCCCCAGTTCGTTTGCTGTCAAAACCTGTTGTCATAATCAAAATGTTGGTATAGTCATTTCAAGTCATCCTTCCAATCAAGGAAGATAAAAAGCAAGTGAAGTTTATACCCCTCGCAATCTAAGCTTTCTTTTATTTGATAAACATTTTGTTTACGATAAATTCTTAGTTATAATTGTTCTTTGTAAACACTTTTAAAGTTGTGAGAACGCAGAAGAATTGTAGAAGTGAATCACATCTTTCTGTTTAAAAGTTTCATTATCTTGTCTGTGATAAATAAAATGCCTGGGATTGGCGATGCTGATTGTAAGACCCGCGCTATTCCATTGCTTTTATTGAGCAACAAATCAGCACAGGATTAAGTCCTTCTTCTTGGAAAAACGATTTAAAAGCATCTCCCCGCCAACCGCTGGGGAGGAGAACCAATTGATAGCTTATCTCCCCAAATATAGAATTTGTTTACTAAAGCCATCTGGTTTTCTTTCAATATGATACCGGTAATTTAATTCTAATTTATTACATTTAAATACTATATAGTTTGTTGTAATAAAAAGGTTATTTTTCTGCTGCTCTGTTTAGAAAGGAGAAAAATTTAAGGCTGGTTTACATTAAGCGTAACTTGCCGGCGTAGCTTAATATTCTTTGTTTACCTATTTGAAGTTATTTTACGGGCAAAAACAATCCGCGAATAAAATTGAATAGAAAAACCAAGAATTTTTTAGGCTACGCTTGCAATTTCCGCTGATTGGAAACCAGTCTTTAGTGATCATTTTGTTCAAAGAGAGTTTGTCTTTTTTATGAACGAACGTTTGAATTTCATTAATTGCTTCGTCGTTATTGCGGAAATAGATTTTACCTGTTGAAGACAGACACTTTACGTGGCAATGTTACTCGTTGCCAGCATGATAGTTGCTGTCACTGTATTAGCTTGCCGGTACTTTTAATCAATTATACGACCAATATTCAACATTTGTAAGCTTCAGTGCTCAAAAATCCAAAATGTAAGTGTAGAATGTAATTTTCCCATAGCCTCTTAACATCCTAGAACTGTCAGAGTTATAAAAAGCTACTTTAGATGGTGCTTTGCAGCTACACGTCAGTCGTTAGCTGTAAGATAGGCTTCGTGGAATGATGAGAAATATTATTCCTACTTTAGTTTCACTTGTGGCTTTCTAAATTGTTGTACTTTCAATCTGACAGCAGAGACAGTTTGCAGCTATACTAAACGTTCGAGCATTGCTTATTTTGACTTCAGATTTTACCAATTTTGTGCAAAACTACGGACTTCTTAATAACAGCAAAAATCTTTTTATTTGAAGTTCACTATTTCGCTTCTTTCAATCAAATTATTTGGCAATGAGTTGCTTCGTTGCGATTTATCGGAGCGGGAACTTGTCTTGATTGATATAATGATTAATGTTAATTGCGGTCTTTAAACTGACTAAACCAATTATTTTTCCTGCTGATATGCCGTTATGCTGCCAACAAATTTTTCAGTTTGTGATGTTTCCATATTTTCAATTTTGTTTCATTAGTCATTCTGCTGAATTCTAATGTAACCACAAGGATAATTGAAGCGTTGAAAGTTTTAGTAGGTACTGTATAGGCCAGCGATGGCAAAACTACGACACGCTTGTCACTAGTGACGCGCGAAAACATTCTCACTGACACGCCGGGAAAATTTTATGGTAGTAGAAAGTATTACAAAAATTAGACTGTTCTTAACAAGTTACACGCGAATAGAAATAAATGCACAGTTTTAGTTCTTTTGACACGCGAATAGAAATAAATGCACAGTTTTAGTTCTTTTGACACGCCGTCAAAAAAGTCTTGCCATCACTGGTATAGGATATCCTGTCTGTAACATTTCTGTTAAAGCTTAAGTACTGCTTGAAGCGAGACCGCACAACTATGCCGATCTTAACACAGTCATCTGCTGTGTAAGTCAGTCACTGACGACAGGCACAGTTTTGAAGTTGCTTTTTGGTTATAGCGGCGAAAATTTCAGTAATCTGTGCAATTTTCTTTTTTATAATTCTCTAAAGTAAAAAGTTATGTACTTACGCAGAAAACATAAGGCTATGAGGTATATCGCTCTTGTGTAATATAAAGCACGATACCTACAATTAAACAAATTACTTTGTTAAGGCTTAAAAATATCTAATTTACCGCAAAACATAAATAATTCCTCCGATTTTGGCTTGATCCCGGTCTCGACAAGCTGGCGACATCCCTGTTCAGTATTCATCTTACTTTCCTTTTACAACAAAATCGATGTCATTCCGTCAAAAAAAAAATCAGCATGAGTAAATTGCGTGCTGTTCACTGATTTGAAATCAGTAACTTCAAGCAAAATGCTGAAAAATAGAAAGATGCTTCTTTAAATGAAAGTTGTTCTTGGATCATCAAAACTTGCAGGAAAATTAAAAGCTTTTCACCAAACACGTCATTTAAGTATCGATTTCAGTGATGCTTTAAAGTAGCATAATTCTTGAAAAATCAACAATTTGAATGATTTTTTGCGCAATGCTACGTTGGGTTTTATTAGTTGCATGTGAAGGTAACTAGGCCCAAAAAATTTTTTATTTTTCATATTATTTAAAAACGGCTAGACTTAAGTAGTTGAAATTCAGTTGGATTATAGCTATGACCGTACTCTATCAAACAGCCAAACATAGTTTGAATATATTGATTAATTATTAAGAAAAATAATTTTGAGAATTAGCAGGCCTTATTAGCTGCAAGTACCTTGCATCAAGAGCTTGCTCACTGATTTGAAAAGTTTGGCTTCGCAACAGCTAACAAAGATATTCACAAGTGCTGGGCGGAGAGTGGGACCCATATTTCTTTGCTAGAAAACTAATCGGCTGTTTTCATTTAACCAGTAAGCGTTGTAAAAATAGAAAAGAGAAACCTGTACACAACATCTTGCTGGACTGCAGTACCTACACGTTTACGGAAATGAAAAGTAGGCTAAAACATTCTTACCAGGTTTCACTGCTTTTTATTTAAAAACGAATAAAATGAAATCGGAACTGCCGCAAGTAAAATTTTGTGATTTTAAAGCATCATATTTACGATGCTTTTTATCTGTAACAACTGTTCAGCGAGAACTTTGTTTTGAAACAATGCTCTGATTTGAAAGAGGCTTTGATTTTCTTTAGAAGTGGCTACCTTTTTGCTTAAACACCGTTCAGTGTTGTTATTTTTTTGGAGACTGTTCACCCTGAATAAAAGGCTGCTAGGCAGACGCAGACTAAAAGCTTCGAAAAAATCTTAGCTCGTGCAATCTTTAAATTTTGTTGGCATACGACAAACCAACTTTTCAAAAATCATTGAATCACTTGCAGTATACACCTCAAGTCTTATGAGCATTATCTCGGCAATGAAAATGGGTTCATGACCATGGGGTCGCGGCCCGGTGCCAGTCCCTGAAAAATTCTTTACCTAGCCGTGCAGAAAACAATACAGTATAAAGCGGTTTTGTAATAGAATAAGAAATTCTTTCAAGTTGTTGCATCATCTTTCGTGTATGAACTTGCACGAACATACATGCCACAGACTTTTTGATGTTGGCCTGTACTTTTGCCACTGAAAGCGATGTAAGAAACCGAAAATCTCGATAACATACCAAAAAAATTCTTTCAAGTTGTTGCATCACCGTTCGTGCATCAACTTGCACGAGCATGCGTGCTACAGATGGAATTTTTTTCTATTGACCTGTACTTTTGCTGGTGGAAGCACTTTAAGAAACCGAAAGTGTGTCTAGCCTTCAAGAGAAGCTGCAATTAAAAAGATGGCACATTGAAGGTTTCTCCGAAAATAATGCCGCCTCAAACCGCTTTCGTAGTGCAAAAAAGATTGTAGATCACTGTGCTAGGTGATAAAGCAGACTTTGTATATTGCGTGTGGTAATTTATATTGTTTAGAATCAGCAATCCTTTGAAATCTTTTTTCAAAGATGGTAGCAAGGCGGTAATCTTAATATATGTAGTGGAGTTCTTAAATCTCCACTCGAATCTTGTACTTTTGACCACTAAAGAAAAGCAACCTTTTTCAAAATTATAGACCTCTGGCCTAAGTTGTAACCGAGTAGTTTTAAGAAAAAAGGCAACCAAAAAAAAGGCAAGTTACAGAATTAAAAAATGCGTTTCGTTTTCAAATTTTTACACCTACATCAAGTTAATAATGTACTATCTATATACAGGGTGGGCCAATAAAATGTTACCACTTTTCAATCATACCCAAGTTTTCAAATGTGAATTTATTCAAAATTTTTATTCAAAGATTTGTGATAAGAAACATTAAACCAACATTTAATATCAATGAATTTGTAAAATCTGAACTCTGTAGGGAAAGAAATAAAGATCTGTGTTCAGTATGCGTCTGAGAGTGGTCCTTGAGAGGGCAGTCTCCCTCTGACAAACATCTGGTCGATTTTCTTGGTGATTTCTCCAGACGCTGTCTCACGATCTCTGTGTTAATGGCTGTTCTCGCAGACCTTGGCCTACCACTATGTCCTTTATTCGCTTTGGTCGCATATCCTGTTTTCCTGAATTTTCGAAGAAGATGTCTGATTGTGAGTATACATGGAGGATTTCTTTCCGGTACGTCAATGACGAATCGTCACTGAGTCTGGGTTACCAATTTTAATTCAAAATATGCTTCCACGATCTTTACACTCTCCTTCACAGTATATTGTTTTCGATCCATTGGTGTGAGAATTCAATGTTTTGTTGTTAATATTTTTGAGAATAAAAAAAATCTATTTTGGAAATAGCAAGAATTCAAAAAGTGGTAACATTTTATTGGCCCACCCTGTATATAAAACTCAAAGTTTGTCCGTCTGTCTGTCCGCTATAGAAATAAAACTGGAGACATTTAGATACAAACAAACATATGAATCTTATATAACTTTTTCCAGGGAAGCCAAGTACGGTATTTTGATTTCGATCAGAATTGTCTATGGGGGACTACGAGCCTATATTTATTCAACCTATGTTAACTCTTTCGCTCAAAAAAAATTCAATTACAAACCACAAACAGAATGTTAGACAGGTTTATATATAAACGTTTTTGCTTGAACGAAATGTACGCAAACAATTACGCGCATGTCCGCCATTTCTGTTATTGCCGGTATATATACCGTCGCGGGAGCGGACGCACAAAGATCTCTTGCCGGTAATTATACCCGCGCGGGATCCATAGAGTTAACTCTTTCGCTCCCGCGATCATCGATTGATGATCTCGTGTTTTCAGTGTTTCCCTCAAATTTTTTTAAATTGAGTTACAAAATTAGTTTACGTAAAAATCGATTTCTGACTTTATTTTTCATCCGATTTTCATAAAATTTTCAAAAGATCACGCTTATTTCCTCACGCATCGGAAGATGTACAATTTGTGCCCTAATTCTTGGATTTTTATACCCAAAAAGGGTTAAAATGACCAACAACCCAGTTGCAGACGACAAAATCGGTCAAATTCTCAGCACGTGCCAACTACGCTAAAATGAAATTGAGATTACGTCTTTACCACGAAACCAAACCATTCATCATTAACACAGTCTGAAAACTACTCTTTTGGGGCATCATTTGACAAAATTTCAAGCGATAATAATAAATTTTATTTTTTGGAATTTCCAAATTTTTTAGGGGTCTCAAAACCCCCCCAAACAAATTTGAATGGTAAGTAGATAAAAGTAAATTTAGTGCGTAAAAAATATGATATGTTGCTAAATATTGGTCTCATTTGAAAGCTTAGGAAATTTGCTTTCCAGCAATATATAACTTTAAATAGTTTAGACTAAGTGGTATATGATATTTACTGATCAAAAATGAGTACTGTACATCATGTCAGTTCAAAACCCCCAAAATTTTTTGACTTACCTTCACCAAATTATAATTTTTAGAAACACTACACCCTATAAAAAGATAAACTAAATTGCAAATGTTTCACCAATAAAGTTGTCATTTTGTATCAAGTTTCCAAGGAGACAAGAAGCGAAATACAAGTTTAAAAGCTAGCACAAGTTTGGCTTTCGTAAATCAAAGTTTGCTGTATCTCCCTTGTTTCTCAAGAAATGGGAAGGGTGTAAACAAGCTGCTGTTTCATTGTCAGTGACAGCATATTTTATTTAAACTTGATATTTTCTGAATCTTGAAGAAATTCCCTGTTCAAGAATACATAATGTTACATGGTTTAGGCTAACCTCTAGCAGATAATAACTGATCATATTTTAGGTACTGAATTTAACTACCAAAATTTGGTACCGGTCGGTACCGGTAAAAAAAAGATCATGTGCCTCAGAAAATTGCAAATTGTAGAAAACCTAGGCTTTTAGGTAAGTTTCGATTGATGTACCTTGAAAGCTTATTTTCTTAGCATCATCTAGCGACCATTTCTAAAAAAATTGGTAGAAAATAAAATCTGTAGTGATCTTTGAGGTGAGGGTACCTCTTTAATTTTGAAGACAACTACCCCCCAGTTGGGGGGGGGGTTAATTTGCATATTCAAAAAAAATGTTTTTTTTCTATTTGAAATCCTCAAGAAATGTAAATTTCAACGATACATCACACTTAATGTAGAAGTAGACAGCTGAGTAATGATTTACAAACAAACTTGAGGTACATAATTATGATTGATTATGACTGTTTTTTGCGCTGCCACCTTACGACATTTTTTGCTTTTCACGCGGGAGCAAAAGAGTTAATAGATCTGTAACTCACAGCCTCGTGTTACGTCACAAGGGTTGACAACGTAACTAAGTTCCAGGGTATTCTAGTGAATTTTGTTTCTTCTCGAAGATTTTTTTCTTTTTTATTCTTACCGACTACGTAATTTAATGGCGTTTTTTGTGTCACGTGATGATCTGACATTTTCCAGAAGATCTTCTTTTTGTATATAAGGCGGCAAGATTTTTTACGATTTAGAGAGAATTCAGAGAGAGAGCGTAGTAAAATAAAGTGTGGAAAGAATAAAAGTCTGTAGAGGTTGAAGGGAAAAACGTGTTGATCTGTGGTGATTTATGGTGGATTGCTGTGATCAGCGATTATTTTGGTGGATTTAGTTTTGGCTAGTCTCTGATATTTATATATTAAGGTGCTTTAGTTTCTGTGTTTGGAAGTGAAGGAATTCGAAGTTTAAAAGTGGTTTGAGAATTTATTTGAGAGTTGCCATTTGCGAGGTGTCTTTTATGTCTTCCACATAAAAGCGGGAAAGTCCCGTTAAGTGCTTTGCCCAAAGACACAACAAGTGAACTTGCCGGCTTGTTCTCCACAACATTCCCTAAATGCCGAGCGGCAAACAGAGAAGCTTTGGATCCCATTTTTAAAAGTCTTTTGGTATGACTCGACAAGGGGAATGAATCCCACGTCTACCAACTGCGAAGCGGACGCTCTAACCACTACGCCATCACGCCGGTTATAAGAAAGAATCACAAAAAAACAGAATGACAGAAACTATTACAAAACGCATAAGTCGATACTCTTCAAATTTTAGTACAAAATTTACAGGACCCATCAAAAAATCAGCCAAATGCATTTGAGTATGCAGTAACTTTTTTAATTTTAAGTAGGATAATGCAGTGTACAATTGTTTAGGAAATCTGTTTGTTTTTGAACTACAGCAAAAGACCATTGTCCCACTCCTCTTTCAAACCTAGAAGATGTTGCCACAATCCCACGATTGCAAACTAGATAAATAATAGCGAATTAGCCAACCAGTTTGTCATTTTTGTATCTTTGTTTTCGTAAGCATCAAAGTTCCATATCATCTTTGCCATGTAGTTTCAAAATAAATAAAATATTTGTAAGCCAATGCTTTTAATTTTTAAGTTGTTATTTTATATGTTGTATTAAGTCTACAAACTTTGCAATCTGATGCAATAATTTAAATAAAAAATAGGCGTAGCAAGGACACCAAATGGGAAATGTTTCTACCTCCCAAATTTCTTGGACTAGATCTTGATATATAGTATTGAACTCTTTTTCAGTAATTTAAAGTACAATAGCAAAGATTTGCACACAAAGTTACGATATGGTATTCTTTTGATTTTTTCTAAAACTTTGGAACTAATTAACTTTCTCATAATGTTAGTTTTAAAAAAGCATATGGTAACGGAACTATAATTTCCAACTAATTTTTGTAGCCTAACTTATTTGTATGAAATCGATGCAAGATGCTGTCCAAGCCATTTCACGTAATTAGAAAGCGAAATTTACAAGAAAACTAATAAAATATGAATTAGCCCAAAATATCATTATTTTGTCAAGCTGCCTTATTTCATTTTCCATTACATCAAGAGTGTGCAACCTTTTTTGCAGGCGGGCCAATTTCTGACTTTATGAAAATTTTGCCGGCCATTTGGGAGTACGTATACTATTTTGGTTCTAGGCTCAATTAAGCGTTGGCAGCGTTCGTTCAAATTGGCGATGAAAATTTTTTTGGAGATCAATATTTTCAAAGCCATAACTTCGCCAAAATATCCGAATTTCATGTGTGACACCGCTTTTTTGGGATGTAAGTGATGGATTTGTCATAAAAGGTCGCCACATTCGGGATTCCTTCTGCGGGAAACAAAATTTCGTGCCGCGAGACGCAGGTTGCACACCCTTAAACTACATTATTAGTTGCGTTGAAAGAGGATTCATAATATACCCTTAGATTTGTGCCTGACATTTTTTGAATTTTTCTAATGAGCTTTCCAATAAAATTTACCTTCCTGTGTTATTGATTGTGTTTTTCGAAAGCTTGTTACAAGCCTCAGTTTGATTTACTTCGGTTCTGCATATTAGACTGTCTAAAATACCCCCTTACCTAGGAATGCAGCTGTTCAAGCCGTCTCATAAAATGTTGAGCTGTGTATGCTACCGTCGGATATATATTAACCCAATTTTTAAAAATTTGAAATTATAAATTTTTTTGGCTGAATATGGATTTTTTTTAATCCGTTATTTTTGGTATCAGACAGCGACTAGTCACTGATAAATGTTGCTACAGTACTTTGTTCAATGTTCATTGAAACGAGGTGCAACTGTTGAACTTTAAGTGAGCTCATAAAGTGTAAATTACGCATGCATTTCATGAAAACTGTAAAGCACATTAAAGACGAGCATTTTGTTAGTGTGACGAAATTGAAAAAGCCAAGATTACCGCGGGCCTAAACGAAATAATTTTCCCCGAAAAAAGTTTTTTCTGTTACCAAATCACTGTGTAACGACATCTCTGGCTACCGATTTTGTCAAAGTGCCCTGCGATCGAAGATCCCAACCTATAACCATTGCATTTCAAGGTAGCTGCACAATTTGCGTGCCACAGCGTCAATGCCAGAATTGAAGCAAATATACAGGGTGATCAAAAAGTCCCTGTGCACCTGATTTTTAATAAATATAGGTCGTGAAAAATGTTACTAAATAGCGTTTTATTCCATATTAATCAAAAACCTTCATTCAATTGCTTCTATTTCATTCAATATTAATCAAAAACAGCATATTGTAACAGATATACGTGTTACTTGGTGAACTTTGCAGTAGATGCTAGAAATGACCACCACCCGCCTCAGTACATTTTGTGGCGCGTGTCATCATGCTTTTGAAGACGTCTTTCAAGACAGTGTCGTCAACTTTTTGGATATAATCGGTGATGGTTTCTTTCAATTTATTTATTGTGCGGGGATTGCTGCAATAAATTTTGTTTTTCATAGCGCCCCATAAGTAAAAGTCTGGAGGCGTAAGATCAGGAGATCTTGGTGGCCAGAGATTTTTGGAGATAATGCGGCTACCAAAAATTGTTTGTAAAAATGTCAGAGAAGCATTTGATGTGTGGGCAGTAGCCCCATCTTGCTGAAAGTATTTATAATGATTTTATTCATGATCAAAGAGCAAAATAATAAAAACAGCGACATAGGACTTCATTTATGTCTATTCATAATTATTTGTAACTTCGTGAATCATTTATTATTTTCACAATTTAGGTGCACAGGGACTTTTTGATCACCCTGTAGCTTTTTAAACACACATGAATAGTGATGGCAAAATAGCTTCCAAGAGTAAAATGCTTGGCAGTAAAATAGCTACTTCCAAATATTAAGGATTACATGATATTCATTTCTTTTAATGAATGCTCATGGGGTAACGCGTAAGCCTACTAAATGGTTTAAATTTTTGCAAATGTCTTTTTTGTATGATTACAGGGTTTTGGTAAATCGTCCAATTTTTGATTGACGATTTACCAAAACCCTTTTATTTCTCCATAATTGTGAGACTTTACTATCCAATAGTTTATTAATTCATTACTGTGGATGATAACAGTGATTTGAATGTATTTTTATTGTCCATTTTTAAAAGGCGAGGGTTATTTTGCCATAACGGTGTCTTACTCTTGGATGCCACTTTGCCGTCAGACATTTTTGATAGGTCCATTTTTATGAAATATTAAGCATGTGGCATTGGTCATTTGTGATTGGTCAATTTCAATCTCTAATTGTATTTGAGAATAGTTTGGGATTGTGAAATTTCATACAAAAACATGATTGATGTGCTTTACTGGCATTTGACTGATCAATTTTGTCTGTATTTACATGTTGTGATGTAGTGTTTATAAGCACAATCAATTACCAGTCAAAACAATAGATAATTCTGAAACATGGATAAATGCAGTACAAATATCCAAAACAATGCTTAATTTTGATAAAAATCTTATGTCATGAAGACAGACAGTAGTTATAATAAATACATGTTTGGGATGTTTGCAATTTTGTGCAATATCTGTTTTAGACAAGGTTTGGCAGTAGGGACCACTGTCTAAACTGGGAAACCGTTTCCTTTTCAGGAAAACATTGCCCAATCGGGAAATCTTAATTATGTGATGTAAGATGACATCAAATTTGACTATCGATGAGGAATCAAACAGAACTAAGTTTATTAATAGTTTAGTCACTAATCTGCTGATAAGCTATTGTTTCAATTGAGCTAGCAAACCTTCAGACTTTATTTTGTTATAGCCCATTGTAAACTTGAAATAAATTTGGTTAATTGATAGCATGGGAAAAGGGACGACAAAAATATTACGTTCATTGATAAAGAAAGAAAGATCATAAATGCCCAACACCTTGCCATATGTACCCTTGAAATGTAAAGAATAGCTATCAAGTCCAACGCTACTCAACTTTTTAGTCCCACATCCCGCAATTGTGGGACTAAAACTATTACCAGTCGAAAAATTTTGTTTGGGGGTTAGGATTCAGGTGTGGGTGAAAGACTAAACTCGCATGGAGTGACAGAACTATGGATTTAATAGAACATGTCTAGAAATCAAATAAAAAATCACACCAAATCAATCTTCAGGTGTTGAATAACCACCTATGCCCCAGGTTGAAATAAAAAAATGGTGGTTGCCAAAGAAACACTATCAAAATCAAACAAAAAATAATTTAGAGTTTACTACAAATTAGTGGTATAATATTTTGTGGGTCTATGGGCATTTTGGTCACCTAGAACCAGATGTGGCTCCAAACAAATATCCTTCAACAACATTACATGCATATCACCACCTGTCACACTACGTTTTCAAGTGTTTTCGATCGTTTCCATGGAAATGCAACAACACTAAACAGTGCAGCATTGTCAAATTTATTAACAAAAAATCTGTCATTGTCTTCAAATCACGGACATTTTTGGCTGTCTCAAACTGCTTGTGCCACAAGACCAACACTACCCAACAATGCCACATACATTTCCCTACAAACCTCATTGGGTTTCATTGTGGCACAAACTGTTGCTATGGCAACACAATAACAAATAACTCTAAAAATGCAAACTTTTTTTCTTAGAAAAGCAAACTAGATGTTACTCTATTTCAGGTACATTTAAGTGTTTTAGACAATCTGTGCTACCAAATCGATCCCAACAGCAAACCAGCCCATGCAATCCCCTTCTTGCGTTTTTTGGTTTTGTTAAGGAACAAATTGTCACTATGGCAACCAAATGGCAGCAAACTTCAAACGCCTCATAAATCATACAAAGGAAAACCAGGGGTGCCTCTAATTTCATTGGCATTTTGGCCCCATCAGATAGCTTGTGCCACTGATCCTATGTTAAGGAAAAACAGTCCATGCATTGTCCTACATGCTTCACCAACTTTGATTGTGGCACAAACCATTGATGGCAACCAGACACCAACAAACATTACCCAACACACAACTAAAAAGAGTTGGGGGTGTGTATGCAGTTCCACGGGCATTTTTGCCATTTCCCATGGCTTGTGCCACACATTCAACCTTAACATATCACAATCAATGCATTTCCATACACCAGGGGCTTGCGAATATTTTTTGGCGTGACCCTTAAAAAACAGTTCTAAATTCTTGCGACCCAACCTTTTTGTGAGCAAATAATTTTGCGGACAATACTTTGTAATTAAATATCGATGTTAAGAATACTATTGACAGTAGCTATTTTCTTGCGCAAAACTAAGTGAAACTTGGCACATAAAATAGTAAATGATTGGATTCATTTACCTAATGAGAGCTATGGGCTCTTGTGTTTAGATCACAACAAATCAATTAGAGATTTAATTTGAGAGATGGCATTCCAAAGATTGTATTCTAGCTCTAGTCTAGATCTGTATTTGCTTTTTAATGTGAGATAATCCAGAAAATGTCCTTTCACATAAGTACGTAGTTTCAAATGGCAAAAGAACAATCATTGCAGCTGCTGATAACTGTGGATATGCTTTTGAGATTGAAATTCAAAATTCAGCCAAAGTTCTTTAAGCCGAAGTATCAAAGGCAATCTTTAAACCGAGATCACCTGACAGATCATCCAATGCTTCAATCAAAGCTGATGATAAATGGTTATGTAGCAACCTCAGTAACTACCAACCACAAACAGAAAATCACCAGCAATACTTAGATTTATATATGGCATGCCATCTACTTTCAGCTCTTGCTTGAAATAACTTATTTCCCACAGTGATATTTACTACTGTGAAGGGTAATAATATTCAGTCATGTTGTTGTAATGTGGTGTCTTCGGGAAAATATTTATCAAACCATTGAGAAAGATCATGAAGATGACTAATTATGAATTGCTTCACAATGTTTTGACTGAACTCGTTTTCTTTGAGAAAGTCATTGAAGTCAGAAAAAATATCCATTCTTCCACTTTCAACTCGGTCAGCCTAATGTTGAATTTTCTTTTTGAAGGCTTTGATTTTGTTATACGCTGTTAGAACGTCAAGCGATTGGTCTTGCAATAACAAATTAATACTGTTTATCTTCTCAAACATACAAGACAAGTACAACAGTTTTTTTAACCTGTCAGGTTTGGTAAGATTAGCAGCAAGTTTGAGTTTTTTCCGTAAGAAATAAGTGTACCTCATTTTGCAGCTCATACAAACGGGTGAGAACATCACCTCGCGATAACCATCTTACTTCTGAATGAAGAAGAAGACTTTTATGCTCTGAGCACATTTTGTCACAGAGAATGGTAAATAATTTTTTCTGGAGAGGTTTCGATTCGATATGATTAACAATTTTTACCGCTGAATTGAGAATACATTTTAATTGCTGGTCCAGCGTTTTGCAAGCAAGATTTTCTTTATGAATAATGCAATGTGTAAAATTGATATGAGGCGCAATTTACAATACTCTTGCTACAAAGATTCATGTTTTCTTTCCATAGCCCCAGCCACATTGGTACAAATGCTAATACACCGCTCCCAAACTAATCTATAATTCTATAGTCTCGTCTCCATTGCTAAGAATATATCTTCACTTGTGCATATTCCAGATACCACCACGCACATGAGTAATTCTTCTTCAAGCTTCTCATTGGTTATACAGGGTGGTCGCTAGAAAAGCGGGAAATTTGAAAATCAGATTAGATCATGAATAAAATGCGTGATTGACGTTTTCTGATTGGTTCTTTTGTTATCGAAGGGGTGTGTATTATTCATTTCATTAGTTCTGGCTTAATCATTTCTTCAATTTCTATTTTGATACCCACATCATGGACGGGAGCAGCAGGAAACAGATTTCAGAATTTCAAAGGCAGGTGATAATTCTTTTCAAAACTGAAAATCCGACTTGGGGAGTGACAAAATGTCTAGCTGTGTTACCAAATTTTTTTTCAACGATTACAAAGCATCAGTTTGATAGTGTTGTAGCAACTTTGAAACGAAAAGGTCCTGAAGCAGCTGGTGCTGCTTTGAAGCTGTGACGTGACATAGACTCCATTGATGATCTGAAAACGTGCTTGGCAAGAGCTTGGAGTGATATCTCACAAGTTACCCTTCAAAACGCCACACGAACTTGGATTTCTAGATTAAGACGTTGCAATGAAGTGCACGGACGACATTTTGAATATCTTTGAGTATAATATAACATTTGTCTTTGAAAAACTTTGACAAAATTATTCTTTGTAAAAATAAATCGTTGATGACAAATTTCCCGCTTTTCTAGCGACCACCCTGTATAAATCCAACTGCGCTAAACCAGACACATCCGTTGATTCATCCAATTGCAAAGTGTATTTTCCTCGTTTCACTCTAACAATCAGTTGGCACTTAATATCTTGACCCATTTCGCTTATACTGTACATTGCAAATGGTACCAGCAGACAGTGGAATTCCTTTTATTTTTTAGGTTACCTTGCCTCCATTCATAACTTGACTGATTGTAATAGCAGCCGGTTTGATAGGTGTTTCTCCAATGGAGTTTGTTTTTTTGGATCTTTTGCGATTAAATATGCCACTTCATACGATGCATTTTGAGACTTTTCTTGGATTGTGGGATACTTTATCATGTTTTTTTTCACTTGGCGATTCTTTTTCTAATCAGCGGAAAAGATATTGTTTGTCAATGAATTTTGGATGCTTTGCTGTAAGATGGCGTTTCAATTTTCCTGTTTTCAGGCTCTCATTGACAAAACCTGAAAGCAAACATCACATTTAGGACGTGGCTCATCATTTACCAGAATACACTTGAAACTAAGCTTTTTAAATTTTTTGCTCCACTTTCGCTTAGAAAACTGGTTTGAGCAATGTATTTCTTTCCAGTGAAGGTGAGGATGCGAGTCTTTTTTCAGGCACCAATTCCCACTGTAGGTGCATTGAGTGTTCTGTTCTCACTTAATTCTTTTGCTAAAT
The DNA here is from genome assembly GCA_963675345.1 of Trididemnum clinides. Classification (NCBI taxonomy): domain Eukaryota; kingdom Metazoa; phylum Chordata; class Ascidiacea; order Aplousobranchia; family Didemnidae; genus Trididemnum; species Trididemnum clinides. Next base: position 33,648,409 of record OY776296.1, read on the forward strand.
TTTTCACTGGGTGCTTTTAGGAAGTGTTCTTCAGCTACCAGTTTGTTAACATTACTGGTGAATAAAACTGACTTAAAAAACATTAACCCTGCTAAATTTTTTAAAGTTGATCAAGAATGCCTTACAACAACAAATGCAACAGTAGCTTGCGTTCTTAAATTAGAATAGGCAAATGCAGTGTTCCCACTAAGATTTTAGTAAGTGCGTAACTGCCCACACAAGTGCAAAATTGCTAGCAAATGTACGAAAACCGCCGGACAAATTTTGGCGGACATTGCTGAACAAACCGTTAAACCAGTCTTAGCAACACAATTTGAAGGTGTAAAAATAGATATTTGCCGTAGCCTACTGCTATTTATTCAATGTATATGCTAAGCTAACGTAGTATACAGTAAAGTTTACCCATAACGTTGGTTTGCGTATGATGGCACCTTTTGTTTTTACTCGGACATATTTTGTCCTACTATCACGCTCTATCTAGTTCAGTGGTTTTCAAGCGTTTTTGGCATGTGGCCCGATTTCGAAATACACAAAAGCATGTGCCCTGGTTATAAATTTTTTCTATTTTTACTAGCGACCTCAAAAAAGTTATCGTAGTAAATTTCACGGGTGCTTTCCGCATAAGATATAAAAACAAGTCGGCAAGAAAAAGTTTTCCAATTTACTCTCTTATGAAGGCCAAATAAAGTACTGACCCGGTGAAGACCATGGTCCATCAATCGAAAATCAATGTTCTAGGCGACCATTTGTCACAAATAAATCTTTATTTAATTTTCTCTGAATTTTTAATAAATCTTTATCTCTCTCTCTCTGAATGAATAAAATCTCACTGCCTTATATAGCCTAGACGACGGAAAATAATCTAGAAATTGCTAGAGCATCACATGACACAAAAAAGCACCATTAATAAATTATGCAATCGGTACCAATAAAAATAAAAAGGAAATCTTCGAGAAGAAACAAGAATCACGAGAATGCGCTAAAAAAACAGGTCATGTAGACAGTCATTGTGACGTCAGAAAGGCGTGTGAGTTACAAATCTATTTATAAATCGGAAAGAAAAAAAGTTTTTTTTTTTAACAGTTTAGCACGTTTAAGGTTTCAGACAATTTAGATTTACAATAAAAAAATGATCACTGCAAAATAAAACAACAGATTACAATAACTGTACATATATAAAACTATTCTTAACGCAAATTTACGTATTTGTGACAGCGTCGGTGTTAACTTAAATTCCTTTTCACTGTCTCCCACGCATTAAACAATTGGTTGAAGATTTTGCTAACAAAATTCCAAAAATTTTAACAAACTGAAAAATTTATCGAAAACCGCCAGACTTTTTTTGCACACTGTTGAGTTTTAACTGCAAATCCGCTGGATATAATTTCGCAATTTTGCACTTTTTTTGTTTAAAGGGAACACTGAGAAAATCTCGCTATTTGTCCTATCAGGCACTCACACCTGCTGCTAACCTTGCACTGTGAAATTGTAACAAAAAAACATGACTGGTTGTTCATGTCGGCTCGAATACGTAACAATGCAATAATACAGGTTTAAAAAAGCTGGCGTACATTATTACACAGATGCGATGCTTATATTTATAATAAGTTTGAATTTTTTCGTTACGCAGAGCGGAAGATTTAGCGACCCAAATTTGAGTTGCAACCCAATATTTTTAGACCTCTGCCATACACACTCCATAAACATTTATTATGTCACAAATTATTTTTGTGGAAACTAAACAGTGACTAAGATTATCTAACTCACTAGCTGAAGAAAATTCTAAGGGCTACTTTTGGTTCGATACAACTGTTGTTCAAATTTAGTTTTAGGTCATTATTGAAGAATTTTGACGCACAGTTCACTGCAGTCCTTGCTGTGAAAGACATAGCACAGTAAACAAGATACAACTCGCAAATTAGCATCTCAATCTGATTAAAAAAATAGTCATCATTCGTGATGAAATGATGGCCTGTGTCATGAATAAGTAAATTTGCACTAAATAGAATAGTTTTTATGTATGTATAGTTATTGTAATCTGTTGTTTTATTTTGCAGTGATCATTTTTTATTTGTAAATCTAAATTGTCTGAAACCTTAAACTTGCAGAACTGTTTAAAAAAAACTTTTTTTCTTTCCGATTTATAAATAGATTTGTAACTCACATGCTTTTCTGACGTCACAATGGATGCCTACGTGACTTTCCAGCGTATTCTAGTGATTCTTGTTTCTTCTCGAAGATTTCCTTTTTGGTTTTATTATTACCGATTACGTAATTTATTAATGGTGCTTTTTTGTGTCATGTGATGTTCTAGCAATTTCTAGATTATTTTCCGTCGTCTAGGCTATATAAGGCAGCGAGATTTTATTCATTCAGAGAGAGAGAGAGAGAGAGAAAATGGTAGATCAGAGCAGAGATTAGAGCGTCGTAAAAGGCGTTGTTGTGTGGTGATTGTTGTGACAGGAATCAAGCGATATTTTGGTGGCTTAGTTTTAGTTAGTCTCTGATACTTATTTATTGAAGTGCTTTAGTTCTGTGTTTTGGCAAGTGAAGGAATTCGAAATTATAAAGTGGTTTGTGAAATATATTTGTTCTATTCTTGATCGAGAAGTGCGCGAGTTAAAGTATCTTAGTGGAAGCCAATTTTTTCCCAGCTATTCAGTTGCAAACAAACTTAATTATTCGATCGATACTGCAAGTCGCTTCCATTTAAGAAGTAAATTGAAATAGAATTAAATTTCTATTGAAATGCGACAGCCTGGATCAGTAATTTTTAAGTAGTAGAGCATGGTCTTCACTGGGCCAATAGTTTATTTGGCCTTGACATTGAGTGAAATTAGAAAAACGTTTGTGGACAACTTGTTTCATCATTGTATTCGGACAACTTGCCTGAAATTTATTTGGTCAGTAACTTTTCTAAGGTCACTGTGAAATTGGGAGAAAGTATGACCATACATGCCTCTGTGCATGTCAAAAATGAGCTAATAAAGAGTGTGATAATCAATATACAAAATATGTCTCAGGGAAAAAAACAAGGGTGCCTTTATACGAAAACCTATAGAGTGGGCAAACTTTAAAGTATGAAACAATTGGAATTTTGTAGGGACCAAGAAAACCACTATGTTGTTATAGGCAATTTGACATCGTGTGTAAAGTCGTTAGACTTATAATACTGTACAATAAAAGTGTGGAAACAGTGTGTACATAGCTGTAAATTCACTGTTGTGTACCAGTGTACTGTGTCATGGTGTTCACGAGAGACATTTAGCTGCCTTCAAAAAAAATTTGACAAGGGACTAGAGAGGTGATTTGGGGTAAACGACCTCTTTTGTTAGCTTAGCGTATACACTGAATAAATATCAGTCAGTTGTCAAAACTATCTTTTTTACTTCTTCACAATATGTTACTAAGGCTGGTGTATTGCTCTGATCGGTAACGTCTGCCAAAATTTGTCCAGTGATTTTCGTGCATTTGCTAGCAGTAATGCACATGCACCAGTAGTAATACACTTCTTTAAATATTAGAGAGAACACTAATTGTGATCCTCTGTTCACTTGGGTAAAGTGGGGTAATTACGCCCATTTTTGAAGTCTTAAACTGAATACACTGCTAATTTACAATTTTTTAAGATGAAACTGCTCCTGCGGCGCACTCTTGTTACATGCCTGTGATACCTCTTTGATTGGCACATACGAGTCTTGCTTCACTGAATGACGTATCGTTTTGTGTGATGTCAAATTGGTGGCCGTAGTTTCCGCTGTCGGGAAATTAGGGCCACAGATTCAAATTTTTTTGAAATCTCTAAAATGAAGTTAGGTCATTTACCTGACTAAGGTCCATCACAAGTAAAAATATCTTTCCGTTTTCCATGAAATTTTTTTAAAGGTAAGGTTAGGATAACTAATATTAAATAGAATTAAAATTCTCAATCCGTAAATGATAAAAATTGCCGACATAAAAAATATGTTTTAATTTTATCAGTTAAATTGGCGACGTAGCAGTAGGCTGTGTTGGAGTCAAGTTTAACTGCAACTACGGTCAACGGGTCATTGGTTTAACCTTCATACTGGTTGCATTGTTGTGCCATCGGAAAGGCAATGCGCAACAATTTTATTCGCTGTGGCAGAATCTCAACAAATAAACTGGGCTAAATCTCAGGCGACGTCAAAGCAAGTCTTGACATTTTTGCTGTGCTTCGCGTTGAAGCTGCGTTCTCATGAGATTGAAAGATAAATATGAGCAAAACTTAGAATCTAGAGCATAGAATATCTTAAAAACGACATAAATTAACAAAGACAACACAGGTGGTAGCCTAACTGAAAATGTACTTTAGGGCACTATAAAGTGAACAAAACAAACAAAGAATAACTCACATAGTAGGTTGAGCGAAAAAACTTTTACAGCACAGTTATATTACTTATAAGCATATTACTAACAGCAAAACGCAAAGCAACTCTTTGTGTAAAAAAATACCCAACAATCGTAGCACCAGTGCACCACTGCCAAAGACGTTTGATATTTTCTCTGATACACATCTAAAACGGAATCAACGAGGACAAAAGTTGCAAGCAACGCAATCAACAATTTCATCATCATTTTTAGCCTGTCAACTTTTTTGCAATGCCACAGACCTCTTTGTTGATAAATTTTTTTGGGCCAACTCTTGAATTTCTATTGCCAATTTGTTTTCTTCTTTGGTTGTCCATTTTGTCGAACTCTAATGACAAGCTTGCATATGGCCTCACACATTTCGCATCAAAAAAGTGGCTGACCAAAAGCTGTAATTTATGCCGGAAAAGTATAGGACGAACACCAACTTTGGGGATTATTTTGAAAACTAATGAGAAATTAATTAAAAATTGAAATGAATTATTACTAGTTGGATCCTCGGAAACAAATAAATTTAATCAAAAGCAATTTGGTTGAGATTAAGTCTTTCAGTTGGCTAGTCTAAACTTAGTACTGTGTGCCAATTTAAAAAAATCGGTCCTAAGAGAAGTGCCATCTACTGTAAATACCAATTGCTCCTCAGTTAAAAATAACTCAATACTTATTAGATACACATCGGTACATTAGCAAAAACAACCATCACTTAATCATTACTACCAGTACAGTAAGCTTGCCAGCAAGCTTGCTTGTTATGTCTTTGGGCAAGGTACTTAACGAAATGACTCCATCTTTATGTGGCAAACAGGTGGTGAGGCCAAGAAGTATACCCGACGTGGTGGCCCAGTCTCACGAAAGACATGCAAAAAGAGCATGAGTTCATACGCATGAACAAATGAAACGGCATAGTAAGTTTTTAAATTACCCTTGGTCCAGCAGCCTAGGCAATTGCCCAAAAAATTGTTAAGGAGTAGTTATTGTCACAAAATTACGTCTGATATATCAATACTCAAGTCTGCAAGCACTATTGACAAAAAATTTCAAAGGATTACTGATTTTATCCATCAATATCTAATCGAACATATGGCAAACGGTAGAGAAGTTTGCCTTGTCATTTAGGCTACTGTATAATTTAGGTATACAACTTTTCAGTATACTTATGCAACTAAATATACTGTATAAGTTACACATTACAATTAACTTAAACTTAGCGTTCCCAAACACGCTGATTAATCAAATATGAAGCCCTCACAGTAGCTGACTACAAATAAGCCTGCATGTTTAGCTCATAAAACTAGCCCAACTATCAGCAATAACAAGTAAATCTTAGCACTTTTTATCTTACTTTGACTTCAGATTCATTCCTTAACAACAGTAATACAAAATATTTAACGTTCATTTAACAACTTTATCCATTTGATTTGTAAAAAATAATATCACTCTCATTCAATTTAATGCAAAAATACTGAAAATAATCAGCCACTATTTTTGAAAGCGCGTTTTAATGACGTTTGATCGCGTGCGTGTAACCTTCCTATTGTAACCGTTTAAATATCACTTTCGTTTGTTAAAATATTTCTCCTTATTTTTTGGAACTCTTGACCTTTTTCAGTTAAATGGCTTTTCGAGTTGTAGATGATTCCGGCGGGCGAAGTGTATAGTTTTTTGGTGATCACGTTTATTCTTACCCCCCTGACGATAGATGCAATGGTTTAGAAGCTTGCAGTCTTTAGCTTAGGATTCTATTGATCTAGCGATCCTTTAAAATAATTTGAGGAATGAGGCTGTTATACACTTGGTACTATATGTTTAAGAACAAAAATTACGAGAATGTTGTTCGTAGATGAAGTTGTTCTTCGTCGTTGTTTTGCTTTATTTTTCTCAAAGCTGAAAACTTAAAAAAATTACATCTAAAGTGAACAAACTTACAAAAGTTTTGGTATTTTTTTCGTATAACTTTCCCCACGATCTCAGCTACTACATCGATGTTTTCTAATGTAGATTTGGCTGCTGAAAACGAAAATGGTGCTGCGACCCTAACAACTTCGTCTGTTCCTTCGCACGTATCCGCTAGCTGCGCGTGCTTGAGGAGGGGAATTGTGTAGCAACCTCAACAACTTCAACTACAAACCACAAGCAGAAAGTCACCAACAACACTTAGCTTAAAATACGGAACGCCATCAACTTTCAGCAGCTATCATGATAGAAGTGACTAGTCGCCACACGGAGTGCAGTCATTTAAACTTGGATTGCAGTCAGATGTCTGCCGTTGTGCTACAATGGTACCGGTATTTAATTCCGTAGCAAATCAATAGTTTTCGAAATATATGTTGGCCCATGGGAGTTTCAGGGGGTCTCCCCCCCTGACTTGTTTTTTGCGACGGTTTTCGACGCCAGATTCGTGCTCAGGGCCACTAAATCCGTTGAAAAAAATCAAATAATAGCCCAATTCGGGAGGGGGGGGGGGTGAAACAAAAAAATTTCCAAAGTTTTACTATTTCTATTAATTTTTTTGGTAAAATTTAGGTTTGTTAGAGATGGAAACCTGATATATTACAAAGCAAAATAATTACTCGAAAAAGCAAGTGGCATTAATTTTTGGCAGTGGCTATTTCGCCGTCGACGGCAATTTGCCTTTGGAATCTATTTTGCCCGTGATCATTCACGTGTGTTTATATAGCCAAATTTGTTATTGTCACACCAGTGACTCTGTGGTGTAGTGGATAGAGCGCTGGTCTTGAGATACCGAGGTATCGGGTTTGAATCTCAGCTGGCCAGGGCTTTAAAAGAAAGGCAGTGTATACTGAAGGGAAAGGCCCGGTATGTAAATGTATGGGGCAGTGTACACTGCAAGGGAGTGTGCAGGGTGGGGGATAGAGACCTGGGGGTGCAAAATTTTTTAAAATGGTTTTTAAAATTGACCAATCAGAGACGACCAAAAGTCACATGTTTAGTACGTCATTAAGATTGACCAATCACAAACAACTCACGGCAAAATAGTCTCTGAGGGTAAATTGTCGTCGACGGCAAAATAGCCACTGCCTTAATTTTTCGTCAGTGGACGTAATTACCTCACTTTACCCTAATTAACGAACGGTGTAACATAAAGTTTAAAGCAAAAGTTCTCTTACACTTACAGTGTAGTAAAATTACTTTGAGATGGGCAAGTCCCTCCAAAGGAGTGTCTGATGATCAAAACCAAAGTACCGTACTTTTATATTAATAAAAATTTGCAACACACTGGCTATGTGCAATGTAGTAGTCTTTAAAAATATGGCAAATGGAAACTCCAAAGCGAGTGCAGACGTTTAGCTTTTTGTGATCAGGAAAGTAAGATTTACAAAACAGCTAAGTTTCCTAAAAATCTTGAGAAGAAAAATTGCATGGTTTAGATCAGTTGGCATGGAATGTCTCAATAGCAAGATAGATCAAAATAATGTTAATTTCTTGATTTATATCTAAAAATAAGAGATAAGTTAATTTAAAAGATCAAGATAAGAGTTCTGTACCAGTGTACAGGTGTATTATGCAATATCCATCACATGTAATTATCGCATATTTTCTTGCTTTGCTACAAAGGTAATTATTTGTTTTATGCCTTGTTTGTCTGACACCTAGTTGGTCCAAAGGTCCAGCAGCTAGTTTGTCCATTGTCTAGTTTGTTTTGGGCCTAGTTGGATTTTGTCCAGTTGCATACACCTAATTGCCATGGGTCATAGAATTAGGGTTGGTGTATGTGCAAGGTAAAGAGTTAAACTTAGTGTTACAGTGTTAGAGTTTAGGTAGAAATAGAATTAGAGTTAGTTGATATTGTAGGACATTGCAAGACATGGTGGACATCACAGGTGTGCAGATGAACTGTTTACAGTGCCATGTTCTTGTCTTTAATTTCTGTGGCATAGCCAAAGCAAGTGTAGCAACCTCAGCAACTTCAACTACAAACCACAAGTAGAAAGTTGCCAACAACACCTGGCTTTATATATGCATTGCCATCTACATTCAGTAGCTATCATGATAGAAGTGACTAGTTGCCACACAGAGTGCACTCATTTTAACCTGGATTACAGTCGGATGTCTGCTGTTGTGCTACAAAGGTGACTCTGCAAAGAAGCTACATCTTCCCGATATAGATAGACAGCATGATTTTTAGTCAAACAGCACAAGCCATTGTCGAGTTGCCAAGCCCTAATGTCAAGGTCGCCTTCCATTGAAATCGTGGCAGGAATCTTACTTACTTCTGCTGGCAAACCTTACTCTCTCAATGTTGGTGCTGAAGACATGTTGCAACCTCAACAACCTCCTCCATTCTTTTGCACATCTTCGCTAGCTCCACGTGCTTGAGGAGGGGAATTGTATAGCAACCTCAGCAACTTCAACTACAAACTGCAAGTAGATAATCGTCAACACACCTGGCTTTATGTATGCATTGCCATCTACATTCAGTAGCTATTATGATAGAAGTGACTAGTTGCCACACAGAGTGCACTCATTTAAACCTGGATTACAGTCGGATGTCTGTCGTTGTGCTACGCAATGCTCCTGCTTAACTGGAAATACGTCAGATGATGATACACTTAATTGATATCATATTTTTGCCTAGCACTGCATTGTTTATTTTTCCACAGTTTTAAGTGCTATGACCTCAGGAACGATTTTGATTCTGCCATATTTGTGTGTAGAGCATTACTTTATTCATAATTTCTATGTTGACGATTTTTGTTTGTGATCTATTTAAAACTGTTTTGTTGGTAAAAGAATGCACAAAAATTGAAATATAACCCCAACAACCACTGAAATGTAGTCAAGTGGGTAAAAGCACAAATTTATGGTGACCTGATTAAATGATCATTTGATCAAACTGTACAATAATTGCATTGCTGTGCTTTTTGAGAGAGCGCTCTTCATATAGATTTGGTATGCCTGGCTGATTTTAACAAGCTATGTATTTGTTGATACTAAAAAATTAAAACTTTAGAAACTTCAGAGCAAGTCACAAATATTTTTAGAAGCGCTTGTTGGGTAGCACCTTTGTCAATATTTGTGTTCCTGGAGAGTAAAAATACTATAAATAAATGATGCAAAAAGAGGGCTCCCTCCAACCAAACCTATGGTAAATAATTCATTTGTTTTCCAGGCTGTTCCAGCTTTAGAATGTTATTATTTCTTTGTGGTATCAAATACAATTTTGGGGATTTCAAACATTGATTAAGTTAACAACTACCTTGTGAGAGGCAAGATAAATTTGAGAAAGTATAGTTAACAATTTGCCATCTATAGTCCAATTTCATACAATTATGGAGGATGTAATTGAGCTTCATGAACTTGACTCATCTCTGGTGCATCATTTTGCAAGTGAAGGAAACTTGATTGGTTTAAAAGAAATTATATCACAAAGACCACAAGAAATTGATAAGTGTAATGAGGTGATGAATATATTACTTGGTTTTCTTCACATAGTTTGTTAACAGATATATTTATTTTTCTGAGTTTGACTATAATTCATGTCAACATGTGTTGGCACATCAATAATAGAATTGTCATCGGTATCACAGCTGTCAAATCTTTCCAGCTCTTCTTCATCAATGCTTTCAAAAAAGTTGCTTATATCAGAATCATCATTCATAATAATTTCACTAGCATAATTGAGATCCATTTTTTACTAATAAGTAAAATCTAATATAACATAAAAAAAGACGAAATATGTCAACACGTTATAACATAAGCACATGCTCAGGCAAATGATATTACTCTTTGCTCAGGCTAGTGGTATTACTCTTTGCTCAGGCTTTGTCCTTAGGCAGTGGCTATTTTGCCGTCGACGGCAATTTACCCTCAGAGACTATTTTGCCGTGAGTTATTTGTGATTGGTCAATCTTAATGACGTACTAAACATGTGACTTTTGGTCGTCTCTGATTGGTCAATTTTAAAAACCATTTTAAAAAATTTTGCACCCCCAGGTCTCTATCCCCCACCCTGTACAGTCCCTTCCAGTGTACACTGCCCCGTACATTTACATACCTGGCCTGCCCCTTCAGTGTACACTGCCTTTCTTTTAAAGCCCTGGCCAGCTGAGATTCGAACCTGCAACCATAGTATCTCAAGACCAGCGCTCTATCCACTACACCACAGCGTCTCTAGTGTTATCATAGAAAATTTGGCTATATAAACACATATGAATGATCACGGCAAAATAGATTTCAAGGGCAAATTGCCGTCGACGGCGAAATAGCCACTGCCTTGTCCTTACTGTACTACAAGCACAACCAATCTATAATTAAATTTACAAAATTAATTTTAAAATAAATTTTATTTCTTGTCCCTGCTTATTTCATTGACTAAAAAAGCTACTCCGTCAATTATGAATAAAGAGAACTTTACCCTATATCATACTTGATTTCACAAGCTTGATTATGTATCATGCTAAGAGCATGCAGAAGTAGAAATCATAGAAACAAAGATGCTTTCTGCACTCAACCAACAAAATTTTCTAAATAAGCATGGATTTACATTGTTTTGCACCCGATATATGTCATTTTGCACTGAAAGTATTAAAAGCTTAATGCATTCACAAATTTTTGTCACATTTTTGAGGTATGATATCATAATGGCAGTTTGGCTAATAGAAAATTTTTAAGCATTATCCATGTTTGGTGGATTGTTCTGTCAAAAAAACAAAACAGTTGTTCAGCAATGTAACCCACTTTTTGTTTTTTGTGATATTTTACATGCTAATTTTTTGTATCTGTAGTTAAACTAAAGTCAGTTAAATTTTTAATTATATTCTTACTTTCCCTTCAATTATTGTAGTCTGGTGCTGTATTTGATTTGTTTTAAAACCAAACTAAGTCAATGTTTTTCTGTTTCAGACTAATCAAACTCCACTACATGTTGCATGTGAGATTGGAAATATTGAAGTTGTAGAATATTTATTGAGCCAAGGTGCAGATGTAAATATTAGTGATCACAATGGCTTCACTCCATTCATTGTGGTTTGCTACAAAGGCAATTTTGATTGTGCTTTAAAAGTTGTTACTCATGTTCATCAAATTGATCATACTGACAAGGTAGATATAAGCATTTGAAGTTGCTTCAAATTTTGCCATCATTTTCTTGTGTTATTTTGTATAAATCAGGCCACTTTTAAATGCTCCTTAGTGAGACTTATGTTTGCAATTTTGCTGGATAAAGTTATTCAATCATTGCCATGGTAAGTATGTTGTCAAATTTGGTTATCCAACCATCATCATAGTAGATATGCTGTCAATTTTGTCATGTTTCAGCAATCTGTTTGACATAACGCAATAGCTTCAGGAATTGATTTCTTTAAAAAAATTTGTAGAATAATTTCATCTTTATTTTGCCGAAAATTAAAAAAGTTAATTTTGATGAAACGCATATCAATCAGGATTTACTGATAGAGCTGCTCAATAAAACTGTAGCATTTTATGGCTTACCATTTGTGCTGCTATGTCCAATTCAAGTGTACCTTTGGAGAGCATGGTTATGGTTTATTCATAATTAATTTTTGCTTAATGTACTCATTAACCACTTGACAGCGGATTTTCAAAAGCATTTGTATGTTCTGCTAGCAAGGTTTTTTAGAAAAATTGCATAAAATTGAAAATTCTTAAAAAAGAACAACTAAAAAATATGAATAAAACTATACAATATAATGATAAAAATAGATCAGTGTCACGTATATAAATTTGCGTATATATACATCATCCACTGTCAAGTGGTTAATTGAAATATTTACATAGTCAAACCAGTAATTTTATGTCTATATGCAAGTTATTGAGGAATCTAGGTTCTTGAGTGCCGTAGGTGCAAACATTAGATTAATTAACCACTTTAGCCTAAATGGCATTAAAATGGCAAATAAGCATAGCTTACAATTTGTTGTTATAAACCTGTGGTTGATAAGGTTTAGTGTTCAAGAAGCAATTTTAACCAATATTGATCAACTTAGAAGCCATTTGCAGCCATAAAATTCAAGGTGGCAGTGCTACGTAATGCTGAGATAAATGCTTTTTTCCTTGTTCAGGAATCACTCTTAAACTATTAGAAGAATTAGTTAATAAATACTTGTCATTTCTATAACTGAAAACCTAATCAACTACAGTTTTGAATGTCATAAAATCCAAGGATGCAGACAAAAATAGACAGTTGAGAAAGAAAGCTATTTTTTTAAGTTTTGACAATCTAAAACTGAAATTTTAACCAAAATTTGATGAATGTTTCTTAGTTTTTAGGTAAATGTCATATGTTGAGTTGTGTGAAACGGCTTTGTTTTAGACTTAGTAGTTTTTAGAAGTACACTTTGTTTACAATACTAACAGTAAGTTTGATTTACTTCTGGAATTTTAATAAATATATATCTTTGGGCTTTTCCCTCAGTTTAGCACTTCCAATGTATTTGTTGGTTTCCAAGAGAGAGTTTGTTTCGACATACCAGCAAACCACCTTGCAATTTCTTTATAGTGGTGACACCTCTGCCAGTTTCAACAGTAAGTCAGGTTATGACAAAACGAAAATTTTAGTTGCAAATCAAAGCCACTGTTAGTCAATGCTTTAGGGCATCAAAACTTGGAACAATAGAAGTTAAGTCAATTTTATGTCCTTTTTGTCTTTCGTTTTTGCTGGTTTGGACTTGCTGTTTCGGTGTTTGTTTACAACAACTTATGTGCTTTTGAACCAGACTTTTTGTTGGAGCAACACAGCACTTCAAATTCTGATACCCTTACTGATGAATGTCAATGGTGCTGTGTGGAGTTCCTAACTCCAGACTTGTTTTGTTCCAAAGTCTGAAATAATTACCATCACACCACGCAGCTGCAAAACTTCAAACAGTATTCTCAACAAAGTAACTTCCACTTGTAATTCACAAAGATGCTGTGTCTTTCCTTGAAAATTAGAAGTATTCTATTTGAATACAAGTGCTGCTGTGATAACCAATTAATTGGCAGCATATCTTGAAGGCTGCAGGACAGAATCAACCGACATATGCCTAAATGAATTAGACCTAGCTTGAACAAAAATAAACTGGTTCCAAAGTAAAATTACAAGACAAGCTTTATTTTTTTTGATTGGGACTTCAATTGGAAGGTGTTTCTTCTGATTGAGACTTTAATTGAAAGGTGTTTATTTGAAAGTCGTAAATGTACTGCTACCTATGCTGACAATCAGTTACCAGTTTGGAAAAATCTGATTTTTTTTAATTAACCCACCCTCAAAGTAATTTATAAAATTCACAAAAGGTGGCATTTCACCAAGAAGAGTTTGTTTGTTTCATAAAAGCAACCTCTTAGTCAGCCTGCTCTTACTTGGATGCTTTAGAAGCACTGCAAAATTTGGCCTATCGGTGCAATTTAGCCTCTGTATATGCCACTGCATTGTCTGCATTATTCTAGCAAACAGCTTTCAACAGGAGCTGAAAGAAAACATTCAAGTTTTCAACTTCTGAAAATTTGTTCTAGATTTGTCATATTTTAAAGCAATTCGGGAATTTTTCACTGCCAAATGACAGTACCAAAAAAGATTTTGAAAATAAAAATGTGTGAAATGGGCATGGACTCTGTGGCTGTACTTATATAATTTTATTATGACTGTAGAAAATTTTAATCATTTTAAATTTATGTTTTCATTTTTCTAATGTAGTGACTGTTAAGTTTTTTGATTGCAAACTCAAACAATTGATATGTTCTTGTCTTTTTTTTTTATATTTTATAATAGGGTAATAGCCAAACCTCTAAGCCAGGAGGCATTCAATTCACAGAGACAACTAAAACAATGCAAAAAAGTAAACTATCAATACAAGTACAAGAAACAATGTGAAGTAGCATTCTGGAGATTGGTATCAAATACCACTAAGGTTGGAGCTTGTATGACTTCTCCAACCAGATATCTACTATGTGGCTTCAGTGAGATATTGCAGTAGTTTCACTAGGACATTAACTAACAACCAACTGGTAATGAACTAACTCCATCTGTTTATTATCATTTTTGCCTAGTTTTTTCCCTGCTCAATTGGTTTTGCTGCAAGCATCGCAAGATGTTACCTGCTAATCTCTAGAATTTACGTCTATTTTTATCAACCTTCCTTCTTTTGATGTACTGTTTCAACATGTTTACATGATAGGTTTTCACATGTTTACTTGTATGTGACAGTTAAATTTCTTTTTCCACATATATGGTATTAATTAGTGTAAAAGGAGCCTACCAATGTGTTAACAGCTTGTCAGCATCCGTGCGTATGAATAATGGCACTTGATTCACTCTCAGAAAGTCTTGTTGAGTTCTTGTGTTTTAACCAGTACTATGATGTTAGTACTCCTGGGCTAAATTCCATTGCTGATTCATACCAAAGACTTTAAAAGTGGTATTCACTGATCATTTGCTTGGCACTGGGCAGTAAGAGTAATGCAGAGGGTGAAAGATGAAATTGGGTTTACTTAGTCACGATTGGAAAGAGTGCAATACAGGGTGTTTGGAAAGCACTGTGCACTTACATATTTATTAACATACATGTTTTAATATAGAATACAGGAGGTAAATATGAATGACAATTATAAATTATGTTGAAAGCTACCCCCCTTAGCATCAATACAGGCTTGAACCCTTCTTATTTTATTTCTAAACACCACCATCAGTTGCTTGCTTGAAATAGACTGAATGAATGTTGTTATTGCTGCTTGCAAGTCATCCAGCATGCGTGGGCCATCTTGATACACTGCAGATGTTGCTGCTCCCCATAGACAAAAGTCTGGTGGATTCAGATCTGGTGAACTTGGGGGCCACCAGTCTTTCAAAATAATGCGATCTCCAAAGAATTCCTTTAATAAATGCATAGATCTGCCAGTTATGTGGGCAGTAGCACCATCCTGTTGAAACCATGAGTAATTGATTTCATCACTTGTCATCTGACTGATGAAGGCAAGAAGAATATCCAAACAGTAACGCTTGTTGTTTATTGTGTTCATAAAAAAAATAGAGCCAACAATTCTATGTCTGGAAATCGCAACCCACTCACCAACCTTCTTATCATGTAAGGTGTTTCATGCAAACTGTGAGGATTATTAGATGGCCACAATCTTGAATTTTAGGTTATTAAAAAAGTGCACGGTGACTTTCCGAACCCCTGTAGATGTTAATGGGGAGTATTTGCCACTGTAATCACCATAATAACAGTCTTATACTATAAGTACTTGATAGTAGTTCTTCTTTGCTTATCTCTATAATGCTGTCAAATTCTTTTTATGATTGACAGAAAATATATTGATAAACTTGTTATTACAGCTAATGTATCTTTTTCTACATCACACCACTCCTTTATGATCTGGATTGATACTTAGTGATACCAAGAAGTTATGACCCAACAATCTCCTTACATCTAATCTCATTAGTCCATTGGTAAATTTCTACTACTCTTCAAGACCTGCTTGATATCACTGAAAAATTGTAATAATATATCTTGTTTGATTGTGATTGTGATTTTGTGAATCATAAACGCACAAAAAATTCCTCAAATCCAGGTGGAAAAACTACAAAAGAGCTGCAAGCTACCACCGCTTTGAAAAATTTGTTCTAGTTGTGAACATCTGTCACCATGGATCACTAAATTTTCTGGTTGGAATTAGGGGTGGGCAATTCAGAATAATATACTATTTTAGAATTCCGAATTCAAAATACTGAATCCTTTTTTTGGCAATTAGCACAATCAACATAAAAACATTTATTTATTACAAGTTTACAACAACAAAAGCACAATCAGAGAATGAGTTTATTGCAGTACAAATCAAGATTTAAGCTTTTAACACATTTAATATAACAATTAATTATTATAACTAATTAATTAATATAACAAAATACTTTTAAGCTTTCTACATGTTTGCCTGTCAAACGAGATTGCAATTTAACTCATGCAATTGATCAATATGAATTTCTGTGTGTGTGAATTAATTTTTCAGTCGTTGCAAGCAGTTGATACTTTTACAAAAAGAAAATATGTGACCAAGCTCTGTGATAAAGCTTGTAAGCAAGATGTAAACCAAATCCTATTATCTGGTTTCAAGTGGCATTTTTGATTTGGATAGTTTAGGATTCAAATCCTTTGGATTCAATATTCTGAATTGCTCATTCCTAGTTGGAGTTGAAGATTTTAGTTTTCTTTCATTCATAGTTTTTCAGTTTATGTAGTTTGTGCTGTTATAAGGATGTTTTAGGTCATTTGCTTGCATTAGCTGTAGCATGTGGGAGATTTTGCTTTGATTAAGCTAGTATTTCTGAGTAGCAAAATGCCACTTAAAAAAAAGGATTTTTGTTGGTAGAATAGTTGTTGCTGAACTTTGCTTAACTATCTTTCCATGGTTAGAATACTCTACTACAATAAGTTATTATCCTCATGTTGCTATGTAAATGGGGAGAGTACAAGCTGTAGCATAGCCAAGCCAAATATGCCTGACTAGATTAGATTAGAGGCCAGAGCCCAAAGTCATAGCCACAAAAAGTAAATGAGAGGAGCCAAAATTTCAGGAACATAATGATATTTTTTAGAGCCATTTTGACTAGAATAGAAATTTAGGTCACGTTTTTTAGTTTTTAACTTTAACTTTGCGTTCTAAATGGAGCAAAATAACTTAACTACAACATATGATTGAGCTTACACAAGAGAGCAATTTCAGTTTTTATGACACAAATTATGGAGATCCACAGTTGAAAATGAAATCAAGAGAAAATTACATATAGCTCGTGCACAACCGGAAATTATTTGCTATTTCAGTTGATAATAGCTGAATGCCATAATGGAGTTCTAGAAAATAGCCTCATCTATGTTTGTAATCAGGATGCATATTTTTAATCCACTACCTATCGTAGTTGTGCTTACCATAAAAAAGAAACTAATTTCATAGCAATTTAAACTACTCAACAAACAAAGCTTTAAAGTCATTTTTATGAAAGATTTGAGCTGTCCTGAAATTAGGTATCACTGAAATTGAGGCTTGGGCAGAAGTGGTCAAAGTAGCCTAAAAATTTTTTTGGGTAAACGCATTGTTACTTACTTTAAAAATACTTCAGTAAGTGGAAAGTGGTGGTAGATATTTTTACTTCAATAAAAGTAGAAAGGGTAGTTGAGAATAAAATACCTAAGTGGTAGAGGTAAACAGTAATTTTAATTTTATGAGCAGTTTGTCCTGTATCTACCTAGATCTACAGTAAAAGGCGGACCATGGTACTGGAGCTTGACTCTTGTATTGGTCAGTTGATATATATTGGTCAATATGATGGCTCTCCAATACATTGTATGGGCTTTTTTTTGCTGATAACCAGCAAAAGCATGTTTGAGTTGAATTACGCATGCATTTTACACAAATGCAAGTTGCTCAAAGTGCTACAATGGCTGCACAAGTGCATTTATGCTCACTTACTACTTTTGAAATGGTGTGGTTTATCTGTGTGTGCTTGTGGTAGCACACAATGCATTTTTTCATGCTGCATGTGACCACGATCTAAACTGGCTTGCTATGTGAACATTAAGAGAAAATGCAGCAAAAATTATCTAGTAACTTTCACTGCATAGTGCTCAGCTGCTTTTTGTTATTTGTAGACAATTGTTACATGATTTGACAAATGTAAAATTGGTGAGACGAAAATCTTGAAAATTATGAGCAAAGTGAATAGTGGAATATTCACCACTCATTTATACATGGCATAGGTTTAAAGGCACTGTGTCACCCTTGACCGCAGCTTGTTGTTTAAAGAACATGTCAACAAAACAAGAGCTAAAATTTTAACGTGCAACAATATCTTGCAAAAGCTAGCAACATCAAAATGGGGTGCCACACCACATGTGCTGCGTACCTCTGCTTTGGCTCTGTCCTACTCTACTGCTGAGTATGCTTGTCCTGTTTGAGAGTGATCAGCCCATGCAAAATGCCTCGACTCAGTCCTAAATGAAAGTTGCTGCCTGATTACTGGATGCCTGAAGCCAACAAACGTTGATAATCTCCATCTGCTTGCTGGTGTTGCTCCACCCAAGATCTGAAGAGAAGCTGTCAGCAAGCTAGAACACTCAAGACAGGCCTATGACCTTATCATAGGTTGTTCAACCACCAGCCTGCCCCATCCAGATTGAAATCAAGGAGCTTTCTATGCTGTGTAGAACCATTAAAGGAAAAAATCTCAACCTGGAGAGAGAAAGTGTGGAAACAAAAGCTTAAAGCGCCACAACAAAGCACTCGCGTAAACATCACATCTGAGGAAAAGCTGCTTCCAGGATCAAACTACTGGATAAACCTTGCTCCACCACTGATCTGTGTCAATTTAACGAGAATGCCAGATGGTGTGTGGAACTGTGGAAAACCTCAATATAAGCAACACCAGAAGATTCAAATACATACATAGGTGTAAAGGCATAAGTGGCATTTGTTTTTGTTGGGCTGTAATATTATGAGTTGTATTTGTCAGTGAAAAACATTTCAACAGAAAAGGCTTAATACTATTTACCAAGATCAACTCTTCAATGGAAAACAAATCATAGATACTGCTTTTTTCTATGATCACAATCGGCTCATACTCTAAAAACAAATTATTGATGCCACTTTCTCCAATTTGTAAAAACTAACCAAGAATCATTATAAATAACAGCCCAGGTAGCACTACTGCGGCTGATATAAAGGAAAACATTGGCTACCAAGCCATGCTGCAATCTACGTTAGCTTTGACAAAGCATTAAGTACATTTAATAAATGCTGCTCTGTACGAACAAATAGATTTAGCGCAAATACTTTAAATGTGAAATATTAATTAATTCTTTGCGTTTGTAGAAGTGAGATAACCCACATTTAGCATCATAATCACTGTCTTGTGCTCTACACTCTCCTAAACCTGTTCTTAAGGCCCATGAAATATGTGTTGTGTAATAAAAAAATAAATTTCTTGTTTATTGTTGGGCCACCAATTACCTGGAGATGAG
This sequence comes from Trididemnum clinides, assembly GCA_963675345.1. Classification (NCBI taxonomy): domain Eukaryota; kingdom Metazoa; phylum Chordata; class Ascidiacea; order Aplousobranchia; family Didemnidae; genus Trididemnum; species Trididemnum clinides. The sequence continues at coordinate 33,667,767 of OY776296.1, forward strand.
TAGAGTGAAGTTGAAATTCATATCTGGACTTGTTCACACATGATCACTTCATTTTCTCAACTTGTTTGGGGGATTGAAAATTACAGCAATTGAAATGTGAAGTTTTGCTTTAGATGGACAGTGCAAGCAGCTCTGGTTGAATAACTAATAGTAACAGGAGTAAAGTTTTTTTGTGTCTCCAATAATGAAAAAGTTTTTTGCAAATTGTGCAAAACTATTATTGTTCAAGGTTCCTTTAAAAGAAAAAATAACCATGCATCAAATCTCTGGAGCCATCTTCAAAATAGGTCTGATGAGGAATACAACAGACTTTATCACAGAAACTTTATAAAAAGCATACACACGATCAAATAAACTTAAAAACTGTGATGGAGCTATTTGATAAAGTGAAGAAATATAAAGGTAGTAACCCTCAAGCAAAAACTATTGACAAATTGATAGTTGTGATGATTGCTACTAATAACTTTCCATTCACCATAGTGCAAAACATTGAGTTTCAGTGGCTTGCTTAAAGCTTGGGCCTTGGTATAAAATTAAATCTAAAAAATTTTATCTAATGGGACTGTTTTCTACTACTTATGATGACTTGCAAAAGAAAATAAAGAAACTTTTTTCAGAAGACTATGCTGGTGATTGCATCAGTTTCACTGCTGACTGCTGGTCAGACACCACAAGATCAATGATGAGTCTTACTGCTCATTTTATGAATAATAATTGGAAAAAAATGATGTAGTTGTGAACATCAGGGCAATGGAATTTTCACCTATGGGTGAATAACTTGCTTCAACTTTCATGGCAATGTTAGAAAAATGATAGATATCCAAAGAATAGGTTTTATGGTATTAAGATACAGGGATACCAACATAGTGGAAGAAATGAATTTGGTTAAAAATCCAACTTTAAGCTGCTTTGCTCACACCTTGCAATTGGTTGTTAATGATTGACTATAAGCACAACAAGCTGTCATTGATGCTGTAGCAAAAACTCAAAAAATTGCCACTAATTTTAATCTGTCAGTACTTGCTAAGCAAAGACTCTGTGCAATATTTAGGTTAGACTTGACATTGCCAAGCATGCGATATTGCAATCAGTCCCAACTTGCTGAATTTGGTTCATATCATGTTTGAAAGGGCAATGGAACAAGAAAAGGCCCTTGCTCTTTATACAACAGAGCATGGAGAAATTTCAAGATATACCCAGTAATGATCAATGGCAATTAATTGAAAATGGATAACCACTCTGAAGTCATTCCTAGAAATCAATTTAGATAACAGCAAATCCAATACTGCAATTTCTTCCATCAATTCCATTGTGTCAGTGCTGAAACTGTCATCAAGTTGTGGTAACCATCACTCACTGGAAATTCAAACTATGAGAAAGGCTATACTGAGTAACACTCAGAAAAGATTTGGAAATTGAAGTTTGTTTAACCCTTGGCATTGCCTCTTTGTTAAATCCAAGATACAATTGTGACTCATTTTGGTCATTCATTATCAAATCTATCATAGCTGAACTAAAGGAAATAGTATAAATAGGTGATAGGAAGAAAATTTTTGAAGGACCTGCAAGCTCATCTAATGTTGCTGCTAGTGCTAGCGTGTCTTTGCAGGATGGATTTGGGAATATGTTGTTTGATCCTCTTGCAATTTTTGGGAAGTATGACCCACATACCAACTGTCCCAGTGGCACAAAAATTGATAAACCACACTGTTGTGATGAGAAGCAGGTAGTGCATTCTATATGGTTGCTGCCAGAAGTTGTTTGGCAGTGTACACAATATGAGGTTTGACAGCAAAAAAGTGGAGTTGATACCAGCTGTCTTGATCTTAGTTTCAAACCTTATTGAGACATTTCTGAGCTATGGTAAATGCAGGTACACTAAGCATTTGTTGAAACCAAAACGCAGTGATCGGTTGAATTGTAGGATGTTTATGGTCACAATAGTATTGACCATGGGGTTTGGGTAACTATTGGTCAGAAAAATTGACCAGCTCTTGGCAAAAGCAAATGGTCAGCACTCTGGATGAGCATAGAAATCAGATTGATGTTTTTGCTTCTTTATACAAAAAGAATTTCAACATGTGTACTCACCTGTGAAAGTGGGTTTTTGTACAGATGTGATAAAAAAAAAGAATTGGTCTTCTCCACTAGTATGTCCAGAAAAGGTAAGCAGCTATTTCCCTGTTTTGCAAAAGTAAAGCAAAGGAAGTCATGTAAGGAGTTTAAATGAGTGAAAAGCTTATTGCAATCTTTTTTGTTATTAGAAACAGTGAAGGTATCATTGACGTATTGGTAATACATGCAGGTCTACTCAGTTTTGCTTACTTGCTCACTGCCTCATGGTTTTTTTACCTTTTCTGGACATGCTAGTGTAGAAGACCAATTTTTATTTTGTCACATCTGTATACAGAAAACCTACTTTCACAGGTGAGTACACATGTTGGAATTCTTTTGTTTAAAGAAGCAAAAAAAAACAATTTGATTTTTACACTTGTCCACAGATCCACGGCCATTTGTTCTAAATCCACCCTTCCAGCTGAACTTGCCAAGCTCCAGTCAATTTTCATAAGCAATGGACTTATGATTACCTGGACCACATGGTCAATACTGTTGTGACCATAAACATCTTACAGTTCAACCGATCACTGCGTTTTGGTTTCAACAAATGCTTAGTGTACCTGCATTTACCATAGCTCAGAAATGTCTCAATAAGGTTTGAAACTAAGATCAAGACAGCTAGTACAAACTCCACTTTTTTGCTGTCAAACCTCACATTGTGTACACTGCCAAACAACTTCTGGCAGCAACCACATAGAATGCGCTACCTGCTTCTCATCACAACAGTGTGGTTTATCAATTTTTGTGCCACTGGGACAGTTGGTATGTGGGTCATACTTTCCAAAGGTCACAACAGAGGATCAAACAACAAATTCCCAAATCCATCCTGCAAAGACATTCTTCACACATTCATAGCTATCCTTCTTGCTCCTGAAAATCCAACAGTAGTCGATCTAAAACCTCATGCTCAGCAATAGGATAACAGTTTTTGTTATCCTATTGACAAAGGTACAACAAGCAACAACTGATAACAGTTTTTGCAAAATCAGTCTTCTGCACTCAAGTACACTGAAGATAATTTCAATTCTCGCCTGCAGACCCTTCGTTATTAATATCGTATCTTTGATATTTTTTGACAAAACTGCTTCTGTATTAAATAGATTGCACTTTAGATAATTGACATTATTTTCTTTGTAATTTGAAACTTTGGAATCAAAGAATCTAAATTTGGAAACACTATCAAATTACCTAAAACGTCTCCAATTAGTATTTAAATGCATGTCTATCATGTGCTTGATTCTTTGTCCAAAGTCGATTGAAAATATGTTTTGGTGTTGCAGTTGCCTGTTGGATTCTTTTTTTTTTGTACTTCTGTGTTCAACAAATTGGTATGTGAGATTTGTTTTTGTTTTGATCAAGTTTTATTCATACATGCAATTAACATGTCCTGCTTCAATGAAATACTGGTATGCTTGATTTGCATTTGTTTTGACTATCAACTTTAGATGTAATTTTCTGTAGTAGAGCTATGCATAATCATTTATTTGTAAGGTTTAGATAAACTGTGCAAGAAACTAAAAATATTGGATCAAATAAGCAAAGCAATGATTTGCTGGTCCACTGCATTTGCCTTGCTAGTAATCAATTGCACACTAGGTGGAAGTCAAAATCGGAATCGCAGTTCTACACAAGCACTCACTTACCATGCAAACGACTGAGAAAAAGAACACCCACTGGCTTTTACCTATCCACTCTTGAAGCCACTTTTAAAAAAATCTAAAGCAAATTTGCACAAACACAAAGAATTTGTTTACAGCCTCAAGCTTTCACACTAATTGATTGTTTTCCAAAGATCACTCTTCTGATCAATTGCTTGCAAGTGCTTTGCCTTTTTCTGAGTTTTTATCATCAAACCCTGACGTTTCCTTTTCCTTCTTTTTGGATGTGTTTCCTTGAAAAGAGTCAGAGGAAAAGCTTCAAGAAATGAATGTACACTAACAGTACAGTCAGCTTGCTATTGTTGGGACACAGGTTTAACAGCACCAACAGGACATCAGATGCAACTTGAGCACGTGATTGGTTGCAGTTGTAGATTCTTTCACAGAACTGCACTGGTAGATAAATTCTTCAAAGTAGTTCGTTTTTTATGGTGAAAAATACCATGCAGGCCAAACAAACCAACACAAGGTTGTGCCCACTGAAAACTACTTTTCCTCTTTCTTTTAAAACTGGTGATATTTGGTCAATATTAATGAATATTACTGCTACTTTTACTATCTAACAATGAAATTCATTATAACATTAGAAATAGAACTTTACTAATCTCAGTACAAATCAAAGATATATAATTAAGTAACAATTTAGCAAGTGAGACCATCACACTGGAGCAGTGGATCTCAGTATATGGTCATTACTATGAGGGCTGATGGAGGAGTGCTCTGCAGAGCACCTAAATCGATTCCTTGATTGTAATGTTGATCTTGAAATTCAGTCGATGCTATATGCCACAAGACAGCACCAGTAAAAACTGAGTTTGGGTGGGATTTGAGTCTATGATTTGTACCTGCTACCTTGGCATGTAAATCCAGGTTTTCGGTGACAGGGCATTATTTTAACTAGGAGCACCACTTTAATCACTTGGCCATTAATGCATAAGCATTAATTGTGTTATTTTTGGTAGTTAAATGTTGAGGCCTCTTGTTTAATGATCTATTTATGAACCTGGAATCAGTTGCACCTATGAGTAGTGTGCAAGAATAAAGTAATAATTTGCCAGATCAGCCAATCAGACCACATGGGTAACGTATTTGACTTATTTTTGTGAGGCTAACATTGCAATCAAGAATAAGATTTCAATTTTTTGATGGATCACTCTCCTGTCACCCCAATTATAATGATAGTAAACTAAGATCCCCTGCTTTTCTTTGATGGTCTCGCAAGCTGATCTGGCAAATTATTACATAATTCATAAAAAATACTTGAAGGCCTAGTTAATCCTAGCTTTATAGATCACTAGCCTACTCTGGTGACATCGTTTGCAGGACTCTCATCAGTAATGTCAGGATTGATAATATTGGTTTAGCCGGCTGTGCTAGCTTTACCCATCAGGCACTTGTGTTATCAGCAATGAAAAATTTATGCTTTTTTGGCGTTTAAGATTTTCATGACTTGGTGTGCTCCTTTTCCAAATAAAATTTCTCAGTTCATGGTTTTGGCTAGGTCTTAAATCTTTATGCTCTCATCACTGCTTATGCAAATCCAGGGTGCCATGCATTTCCCTTAGTTTGGAACTAGGGATCACATTTCTGATATTAAGCTATTTTGAAGCAATATAGCAAAAATCTCTTCTATGTGGCAATATTTCACACAAGAACGTTGTTTTCTTTTAATTTCCTCCAAACTCTCTCAAGTTCCTCCTGGCTGTGCATTATGTTGCCTGCTCTTTTTTTCCTACTCAGGCATCCCCTAATAATTAAAAGAGTCGCTGCCTTTTTCCAAACTTTTAGGTTTGGTCCTGACAGCATTATAAAGCTATTGTAAACTAAAGTAGACAAAATGTTTCTCCTAAGTATGATGCAATTTTACCCTGGCAGGGCATGCAATCACCTGTGCCAAGTTGAAAAGTTTCAATTAAGGCAGCTGCGCCAGCTTCACCATACAAACATTTTGAAAGAAGCAACAAAAAGTTATAGAAAATTTAAGGCATTGTTCCTGTACACGTAATAGTGATCATCTTAAGTCTAATAGTCAAGACTGGTAATACAAAGAAAGAATGATGTCCAAACTATTATATAAAATTCTAAGTTATATAGAATTCTATTTCTATATAACTTAACCTATCATATTAGTTTGAATGTATTTTGAAAGGAGTCGGAGCTAGTTTTATGGCCTGTAGTTTTGATAACTGTTTATTGTTATTGTAGACCCTGTGCAAATAAATATTTTTGCTTCTTGTTAAGTTTTGAAGACTTTATTATCTTAGTACAGCCTTTTCTCTGGTTTACCATTAGTTTGTTTGAAAATATTTAATTTTTTTGTGCAATTTTTATTATTTTTTTGCAGAAACTGAGGATGCGTTAGCGAAATTAATTTTTCTTATGGCAAATAAATGTCTAAGCTGACTTTATTACTGTTTGTTAATAGCAGACCCTTTTTCAACATTTACCGATATGGAGTAAAGTCGCTTGGATAGACTATTTTGCTAGGGTTTGATTACTGTTTTCCAATTTAAATTGTTGAGATGGTGATTATGTTCAAAAAGGAATCTGGGTTGTAATGCTTTTGTTGTAGGTTGTTCCACTTTACTGGCAAGGCTTTATTTGTCACAAAATGTTTCAATAATTTTTGGCATTTAAATCCATGCATATTTAAGCATGATAATTCCGAAATCCACAAGGAATGCATAGAAAAATGGAAAAAGCTTGCAATGAGACTACAATTGCAACAAACAATTGACAAGAACATGCAGAAACATATTGACGTGCCTACGATCAGTACTTTATTAGAAAATACAGATAACAAAATGTGCAATCAAGCATTGATTGTGACATGATCTTAGATATCTAAGTGGATACGTAGGAGCTGGCTTTTGTTTGAACACAAAACGATTTTCCTTTGTCAAGAAATCCAAAGAAAAACAGTCATTTGGACTGTGACGTCATCATCACGTCACAAAGCATGTTGTGAAACTCCTTTCAAAATGGTGATCAATTGTGCCAAGTTTGATGCTTTCGAGCGCAGTGGTTTCAGATGACTTAAAGTGCACATTTGTACATACACATGTACAGATAGAACTGCATTTTATATATATTAGATGAAGCATAACGTCTCAGCGTTCATCTACCAAAATGTATACAATTAATCAGTGTGCTTTTGTAGGCAAGTGGTTAAGGTGGTGTTCTCAGTTAGAATGTTTTGATGCCAAAAGTCTTGTTTCACACCCTGGAAAGCTCGTGCCAATCATTGGTTTGATTCCCACTCAAAGGCAGTTTTTAGTGAGGCTGTTATGTAGCAGCATCATATTGACTGATTTTTAAAGCAACTATCATTTAGATTTTGGTATTTGATGGATCCCTTTTCCATCAATTCTTACCAATCAATCAAAACTCACAAACACAAATTTCACTGTTGAAATACTGCAAACACTTTGATGAAAATATTAGAAATTTTAGCACAATTGAGGAAGCAAAATTATCAGAGAAGTACATAAATAGTTTTCAACACCATTCCCCATAATGAAAAAAGCAGCAGGTTTGTTAAGTGGGGACTGGATCAAAGAACTGCAGGCATTTGACATTTTATTGCACGTGCGCATGTTTAAAATGACATTTAACAGCTTATAGTTTTTATTTTTAAAGAAAAACTTTTTTTTGTAAAATGCAAAGTTTTTTGAAAAGACGTTTTTATCGAAACTGATGTATTAGATTACTACATCAAAAGGCTTCTTGACAAAAATTAGGTATAGTATTTGGCATACTGCATTAAGTTCAATCACTTGTAATAAAAGTTAAAGATAAGTAAAAAGAAGATAAGTGGAAAGAAAGTTTGTACTACCCGATTTCAATTGTAGTTTATTTTAAAGGCATTGGCAAGTTAGCGTTAGCACTTAATGATTGTTGTTTTTCTATGAACTGCAAGTTTACAACTTTTTTGAAGGTTTATAGAAATTTATGTTATCCTCGTCAAGATTAGCAAGCTTAAAGTTATCACTGCACTGGTCATTGAACTGAATATAGCAAGCAAAATTTTGGCCATTTTATAGTCATTTCTGTACCAAATTTTAAAGTTTATATGTTTTTTTTCTGGTCAAAGCATGCATTTTCTATTTAGGATATGGGATAGAAATTTAAAAAAATAAGCTAAAAATTTTGAAAAAACAATTTGCAAATTGTGTCGTGAAAGTATGCTCAGATAAAAAGATAAAGGTTAAAAACATTAATCAATAGTGAATTTAACCAAAGGTTAAAGTGCATCATGTGTTTTCTTATACAAAAGCTTGAAGCGACTAAACTTAACCTGCGGTGTATTTAGCTAGTCATAATTGAGTGGACTTAACTTGTGTGTTTGATTTTAGAATGGCTGGTCTGCATTGATGTGGGCTGTTTACAAAGGACATACTCAGATTGTTGAATTTCTTTTGGAGCAAAATGTTAATGTTCACATTGCTGTTGAGGTAAAAATTTGCTGCTACAGGTTGTTTATATGGCTTACTGTGTTTTTTATGTAGCCAATTTGAGCTTATGTAATGGTTTTTCCATCTTGTAGTATTAGTTTAATAACTTTACAAACAATATTTAAAAAAAGTTTTTCTTTAACTCATTAAATTCCGTTGCAAGTGCTCATCGGAAAACAGTTATTTTTCTCAAGTCAAAATGACCTTGATTTGAGTAAAAATGCTGACTCAGCACAAAAGTGTGAAAAAATATTATTTGCATTTTATGTAACTACAAAGCCTTCTAAAGGTAATGGTTTATCAGTTTTTGCATGATTTTGTCCCTGAAGTAATCATTTTTGCATTTACTTTTTTTTGTTCCTCTACAGGAACAATGGTCTAAAACGCTATCACCAGCTACATTGTCTAAAAAAAATTTTGCTGCTCTGTCTTCTCTGTAAGCACTTTCTATTGCGGAAACACTCCAAATGACATGAAACAACTACAAAAATACCAGAAAAAGACACAATTTTATCACTGATGGTAATTCAAGTAGCACATAGGATGCAAGCAAACACCACATTCTTGACCTTTTTACATTGTTTTTTTGCAGTTTGAGCAGTGTCTTCGAGTTTCCGCGTTTACAGGTGGTGCAGACCAACACTGGTGTTTGTAATTATTTTTCCATTAACCCATTAATGCTGAACGGGAACATTTGTGCCCAGCTAATAAAAATGGCTGTAAAAGTAAAGACATTGCATTTAGCTATGTTTCGTCGATAAGGTGTGTACTCTGAAGGTTCAGAACACGTACGGAACATGTTTTGTTTTTCTGTCACCAAGCATGCACGCGCAGTAGCCGGCTGACCTTGACCAAGAAAGGAGTGAAAAATTATGAAAAATTCATATTACATAATTCTTGGCATTAATGGGTTAAGGCCTGAGGACGAAGAACTAGTAGTTTTCAACAAGCCACGTACAACTGACTGGATAAATTCAAGAAAATCTAAACGCGGGAAAGCTCTCAAGGTGACATGGAGCTTCCACACAGCAACTGTCAGCATCTTTATACAGTTCACAAACAGCAGCCAATACCACTTCTTTGCTTGGATTTTTGGTCTGTATTGGCTTATGAGCCTATCAATTGGCTTGCCACAAATGAACATCTTTGCAGAGTGCCTACCAAAGTATAGTACCATTTGTTCATTAAAAATATTTTGCAAACACTCCAAACTGCTGAAGTGAAGCATTGACTCTATTCTGTAGAGGTCAAATTTTAGCAAGCTTGTTTCCAGTAGGAAGATTATTGTTATTAGCAAAATGGATTAACCTCTTTATGTCTTCAAACCTTTTTTCTTGACATTGATCTTGATATCAGTGGGCAGGTGATATTATTATCATTGGTCCAGTGCAAGCGCTGACACGATCAGCTGTTGTATCCTGTCAACAGAAAAATTCCAACAAAAGCTTGGATTTCCTGCAGTGTAAGATGAATGACCTCATTCCGTTGAGATGCATATTGCTCTGTTTCGCTAGCAACTACACTATAGATTTCCTCATTGAATAACAATCAAAAAAGTGCAACTGGCTTAAGCAGAGCAAGATGAGGGTGGCTATCAGCTAAGTGCATAACATTTGCTTCTGATATTTCCTTCAGGCTACTTTTCTTCCAGACCACTGCTTTTGCATTCTTTCTCTTTTTCTTTTGCAGTGGTTTGTTTTCTTTACTTTGAACTACTGATACGTTGGAAGCAACTTCGCTTTTATTGTTGTTATGTACCTCTAAAGTACCTGCAACATCGTTTGGAAGCAAATCATTTTACGGCACTCATCTAGATCATCTTCCTCTACATCAGTAGCATAAGCATCACCTTGCACTGATAGCAAAATAATATCTTTCTCTTCACTTCCTGTTGATTCTAAAACGTTGTCAACTGCTTCCTGCAGAGTTGAATATCTTTTGTGTAACTTGTTACTGGTCATTTTTAACAGAGAAATAATTCACTATCAATTCAAAGAAAGTGCTCCAAAAAAATTAAATTTCCAAAAATAAACATGGGTACTCAGTAACAAAGCTTTTATATCAAATGCGTTTTGTAACTTTTTGTTGAAAAAGGTATTGTTTGTTTTATTTTCTTGGACAGGATTGTGTATTGCTGCATAGATGTCGTGCTAATAGTTCCTTACTGTAAACTAATACAGGCAAGTCACCCCCAGCGTTACTAATCTGCAGCAGCTTTGCACCCTTATTGGACCATTGTTCCTCTAGAGGAACATCCCGTTGCTAGGCAACCAAAAGTGAGTGGCAAAATTTTTTTGCATTTTTTACTTAATTATATCAACAGTAACCAAATACTAAAAAATTACAAGAAAGTGACTTGTATTTCTGGTAGTGGTCATTAATGGGTTAATCAATGGTACTTGCCAACAGAAAGTTGGGGTTAAATCATTCTTAGGAATTGATTATGATAAACATCTAATCACAACATTTGCCTACTTCTTATTGGCAATGCAAGGCTGTTTGAGTGGCTAAAAGCACTGTTTTTATTAACAATGATCAAATAATCGTGTATTTATGCCTCAAAGTCAATGCGTTGTTGTGCTCTTTAGGAAGGCATTTTTCAATGACCTTCCTTGCTTCCTAACTGATTTCAACAGGTGGGCAATTTGGTGAGAGTATCATCAAACAATATAAGTGAAATATTGATGCTTGAAAATTATGAACCAGGTCTGTTAATTGTATGCTTAGCAGCTCTGTTGTTGTCTTTGTGAGTCTGAAAGATAAAAATGCTATGAATAGATGACTTAGGAAAATTTTAATATTTAGTTTAGTGTGTGCTGACAACAGCGCTAATTCCGGCTTTAGTATCAACGATCTAAGTGATGCTCTTATTATCTTTTAGTAGGCAAAGAAAAACAAGCTAATGTACATTAGTGATTGCCAAGACTTCCCTCCCTAAATGAATTAGCTTAGACAAGATGGGGTTTGCCCTATTATGAAAATATCTTGTCCCCACTGTTTACAACACTGGTTGCTTAAAACAAGAAATCAACTAAAAGAGAGTCCAAGCATCTAATTGGTTAATTGCACTGTGGAAACTATTCTGGTGACACAAACCATTTTTGCAAAAGGAAACTATGGATATATGGCATCTTTATAGTATCAGTTCTTTCTTATGGATTATAATTATGCCCTCATAAACAAATGACTGAATAAAAGATTAAGAGGCTTTTGTAATAATTCTGATTTTCCCTTCAACTGTTGCAGGAACTCAAGCAAGAATGAGCACAATGCCTTACATTTGCAATAGTTTTCTTTTAAATGAAAACACAATTGATTTCTTCATAATAAATACAAACCAATGTGGTAAACGTGAATAATTAGCAACCCAAAATCAACAATGATTAACATAATCATGACAAACAAAAGAACTTTGCATGACTAACACAAAACTTACCAGTAGTTTGATTCTGAGCAAAAGAGGATTGATGTAAAGAAAAACTAATTACCAGTAGGTAGAAAAACTAAATGCCAGGCAAGGCACACAGACTATGCGCCAATTTTTCATGCGTTCAAAAATAGTCTCCTTTCCTCTGGTAGAAATTAGCAGTTAAATTCTATTATTATGACCATCTAGAAGTATTTTCCTTGTAAGAGCTGGCTAAAAAGGCATTTTACAATCTCGTAATTCAACATAAGTAATGTATCTCCAGAAAAATAGAAAATTCAAAGGCAAAAGAATTGTTTTCCTATGAAATGCCTCAAAAGCAATCCAACCACCCATGCGTTAGACTTCTTTAACCACTTGCGGACGGATGACGTATATATACGCGCATGCAAACTTTTGCCAAAAAGACGGATGACGTGTATATACACAAGAAAGCACTTTTTTCTTAAATCAATCCCGTCTGGCACGCTTCGCGCGCGCCACAGAGAAAACTGTCCGCAAGTGGTTAAAAGCACAAAAGAAGAAGGCGATATGAACAACCATATTATAACAAAAGGAAAACAATTGCCACGTTTATAACATGTTTACTTAGATGGTATAACAGCTTTGATAGCTGAGCACATTAAACAATGGAAGGTGTCAATGGGCTGTGATGCATCACCACCAATATAGAGCTCTTCATCATTACAGAACCAGGTCTTGGCCACATCACATGTTACCCACTAGATCATTTGTTGGCTTGACCTTGTGCTTCATATTCCATCTGACCATAACACATTGGCTGGAATTCCCCTCCCCCCCCTCCCCTTTGCAGCCGTTCACAGATACCATTTCCATTTTAAGCCATTTCTTTAAATGAAATCAATTTTGGTGTCCAAAGAATAAATATTGGATATACCTCTAGACTGTTTTTGAAGATTTTTGCCTGTGCTGTTTGCTTTGATTCAGCCATAGCATGAAAAGAGGCCCTGCCTTTTCTTTAAGACATACAACCTATTGCAATAGGCACCTATTACGCTCGTTTCAAACAAACAAACAAAAACATTTCCTCTTAATCCAGTGTTACAGATTGATGCTATTATTGTTTAATTTTGATATTTTCTTAAATTTGGGACTTTATTACATTTAGCTTTGCCCCTAATCCAGACCTCCCTACTTTTAAATAAAGATTAGTGTTTTGTACCAATACAAACGTCCTTTCACTTACAAATATCAGTAATGGGCTTTACCATTTATGTTTGCTCTCAAAGTGATAGTAGATAATTTTTCTGCCTACTGCTGTTCTTACTATGTAGTGGCAAGCATTGTGATGGCATTTAACATTATGACTGCACAATGCACTTTGAGCAATTGTTATTAGGATTGCTACTTACCACTTTTTCGTCACTGTAGGTAAATCAATATGAACTAACGTCTCAGAATGCGTGTATGTTTCTTGGCCCTGGTATAAATGATGCCATGCAAAGAGCAAACTAACCCGAAATGAAGCACTCATGGTTTAGTTATAGCAGTAGTGGGATCCCCCATTAATGATGTTGAGGTGAAGAACATCAAATCAATTGGCTGCTGCGACAGCCTTGCCCAATTGCAAAGAAAATTGCTTCAACATTTATATCACATGTAGCTCGACACTTACATTTTGTTGCCAACAATAAGAAAGGACCATCTTCACCCCATCATTTTTTTCTTGGGCTATATCACCCAGTGTTTTGCTTGGAGTAGGCTACATATTAAAATTTGTAGACTTCATTTTTCGATGAGTCTTTTGAATAATTTGATTGATAATGCCAAAGATCCATGCTATCGAGAATGAATAAACAAAATGTACCAAAGGACTTAGTTTTTGTAGAAATTTTAATTTTGTGAACTGCAGGTACAAAAATTTTGTGTGGTAATTGGTAGACTACATTTCATAAACAGTTTTTGATGGATCTATTTGAAAACATCAACAGATAGTGCAAAACAACCATGCTTGTGAGGAATAGTAGTCAAAAATTTTCCAAAGAGCTAACTTTGTCTTACAATTGCAAGTTTGTTAGGTCAAGTAAGATAATTGTACAACTAAAAATGAAACATGATGTATGGCAACTTAGGTTTAATCGCCCATTATAAACTAATCTTTAGCCTCAAGCAGGCCGGGAAAAAATGTGGAATCCAGGAATGAGATTCCCGGGAAATTTTCACCGATTTTCTAATAAAAAAATTTGAGATAAAATTTCCGAAAAAAACTTTTTGAAGTTTTTGTGGTAAATCGGCAATCTAGCTACGTTATAGGGAGGCCCACCCATTAGTGAACAATCGGTAGTTTAAAGTCGCATCGCTCAGGTTGGCGTATTCTTTACGAGCAAATCATACTTATGACATCACAACAGCGTGATTATCAGCGTTGCGTGCTTCGCCTACAGATCTCTTTGATAGCAATTTGCATCGTCGGATCACTTTGTTTCAGATAATTTATCACAAATTTTGTCACTTTAAAGGCGTTCAGTGCGAAAGCTGTAAATTTGATTTACCAACGAGAGTGAAGTTGTTTTGCGCCATCTTGTATCCAATTCCTTATCAGAGTTAGCGCGTTTATGTCATAGACTCATTCATAGTTATTGGCTTGCCGAGTTCGTCTACTGGAAGTTAGTTGTATCAGTGTACTTGGCGGTAGAATAATGGCTTCAAAAGAGACTAGATTTAAATCAAAGATTTCCATTCAGTGTGGTTATTGTAAAGTATCTATGTGAAAGGACAGGCTTAGCAAACATACCCGTCAGCAACATCCCGGTTTGCCTATTAAAAACGTCGTCAAACAAGTCTCACAGCTATTTTATTCCAGAAAAGACCACATGATCAAGAAGATGAAGGAGAAACCAACCCAACCGCAAAAAAGAAAAAGACCGATGGACCAGATGAAACACAATCTGGTAGTACTGCTACTACTAGCGAAGTCCAAGTCGAACAGATTGCCACTGAAATACAATCCGCAGACAGCGTAACGTCAGATACCCAACAACCTGAAGAACCTTGTTGTCGCGGAAGTAAAGCAGCTGAATCAGAATCACCAAATTCCGAAATTAATATAAAGCTTGACACAATTCTCATGAAACTCGCAGAAATTACATCAACAGCGAACAAGCAGTCTGTTGCTCATAAACCTGAAGAATACGATGAAGTTTCGGCCGTAAAAATATTGGTTAAAGCAGCAAATCGGTAAAACAAATTAGCAAAATTGCCAAACTCACTATTGATGTCGATAACAATATGCTAATATGCGATGCTTGTTCCAATGATGCAAGTGTTCGATTACGCTGCAGTGCAGGACTATTTAATTACGACTTTGCTCTTGGAATCGATTTCGCCGAGAGTAACCAGCCAGTTGGTTTTATCAACTTAAAAAAATCCATAGCAAGACACATAGCTGCAGAGACGCATCAAGCAAACTTGGTTCGTATTGGTAAAGAAAGTGAACATTCAAGGAAATGGGCTGCAAAACAGCAATCAATTGGGATAACCGTTGGCAAACAAGCATATCGTCTATTAAAGTATGGACGCCCGTTCGCAGATTTCAAAGTTGACCTTCTCTTGCTAGCTCATGCAAACGCCAAGATTGGTAACTTAAACTATTTCAGAAAGTTTCCTTCAGAATTAAGACCAGTCTTGGCCAAAGTTATTGAAGATAGACTGATGGAGTACTTGGCACAACCGCTAGACGCAACATCCAATTTACCACCATTGGGTATTGTTGCTGACAAACTTACAACAAGACGGCGTACTGGACAAATGCTTGCAGGTATCCTGTTTACACCAGGCATGCCTAACCTTCTTACAGCTGTTTCATTGGGTGTCGAATCAGTTGCTAAACATGATGATGATAGCATAGCAGAAGATATCGGTAGCATGTGTACAAAGTACAAAATCCAAAATGATCAAATTGCAGGGTTTGGTTTTGACGGCCAATATTTTAATTTGAATGTTCACACAAAACTGCAGGACAAAATGAAACTAAGCAAGAACGTCAATTTTGCATGGGACCCAGCACATTTGTTACAGCTCACTGATAAAGACATGCGGAAAAGCATTTCCTGGGTTGATAGCATCTGCAAAGACATTTCTGCTGTACTGAGCAAATTTCAATTTGGAAAAAACTTTGAAGCTGCACTTGACATGGCCCACAACCTTGGCGTAGATTTGAAAGCTCCCACATGGTTCTCGGAAACAAGGTTCGCTTCATACGCACATAACGTTTTAAAAAATTTCTCCGACAATTACGGTATTGTACGCTGTGTCTTAGACAACATCGCAGCAAGTGACAATCGCCAGGCAAAAGACACTGATGACCTTCTCCATCATATCAGAACGCTGGAATTTGTTGTGTAATTGCTGTTGTGTGTTGATTTTTACCGCGCTTTAGGAGTAGTTAGTCAAACGCTACAACAAGTCAATATTCCTTTTTGGAAAAAAACAAAGGCGATAGAATATTTTATGGTATGTCTTGGTGAAATGGTTGAAGGGAAACCTGACCATATACTGGAATTTCACACCCACAAAGCAGACCTGCAAGAATGTATTTTTGCTTGATTGCCCCTTGTCAGTAAAGACGTCGCTTTGATGACCCTGTTACGTGAAACCCGTTCTCCCACACAGCACTGCGCTTGCAGACTCAACCAATCTAGAACTTCCCAAAGTTGTTGTTGGAAACGCATTGACAAAGGGGAAGGTAATGTTTCAAGCGATGATTTCAAGCATGAATCAAAAGTTTACTGCAGAATACTTCAGCGAACTTAAAGAAAGAGAACAAGCTGCATCACTTTTTCCGTTGCTTAACGCTGCCAAAGTCGCCCCTAACAAAGATGAGTTTTTAACGTCTGAACCAGTTCGCTTGCTTCTATCGAAGCATCCAGATTATGCTGAAGGCGCTAGAAGTTTGTCCATCAACATTTTCTGCAATCATGACACTGATATGTTGAAAAAGTGCTGTTCTGAAATTGAATTATATCACTGCGTCTTTACGACTGCTAATCTTTATCTCGGTGCTGATCACGTCCTTAGCAAAATTGCCCAAAGTTTTTGCAGCTATCCCCCAGAGAGCGTCGTTGAAAGCATGGGAAGTGTTATTGAAAAAATTCGAAATGTTTGTGGTGGTACAAAAACATCAACGAATAAAAAAGATATCAAAGACATTAGCGATGAGCTTGTCATTCATTGGAACGGACCACACATAAGCAAGTGTGACGGCATTGTAAAGCAAGCTCTCAATGTACATTTCAAAGGAAAATTATGGCATTTTATTTCTAGTGATGTTCGTGCCAAGATGCACAAAGTCTCTGCTGTAGTAGATAGAATAAACAACAGCAAATCGTCACTGTCTTTTATGTCACATTAAATTCATTGTGCTGAGTTTGACCGTAGCAATGCTGTATGCATGAGTGCTGAAGTGTTACCAATTGCACTACTTTCTGTGTACAGGCGATTTAAATAATGAGCTGGGCTAAGGGTTGACAACACGTTCACGATAAGTTCTGATTATTTTGTTATTAACTCACATGCGGTGCCGGTAGTATTTTTTATGCATTGTTGAACACAGCTTTTTTCGTCTGACAGTTTATGGATGACTCATGATTAGCTTGTTTATGCACTGCACAAATGCATTCACCCTGTTCAAGCAAATGTCTGCAGTTGTATGGTCAAGTTAAACTAATGGTGTTTCGCTTATACGATTTTTATTGTTTCCAGCTTTAATTCTTTGCACACTCGTTTTCGATGCTTGCATACCTGTTGTTCAGTCAGCTGTCTGCCCTTGCGGTGCTGCTATTTTTCTTGATACATTTTTATTCACGTGCATTCCATTTTCACACACGGTGAACCTGTTCAAGCATGCGTTGTTTTCCTGTTTGCAATCATTTAATCTTTTGACAACAAAGCGGCGCGCAACTTCTCGTGTTGTTTGATTGCTGCTTAAGGAGTTGACGACTCCATAAATGACGTAATCATAAGTACGTGACCTACTGCCTTTGCATGTGTCCAGATTGCAGCAAGTTGATGATTTTTGTTTGTTTAGGTGAAACTTACGTTAGCCTACTAGCGCTACTATAACAAAAAACGATGAATAGACAATTAAGGACTGCTGCTATATTAAACACTATATAATAATTCTTTAGCTATCAACATTTTGGGTCAAGATTTTGCCGAAAAGAATGGTGCTAAACAATTATGATGTCATAATTGCCATTGCAAGCCGCTGGAAATTTTTAGTTCAAAAAATGGATTCCTGGGAAACTTTGCATTTTTTCCAGGCCTGGCCTAAAGTAATTGGAGTCACATATTGCTGGAAACCAATTTTCTAGGCTTTCAAAGGATAGTAATTGTTAGTACTTTATTATAACGTTATTGGATTAAAGTCATCTGTTTTTACTCAACTCACCACTTTTGGGAAGCATAAAAAGTTACACCACAGGTCATAAAGTTCATTTTTTTCAGTATAAAAACAAATATTAATTGTACATATTATGCACTATCGGACTCGCATTGAAATAACCTTTAATTTGTTGGAAAAAGTTTAAAAATCAGTTGAGAAGTGAGATTACAACTCATTTATTAGTGAACGGATTTTGCAAAATGTTGCAATTTCTGAAAACATCTTGATATTGTAATCTGCAGTAGCGAACATTTGTGTTAATTGTATAAAGCAGTTTATGACATGAAGGTCTAATTTGCTATTAGTGACACAAAAAGATGATTTTGAAAAGAAATGCATCAATTCTTGTTGTAAGTATATTCAAGATCTTATTTTGTGCCCTCTATACCTGTTGTGCGTTTAGAATTTGTATTTTCAGTTTTGGAGATCAAAGTATGGTAACATTTTTGGTCCCTCTTTATCTGTCACTTATCTTTTTTTTTTGTGGGTATCTTTTAGAGATCAAGGTGTGTTGAATGGAATTGGGGACTAAAGCCTTTACTGTTTGGTCCCCTTCTTTTACAGAAGTGACTATCATCTTACATGTTCACATATTGTGTGATAATTTAAGTGTATTTAACAAGAGCTATAGTGCCCAAAAGTCAGTCGCTTATCAAAAGTGTATAGAATCTGTTAAGCAAAAACGTACTGTGTATGGAAAGAGTGAATAGGCCGCAATTGTAGTTGGGACCATTGTGGGTGAGGATGTAGTACATTAGTTTAATTACACTCTGGTGAGGCTGTATTTTTGCATGGTAACAGCACATTTAAATATCCCAAACTAAGAATTTTCAAACTTTTTAAGATGTGTGTCCTCCTTCTCTTAAAGATGCCAACAAAATGTGCACTCATCCTTATTGCAAAATTAAAAAATATTAACTTAACTATTAGTCTTCATTAATGGGAAGAATGTAGATGATTTTGGAAGCCAGAGTAAAATTTGAGGCTTTGTAGCAGGCAATTCACATCTCTGATCTGCTTCACAGTCAAGTTTGTTAGTAGGTTATGTGTTTATATTCATAAGTATAGAAAAGTCACTTTTACACAGATAAGCTGATAAAAACTAAAGAAGTGTACATACGTAGGTTTATAGCTACAAATTTTTACAATAGGTGTGCATATATTGCCAGTAAATCATTTAATGGTATTGGCTCAAAGTCGTTTTTTGCTATGGAGTTACACTACCAACAATTCCTTTTGTAAATTGTCACAAAGAATGTCCTTAAACAAAGGTTAAAGGAATTCCCAGTCATCTGCCATTCTTAAAGTTTAGTGTCACCCAAGTCTGGGAAATAGCATTTGAATTTCTGCTTTAAGAGTTGGAGATTGACCTGTGTTTCTTTTTTGGATGTTAGGTAATGCACAACCGCTGGCTCACATGCAAACTTACCAACAAACCTATGAAGACTGCCTGACAAAATGTATACCGTATATCCTTGCATATAAGCCGAGTTTAAAACTCAATAAAAAACATGCCAAACTAAGGAGTCGGCTTATACGCGCGTAACTCTTATTGCACTATTTGTTCTCATGATAAGATCACGCAAAGAAGCACAGATTTCAGTTAGCATGCACGTATTGCGTTACGCATTTTGTTCCAGAGAAAAAAAGATAATAACGGTCTGTGATTGGTTGGTAATACATGTGACGCAAGCGATCGCATACAACTGTGATTGGTTGGTAATACATGTGACGCAAGCAATCGTCATACATGTGATCAATTGCAAGTTTACGCTCATCACATGTATTAATAGTACCGCTAGTACAGTTTAAAAAATTTTACCATAGAAATGTCTGATTTTACCCGTAAAAGAAAAAGAATGTCTTACGCTGCTTCTTTTAAACTAAAAGCAGTAGAGGCTGCAAAAGAAACAAGTAACGTTGAAGCAGCAAAAAAGTTTGGAGTGGACGAGAGCAATATTAGAAGATGGAAAAAGGATAGTTTGTTGGATTCCATCCCCAATTCAAAACGTGCAAAGAGAAGGCCCAAAACTGGACAATTACCTGAAATGGAAAAAGACATTCTTGAGTGGTTTGATGCTCAAAGGCAGAATGGCTACAGTGTGTCTAGATTGGCCATACGTTTGCAAGCATTGCAGTTGGCCAAATCTGGTAAATACCAAGGCACCTCAACTTTCACTGCTTCCAAGGGTCGGTGTACAAGGTTTTTGAGTAGAAATGGGATATCACTAAGAATAAGAACAAAAATAGCTCGAAAGCTACCATCAGAATTCCAGGAAAAGATGATGAACTTTCAAAGTTACGTGATAAATCAACAAAAGACTTATGATTTTCTTCTCAGTAGAATAGGCAATATGGACGAGACCCCAATGTGCTTTGACATGCCGAGCAATCAAACATTACATAAAAAAGGTGACAAAACAGTCCTTATCAAGACCACAAGGCATGAAAAAACCCATTTTACAGTAGTGCTTAGTTGCACTGCAGATGGATCAAAGTTGCCCCCAATGATCATCTTTAAACGAAAAAAACCCCCAAAGGATATATTTCCCTCTGGTGTTATCATCCACCAACACCCAAAAGGATGGATGGATAAAGAAGGCATAATAAAATGGATAAATATGGTGTGGGTGCGCAGAAATGGAGGTCTTCTCAAGAAACGTTCAATGCTAGTTTGGGACCAATTTAGAGCTCACCTAACTGACGAGGTAAAGCGGTCTCTAAAGGAGTCTAACACTATTTCGACAGTCATACCAGGAGGATTGACTGGAATGTTACAACCCTTAGATGTTAGCCTGAACAGACCCTTTAAGACACACATGCGAAAACAGTGGACACTGTGGATGGCAGATGGCATGGCTGAACGAACAGCCAAGGGTAACTTCAAATGACCTCTTTTGCCTACAGTTGCATCTTGGGTGAAGAATGCATGGGATATGATTTCCAAAGAAATGATAAAGAAATCTTTTTTGAAATGTTGCATCAGCAACGCTTTAGATGGTACTGAAGATGATGCTGTATGGCAGGAGGATATAAATGAAACTGAAAAAGAAGACAGTGATGCAGGGTCGGAAAGTGAAGATCAAAATGAAGAAAAGTGGGATGATGATAATGTCATGTATACAATGAACGACTGAAAAGATCACTTTGGGGACTCTGACAGTAACAGTGAATATGAGTTTGAAGGATTTTGAGTTACTTGTCGCTGTTATTAATAAAAGTAAAACCTAAAAATAATTGTTATCATTTTGTTTAATTCTATTCTGCAACATTTTGCTGTGATAAGTGCGTATGGCGTGTTACGATTTGTAAGGTCGGCTTATATGCGGGTTTTTCTAAAATTAGCATTTTAAGGTTGTTTTTCTAGGGTCGGCTTATGTGCGAGATAGGCTTATATGCGAGGATATACGGTAAATATTGCTGAGCAAAGCCTTTCACCATTATCAGTAATTGATTTTGAAGCCATAAAAATGGATGTTTTTGAAACTGTTGTTGGTACAGTGTCAAAGCTAAGCTAGCAAAAGGTGTAATGCTGCTTTCTCCAAATCAGTTCACAGATTATTTGTTTAAATTTTTTTGGAGCAGCTAAATATCTCGTGTAAATAGGACATGGTTATATTGCAATAGTGATTTAGAGCAACATTTGTGCATTTTCCATGCTTTTTTTGTATAGTTCTTTTTATTTGCAGACATTAAAGTTTGCCTGAGTTTGATTTGTGTATAATGCAATTTTGTTTGTTTGTGGTCCGTAATTCTCAATCGTTTCTGACATGTGGGCCATTTTCAAAGTAGACAAATGCCTGGGGTCTGGTTATATATTTTTCTCAATTTCAGAAGTGACCTCAAAAAAGTTTTCAAAATAAATTTTTAAAATTTCATGAGTGTGGTCAACATAAAGTAATAAGGCTGGTCACTTAAAAAACTTTTTAAATTCCTCTTGGAATCAAGGCTAAATAATGGCCCCGACCTTGGCTTAGGTCATCATCTCTGTCATAATTGACTATTATTTTTTAAAGAAACAATCACTCTGCTTGTGAGTTTTCTCTTGCTTACTTTCCTGCATCTTTTACAGCAGGAACTCAAGTTAACTGTACATCAAAGATTTCTGAGGATGATATGGAAAACAAGTCATAACAGCATTCATACAAACTGTGTGTTCTGTGTTCAAATTCTCTGGGGATAAAACTCTGGCATTATGTTTTGATAATGTAGTAATTTGCATGATTGTTTCAGCCCTAAAGTTCACAAATGAGTAGCATACCACCTGCAGACTGGCAGCAACAACAGACCTTGCTCTTTCAGTTTGATTAAGTTAAATATGATTAATAGATACCTATGATATTTGCAAGAGTCATTCACAAGCTTTCAGAAAAATAAGTTGACAGCGTGTGTTAACAAGATTAAGCTTATATTGACATGAGAATAATTATCATAACTAATATGAAATACCTGGATGTTACCACAGCTATGATGCAAGAAAAAACTGCATGCAAACTACAATTGTTGCTTGATTATTATGGAAAGTATTTGAACTAGTTACATTCTCCTGTCAGAATTAACTAATATTACACAATTTTGCAGTTGCAAGTAAGCTTTTGCTAAAATTAATAAGTATTTGATAGTCACAGCCACAACTTCACAGGAGGTGCTTAGATTTTTGAATGATGTAGTAGTGATAGTAAATGTCTTACATTTTTTCTTAAGGTATTAGAAAGTAATGTTATTGGTAAGTGATAATGATTTCATTAGTCTTGTTAGGCAGTGGGGTGTTTAGAGAAAAGATGAAGGGCAATTCTCTCCTTAAACAGTATCACAGTAGCAAAAATGTGAAAAGAAAAAGGTTATGATGCATGTCTCGAGACCAATATAAGCAAAATTTTCACTTTAGAAAAGAATGAAAGGTCTTTAAGAAATGAAATTCACGATTTCAAAAATTTGATTTCAAAAAATATATATCTTTAATTTTTCAAAATTTTCCGACCCTTCAAAATTGTTTCTCAATATGTGACTATTGTGTACTGATTTCACAAGCCAGATACAAAAGCCATTTAAGAAATTTTTTGAAGTTTAGTCCCAGTTCAAAGAAATCAGGAAACATTATTACCTGGCTTGGTATTGCGATGAAAATAATGGTAGACAGTTTGAGACACTTCCAAACCTGTGTTTATCAAACCCTTGAATATTTTCTTGCTGCTAAATATTTTTTCACTGTTATTACATTTTAATTAACTATTGAACATTTGAAAAGAAGTTTCAATTATTTAACACCAAAATTTTTGTATTGGTAAAAATCAAAGCATGCAAAAATTGGTTGAAGAGAAATTTGTGGTCATGAATACCTGCAAGATTGGTAAACACTGCTTTTGAGTTTGGCAGAAAAATTTAAAAGCTAATATTTGTAACTGCATGTAAAAACTGCAGCATCTTACTTAAAAGGCGCTTGTTTGTGTCTGTCTTACCTCTCTTATTTCGACCATTGTGCACGGGCAGTTATAAAAGACTGAAGTAGCTTCACATCCACAATTTTGCTTTAGAGGAAGCTTCCTTTATGTATGTGTTTTCTGTTAATTTGGTCAATTTAATTTTTTTTGGTACTGGTAAACCTAATCAATAAATTCACATTTATATTGAATTTAAAGACAGTCTTGGAATGGTTTATCAGATTTCATGTGGAAAAACAATTTTTTTTACTATTAGAGATGTAGTTATTAGCAAATTTTACTGTTTTACTAATAACCCCATAAGGAATTAACACAAAATAAGGTTAAGATTTTAACCAATTCTAGGTTTGACCTCGACCCCCTTCAAAAAATGATGTAAAACTGGAGCTGGGAGCTGGTGTTATTGCTAATGTATTTACGATTAAAATTGGCCAACAAATGTGATGGAAAAATCTTTTTGATTTTGTTTCAAGTTAATTGTGTTGAGTGGTAATTTGAAGAAGAAAAGAAGCAAGGTAGTGGAGAATGCATTACTTTTGTTGCAACCACTTGCTATTGCATCACAGCCATGCAATGTTTACTGACATGTCACTCAGTGCTAGGAAACAGTCCCAGTCAAAGCTATGGTAAAACCAATTTTTAATTTCTCATCACTATCTTCCACACATAACCAGTTGGATGATTTTGCTTGCAAAATTGTAAAAAAATCACGAACTGACAAAAATTACCAAAATCACTGTACATTTTTTGCACTGTTGAATATTGTCTGCAAATCACTAAACATTTTTTTGCAAATTTGCATTGTTTTTACTCATAAAGGGCACCCAGAGGTGAGCCTCTATTTCACTTTTGAAAAAGCTTGTGACTGCTTCACTTAATAGTGCACTCACATGAACTGCTTTGAGCATCTACAAGTTTTTGGCCAAAGAAAACGACACAGGCTGTAGCAACTTTTTATAAAGAAGACCTGGCTTGACATGACTTTTTTATTTTCCATGAAGTTAAAAGAATTGTCAAAGTACATGTTTTCAAAAAACTTATGCTATGCATCAATGAGTGGCATAAAAGAATGGGAAAAAATGCATTAGATTTGAATGTGATATTGCATTGAAGGATTTAGAAGAATTTGTGTGCGTTTTTGCATTTGTTTGCATTTTTTATAGTAGAATTTGTTGTTTCAGCAGTATTGTTAACTCTGTACTAGTTTGAACTCAAGCATGTCACATAAATGTGAAATAGTTTTTGGGTGTCCATGAGACAGAACTTATAGCTCCACTCAGATGCATGAAGATGCAAACTGCTCTTTGTTTGAACAAAATGCAATTAGTTTTGATAATGGTTGTTAACAATTATTGCAGTTTGCTTTGTGCACAGAAGTTTGTAATTTGACCAAACCAAGAATGTTTTATTTTGAAGCTGGCATTTAACAATGGGATTAGAAATGACAAAATTATTAGCTTAGAGTGAAACATGTTTTGCTGCAAACATGCGGTTGTTAGTTTAGTTTTGTTCATTTGTATATGCACTTCCCTAATGCTGTTTTCATTTGATTCAGTGCTAACTGGTTTGAACATTTTAACAAAAAAAACAGTTTTCTATCCATAAAAAGAAGACATTTGCATTAATTTGCAACAATAATAATAATAATAATGCCAACACAAGAATATTATTTCTTATCAAACCATGATTTACAATGTAGTAGGGCCAAGATAGATTTGACACCTAAAGCTTGTTCAAAAAACATGATACTTGCAGATAATTACTAAATTGGTAATGCAGAGTTGCTAAGAGATCTAGATTCGTGCAAAATAGCTTAAAAGCATCATCAATATATCTTTCTATTTGTTTATTTGAGATAAATCAGTGCCAATACCAAATGAGTATACAGGGGGGTGCAAAAGTAGGTATACAGTAGTGTCACATCAGAAAAATTAGTGACATGATATGCTGAAGGATACAATAATACCACAGGTACGTGAACAATACCAAGATGATGACTTTTGTTTTCAGCAAGATGGGGCACCACTTCATTTTGCACTCGATGTGCGTACACTACTTGACTCAGAATTTCCCAACAGGTGGATTGGGTGCTGGGGACCCATCGAATGGCAGCCACGCTCACGGACTTCTTTTTTGGGGGGGGAACTGTTAAGGAGAAGGTTTTCGCCTGCAGGCCACGCACTGTTGAAGACATGAGTCAGTTTATTTTGGAGGCTTGTCAGGAAATTGATGCCAATGAAGACCTTTGTTCTTTAGTGTGAATGAGTGTCAGTTCTCGATTGGAAGAGTGTGTAAATGCTGACGGCAAACAATTTGAGTACCTAAGAGATTAGGGTCTTTAATTACACGTGCTTCTTATTGAATCTGTTTCTTAATTCGTATTAAAAGAAATTTCTTTGTTTGTATAATAAACGCAGTGTGCAATGTATTTGTTTCTCTTTTTAATCACTGTATACCTACTTTTGCACCCCCCTGTATATGTGTTCAATTTAACTTGTATCGATTTCAAGTTGTGAACACAGAAATGCCATCAATTATTAAAGCTGCAAACTTGCTTCAACAACAACAAAGTTAGATATGTGCTGTAGGAAACTGTGTAGCTGAAAGTTATATATGAAATTCTGTGGAACTACATAAAATTCTGGATTGAGATTGCATGCAGTACTGTAGCAGCAAAAAGTGGTAAAGCAGCGAAATTTTTAAGATGTGGTTAATAATGAGTGAGCCATGCCCTTTGTTTGATTTTTATTGTTTTTGGTGAATTATCATATTGCTCAGCTGTTATAAGTATTGTAAATTGTCTGTAAAGCTATTTATTTGCTATTAAGTTTATCAGATTGCAAGTAAATGAAAATTTATCTCAGTGGCAATATTTTTATTGCAGTACAATGTAACATGTTTGTTGTGGTCAGCTGGAAGAGGTTACTATGAAATCACCAATCAGTTATGCAGGAATGGTGCTAACCTGGATCATGTTGATAAAGTGAGATCAATGTTTTGTAATATTAACATAGAAAACTGTCATGAAATGCAATGTCTGCATTTTTTCTGAAGTCATCTAAATAAGTTGTATTACGAAGTAGATTTAATCAATTTTGTCTCACTTAATTTCAGGTTTTGTCTTTACTACGTTTAGCAATGCAGCTACTGTACTCTCACCTTGATGTTTGAATAAATTTGCTACAAATAATGTTTGTGCTATTTAGTTCAAGATTTTTATTGTAGGCAAAACATGCGAGGGCATCTAGTGATATGCTGTAATAGCTAACACATGTACCTATTTATGTGATGTTTTTGTGTTTAGACATAAAAACTTTTGTTCACATCATTGTTCTTTATTTCAAATCAGTTTTTGAGGAGCAGATAGGCCTGCAAGAAACAAGATGTGCATGTCTTACTCAAAAGTCACTTCATAAATAGAGGATAACATATTCTAAAATAATATTTGAGGTCTGGCTCAAAAGTATCCAACCTTTGGGTAAAAAAGCACACTTCACTAAATATCACACATTTTATTTAATCTGGTTTAAAATTCTTTCCTTGCAAATGTACACACTTTTCCCAGTGCCTCTGCCACTTTTGTAAAACCTCTTAAACTTTTTAGAATATTCCTGAGCTCTGCTGTCAATTTTGCTATAATCTGATGTTGTGAGTCAAATCACATCTTTTTTGGTGTGATTTTTAACCTGGAAAACACCCTAAGTTGCACGGTGCCATGTCAGCAGAGTACAGAGGCTGTTGCACAAGTGCTGTATTGTTCATGGTCAAAAAAAGCTTGGATTACAAGGGCAGAATGAGTGGGAACAGTCACTGTAAATGCTAGTTTTCAAATTACTTTCTTAACACAGCATTATGAAGGTGATGTAAAACTACCCAGTAATACTCTTTATTAATGGCATAGCCTTGATGTGCATAGCTGTGATACATGATGCTACAGGAATAAAAAATCATGTCTGCAGTACTTTTATATTGCTGCAAATTTGTCAAGCTTTTTTGGGGTTTTGATGACTTGCTTGTGAGCAAAAAATTGATGAGCATGCTCTATATGATTGTACTAAATGTTTCAAAAAAAAGAGAATGACATCAACTATTGGTTTGAAACATTTCACACATGTTCAGTAAGAGTAATATCACAATATGTCAAAATCACTTTTATTGGCATGGCCTTATTTTTGACGACAGAAGATAAGATTGGATACTTTTTGGACAGACCTCATACTTTTGTGGTGTTATACACCAGGAAACAGTGAAGAACTCTTTCCTGGTTGCAGTTGTCCATAATTATACATTGTGTAGAAAATAACATTGATGCAGCTAAACAAAGTCTAAATGCATAAAATAATTGTAGTGACCATAGATTCTGTTCTAACACAAGCACTGCCACTAAGTTAGCATTAGCCAGTTAAGTGCTTACGATGAGATATCTCGTGATGGGAAACTCGCTCTTACAGTGCATATGACAAGATATCTCGTCATGGCAGATTCTCATCACGTTGTACTTGATAGATGCAGTATCTTGATATTATCAGAGTGACGAGTTATCTCGTCATCTTGTTAAATGCATATACTCAATCTCTGTATCTTCATAATTTGTACTTTTGTGGTTTTAACCAAAATAGTTCATAGTTTTTCTTAAGCTTTCATTTTTCTGAAAACTTGAAATCACTATTTTTGTCAGCTATATTCAGCATTCATAACTTCTGATTGTTTGTTTATCTTGAATTTCAACTTATAACTTTTAATGCAATACACTTTGATGATGTAGTTGTGATTTGTTTCACATTTCTATTGTTCTCATGCTTTACCGACATGATGGTGTAGTGGTTAGAGCAGGGGTTCCCAACCAGGGGTGCAAGATGATCATTCAGATTTTTGTGTCGATCTAAAGAAAAAGGTCAACCCATGCAATTTCAGCCGAGACTTCAAAATTGGCATACATCTTGGCCCAGGACATGTTATGAATTCATCACATGTTAAAATACTTTGGGGGTGTGAGAACATATCAAGATATTTTAGGGGTGCGAGTCATTACAAAGGTTGGGAACCACTGCTCTAAAGAGAGGGTTGGTGGCAAAAAAGGCATCTGCCATGTCATAAAAATGCAGGTATCTTCTGTGGCAATCCCTAATTGGGAATAAGCCGAAAGAAAAAGAAGGAAATTGTTTTCATGCTTAAAAGTGGCAGAAAATCGCCCAAATAACAAAAAATATTAGCTATTATGTCATCAGTGATGTCATAGTCATGACGTCAAGTAAATATTTGCTTTTTCAGAAAAAGAAAATCATACTAAACAAATCACTAATAGATTGTTTTGTTCCAACTCCAGTAGGTAAAACGTGAGAGACGATTGAATTAATCCTCCCAAAATTGTTTGAAATAATTATGCACTATGCGGTGGACCAGCAAAAAGAAAACTACGCACTTAGCCGGTTAATGCAATCGCTAATGAACAAAACAACTATATAAACCAAGTGGTTGCAGTCCTTTGTTTGTTAGGTTAGTTACATGGCTGGTAGTTTGCTAGAAAGATCAAAAAATATGAACTCAAGTGCTTTTGTGTCTAAATATTTTCTTGATTTTGTGTACTGAAGTACTAATGCTTGATTACAGTGTAGACTAGCAGCATGTGTACAATGTTGCAGTATAAAGTGTACCAATAACGCTCCTGTGAACCACACCTTTACAATTATGCATGAAGTGTAGATAAACATTATATTGCTGTGCTTTTGATTTAGAACATAATTAATTCTTTGTTTTTAGTATGGCAACACTGCCATGATATGGGCATCAAGACGTGGTGCTGCTGATGTTGTCAAATGCTTGTTAGAAAATGATGCAGACCCAAACATTGTTGGTGCCAATGGTTATAGTAGTCTGATCCACGCTGTAAAAGGAGGGCATGAAGCTTGTGTGAAACTTCTGCTAAGTGCTTCAAAGATCAATGTCAACCAGTCAGACAGAGATGGTCGCACGGCTATCAGCTATGCAGCCAAACAAGGTTCTGCTTCATTGGTGTCAATGTTGGTGGAAAAGGGAGCATATTTAAACCTGGCTGAACGAAATGGTGATACTCCTTTGATAAAGGCAGTCAAGCATGGAAGTTTAGACACTGTGAAAGTATTGCTCAATCATTTTGCTGACACAAATATTAAGGGAAAGGTAATGTTGAATAAAGAAAGTAAGAAAAAAGATTTAACTAATAAAACCTTAAAACATTAACACGTCGGGTGCCGTTTGACGTAGATTTACGTCGTTGACTTTTTTTGCGCAGAGTGCTTTATGACGTAAATCTACGTCGTTTGGTAAATGCCATCGGTTAACTGCCAAATCGCTGGATTCGACGTAGTTTAACGTCGTGATAAGCCTAGACATGGTTTTCTGAATGTCTGTGTGTGTGTATGCACGAGAATGGCTTAGAGAAGTAGCAGTATATCAATTTTGCTTGCTTTTCTCGTCGGAAAATAAATGCACTGGAAAACCGCAGACAGAAATGGCCGGCACCAGCCAGTATGCACGCGCGATATACACGCGGCACCCAACGTGTTAATGTATAAAACTTGTATTTTGTTGCTAGAAAAATATTTTTTAGTTCCATGGTGTTTAAATCTTTTTTTTAAATTTTCTTTTGTTTGTTTGCAGTGATACCACCATGCATTGTATTTTTAAGATGTGAAATGCAAGATAAAAGTAAAATTACCTAGCACAAAAAAATCTTGACATTTGTAATATACACAACATCATAAATCAAATTGGTAGCGGTAGTACCCTACTTTTAAACTTGTTTTTCAAGCGTTGATTTTGTCATCTACTTCTAGAAAGATTGAATAGTAACAAAGAATGAAGTATTTTAATTACTATTCCTTGCACAAACCTAGAAACTCAAAACCAAAAATTTTTCAGATAATATGGTTTTTTCCACTATTGTAATTTTTCTCCACAAAATTTATTGTTGAAAAACTTGATTGCACATGTTTCCAAAAAAACTCTGTTAGTGATTACAGTTGCACTTAAAAAGTTTTCAAGACCTCCAGCCCAAATTTAAATTCTTGCAATAAGTTAAAAAATTATTGCAAATGTATCGTAGTACCTATTACACTTCTGGAACTGTGCAAATATGATTAGGCACTGTAATATAATATTTGCTATAACTTCTAAATAACGTTTTAGTTAAGATATACTCTTCTTGTACCACTAAGCAGCAAAAATCAGCAGACGATGTTTGTTGAATATTTTGCATTGAAGCTGAACATTTTTGTCATGTCAACATCACCCTCATCTAAAAATCAAAATAACAAGCCAGGTCTTCCACTTAATAATTTCTAATTTATAGGTCAGAGTGGTAGCATGTTGTTCCCTTATTTTATGACAGCTAAACGTAACACCTTATGATTACCTTATTTGAACATTTTGTTTCTTTGGACTGTCAACCTGTGCACTAACTAAAATCTTAAGGGAACACTGCTCAACAGTCCACTGATGACCCAAAAGCCAAGGCGTATTACAGTTGTGACAATTTTCCTAAGTTATTGCAAAAATCTAACTCAGGCAGGTGGTCTCAAACTTTTGAGTGCAACTGTAGGGACAAAATCAAACATTCAAATCCACCAAAACTTTTGATGAAAAGAGCCATCTGTGAGGTCTATCATGGAATAAAAAGTTTATGGAGACTTTGGCCGACCTCAAGCGTTGTTGATTCTGTGCATTTGGCATATCCCAGAGGGCCTAGAAAATCCATTTGCAGGTTCTATGATACAGTAACAATTACCATGCTCCACTAATTACATAATTTTGCATAAAAGTTTGTGGCTTTATGCCTATAAATTGCAGTTGCTACAGGCCCTTATGCCAAAAAGTAAGCAGTGACAAAAAAAGATACATTGTTAAGAGTATGACAATAAATTGAACAGTGACTGGACATCCTTCATGCGACCAATGGTGCATACATAGAACTTCAATACATAGAGACTGACAGTGCACCAACATTATTTGATCTCATTTTTGCTGGTCGCACACTATTGTGAGTGTGGAACAAAGTCATATGACATCATCAAGGTTCAAATATATAAAAAACTTTGTAACTTCTATACCCAATGTCTTAAAGGTATGAATTTGGTCTCAGCAGTTGAGAAAGATCAAATTTATATCTGTCTTAATAAACTTTTTTTATTCTAAAGTGCTTAAGCTTAGAGTTATGTGAAAAAATTATATTGCCACATTTGTTGATTCATGTTTGATTGATTGATTGTACATTATTGTTTATTTTTTTATGGAAGACTATGATTTTTTTAAAGATTAGCCAATGAATTGTTTCATGCTGCAGCACTCATGAGATAGCTAATTCAAACGGCATGCTATTAAAATGAAAACGATTTTATCATTGGGTGAAATTGCAAAGTATTGAGCAAAGCAAGTTGTTTACTTTTAATGTATACTACTAAAAACAAATGCAACAAGTAAAAGTAGCTAAAAATAGAAAGTTTGAGTTCATTGCATATTGTGAAGTGCTTTTAGTCTGTGAAATGTTTTCATAATTATCAAGGGCTTGTGAATGAAGTGACCATTAAGGATAACCAGTTTCCAAAAAGATTTTTCATCAATATTCTACTTGTGTATTCCACTATTATGCTGTTCTAAACTATTGCTATGCAAGTGTTCTTTCATAAAATCACCTTCAAAATTTTTCTTGTCGACAACATGGTCTGCCACGCTTCTTCTGATTGAAAAAGTTTTAAAAGTTTTGTTAATTCCGTTTCAGCTTAAAATCTGTATCTTCATCAGCCAACTTTGCAATAATAATATTTTCAAGGTTTTCGCAGTAGAAATTTTTTGCATGACAATTAAAGCAGTTTCCTATTCTGTGATTCAGGTAGCTAGACAATTTTTTTGAAAGGGGGTCAAAAAATTTTTTTTTGCTTAATCAATTATTTTTTTTTATTTTTTTTTTTCATGTGAGGTTGAAAAATATACTTAAATACAAAATTTTGCTAAATTTTTAAAGTATTTTTGTGGTCTGTGAAATGAAACAAAATAACACATGTGTGATTAATTATCCAGCATAAAGCCATGGTGAGAGATTAGATGTACTCACTTTGATCACATGCAAATCCATGTCAACTACTTTCAACTTAACTGTTATCGAAATAACTTCCTCTGGATTTTTTAGAATTATTTTATTAAATTTAACTTGCTTATTGGATGTTTTGATTAAACTTATTCATGCATTTATTTTGTACACTTTACCTTTAATAGATTTCAGATAGGGGGGACTTTTTTCCAAGATTTCATAAACCAAACAGAGATTTACAACAGTAGTGTATTAAACATAATCATAATAGCGTAAGAAAACTAACATAAACACATGACACTGAAGCTTTTTGTCCCCTCACAAGGACTTCAATAGAGCAAAACAAATTTGTATACTTGAAGTTAAATTAAACTGAACACTATTGACAAAAATAGTAACTTTTTAACACTGCATCTCTTAATGAAATACATGCAGAAGCGATTTCACTCCTTGTAAATGACCCAGTTTGATGTGTAAAGATGGCTTAAGGTGTTTAATTAGCAGCTCCTCTATTAGCTTGGTTTCAGTGTTAGAACGCCACTTTTTTAATAATGTAAAGTTTTGCTCTGCTGGCATTGTTTCTCTGCACGCTTTGCACTGATCACAATGAGATTTGATAGTGGAGTTGGAGAAACTTTGATTATCGGAAAGATGGGTTTTAATTATGACAAATAGTTGTCTAGAACTGGTATATTTATAAACTATATTTGAGCAGAAAAGAGCAGGTAGAAAAATTAAGATTGAAATACAAAATTATTTTAAAAGTTTGATAGGCTATTTTTATATCAGTTCCCAGTCTGTCACAAAACAATGCAGCAATGTGTTTACTAAATTTTGAGGATTGGGTACCAATATGCAGAAGGGTTAAACAATGACTTAAGTTGTGGGTACCATTAGAGGAGTCAGTGCCACTATATTGTTTTGTGAAAGATTGGGCACTCATATAAAAATAGCTTATCAAACTTTTAAACTTTTTATTTCAACCCTAAATATCCTCTACCTGCTCTTTTCTGCTTAAGTGTGTATAAATATACCTGTTCTTGTGATAAGACCACATCATACATCGATATGGCAACTAGGCAACTATTTGTGAGAATTGAAAACCATCTTTCCAATAACCAAAGCTTCACTATCAGATCTAATTGCAATCAGTGCAAAGCCTGCAGAAAAACGATGCCAGTAGAGCAATACTTGCTTCTGCGCATGTTTCATTAAGACGTGCAGTGTTAAAACGTTAGCATTTTTGTCAATATTGTCCAGTAACATATTAAATTTAACTTCAAATTTACGCATTTATTTTGCCCTGATAAGGTCCCCATGATGGGACGAAAAGCTTCAGTGTCCTATGTTTATGTTAGTTTTCTTACATTATTATGATTATGTTTAATAAACATCTTGTTTGTTCTTGTTTGTTACTAAATATTTATGTTGTGGATCTCTGTTTGGTTTACCTTTAAGTTGCATAATGTTACCCCACCTTATTTACTTTGTTGATTGTTTTGGTTTTTTTAAATCACCTTGTAGTTTTCTGGTGCCCCCTTTGGCAAATTAGTAAGTGATGTAGTTTAGTATTTTATTTTTTTAATTCATTTGAATTTCAAGTCTTGAGTTGGTAAGCGCAGTTTTGAAAATAATTTGTTTCAACCATTTTGATTATTTTATCTAAACAAGGAGTCAAAAGATAGTGAACTGCCACACTGTCTAACAAATTCTCTGTGGGTAATGTTGATCTGAGCTAAGCCCATTCTGAAGCAGAAAGGCATCTGGCTTGCAGTTTCACCATCCAAAAATGCAAAATATGGCTTAGAGCTTTTTTACTTCAATGTAGTAGGCACATTGCCCATTGAAACAGTCGTTTTAACATACATTCCAGTTTGTGGTGGATGGTGTTGCTTTTTCAAGGCAAATTGTTGTCATTGTCACAACTGTAAATATCAAAGATATCATTTGTTTTACCAAAAATTTGGTTTCTTTTAGTACAAAGCTCTTATATCACTTTTTTGGCCAGAAATTTAATTACGGTATGTGATTGCTTTAAAAGTGCAATTATTTACCTTCATGATGCAAATGGGATCATAGGCATCGATTTTTTTGTTGATACAAGCAAATTCTTGGGGGGGTAAAAAAATTTTTTAAATCAAAAAAATTTCAAAATGTGTGCTATATTTACACTAAAAGCGGTATTTTGCAATTACGTTCGATTGCACTCCTTCATTTTGCTCTTGCATATATAAACCTCCTATATTTCAAATTCAAACTGATCAACACATGGCATATTAGGTGCCGGACGTTTCTTTATTTGTGTTATTGTAGTTTAGTGTACTAAGTAATTGAGCGTAGCTGCTGAACTTCAATAAGAAAACAAAACTATGAAGAGTTTTAATGTCAAGTATTGGTAGACAGACCTTTACTGTTTAAACATTGCAGTTTTAATCACGTTTTGTCAGTTTTCAAACTGCTATTAAATACTTTAGACTGGATGTTTTACGGCAAAAATTAAATGATTAATATTATGACATTAAAAACTAGTCTGGCAGTTGACAAACCTAAAACTACTACAAAAGAAATGGATGCTGAGCTATGCACACTATCAGCTTCTTCACCTACACAGCAAACAGAAAAATTCTATGAGTATGAGTTTACAGTTTTTGTTACTGTAATTCTTCCATCGCATATCAATGAACAAAATAATCAATGCAAAAAAAAACGAATTTTGCTGATTAAAAAATAACTTAAGTTTTTTTTTCCAGCAACCATTAGAAATAAACACACAGAACAAATAAACAAACAACAAGTACAAGTTAAGATAAAAATGTGCTTGGACTATTGAAGTTGCACTCCAAACTTGTTCTGGCAGATTTAAGACCTAGAAACAAATTCTGTTACAACCTTGTTTGAATCCAGTGCTTCCGTTTCATTGCAATGTGTGGTTAAAACAGTTAAATCGTTTAAACGTTGCTGAGCAATTATAGAGCATAAATAAGTTTTTAATTTTCATAAAGTAGAAAAAGATCACTCAGCCTTGCAAGTTGAACTTGGGAGGACAATGTATGTTTTTAATGCTCTTATGAAATTGGGTGCCATGTCAAGTATTGCCGGATTTCATCTTAACTGCTTACAAATTTTAGGGATCAAAATGGGACACTCCATTCTTTTCAGCTGTGCAAATGATAATTGACACTTGTGTGTGATGTCGGCAGAATCCCAGTCACTGTAGAACATGCTTGCCCCTTCAATATCGTCATGTGACATGGTTTCATCTTCAACAAGACAGCATAATAAATTTGGCATATGCATTGGTCGCAATTGATAATGGCATAACAATGAACTTGCTGCTTTTTTAAAAACTTGTTTGAATATGTGTAAAAACTTTGTACTTCTTCATCAGTAACAGCGTGACAAACTCCAGAAATTACAGGCAAATTCATTTTTAAAGAAAGAACTTGTTGTTTGCTTTCGACAAAAGTTCTTTCCCAAAGTTGTCGAGTTCAAGAGATTGAGCGTTTGCAAGTTCTTGAATTTACACATTCAATTCGCCTGTTGTAGCATGGCATGATTGGCATTTCACATGAATCGGATGAATGATGCAAAACAAACGTTGCAACAAACGAAGAACAAAATCTCAAATTTTTTAAGATTAAGCATGTGAGCAAATGCTGCTAACCTTACAATT
This sequence comes from Trididemnum clinides, assembly GCA_963675345.1. Lineage (NCBI taxonomy): Eukaryota > Metazoa > Chordata > Ascidiacea > Aplousobranchia > Didemnidae > Trididemnum > Trididemnum clinides. The sequence continues at coordinate 33,704,005 of OY776296.1, forward strand.
CCTGAGACTTCAAGGTCTCCACTCATTTCTTCCATGAATTTCATTAAATTGCTGTAATTTATCAAAAATGCATCTATGTAGTCTTTTTGCAGAATCCATCTTGTGTTGCACAAAGGTCGCATTAAATGTGCTTAAGTGTATTAAGACGAATAATATTCACTTAAATAAACTAGACATTTTTTAAAACGCTATTGAAAATGTAAATAAAACTTAATTTCATGAAGAAAAATAAGTTCGCAGATAAATATTTGCGACTTGCTTTAAAAACTATGTTTATTTCTGCACTCTTTGGTAACTGTTCAACACAAATGTTCAACATTTATAAGTGAAAAATGAATTACCGACTGGACCAAAGCTAACATAACCATAGTATTGCAATGCAAAATGAAAAGGACATTTATTGCTGTTGAAATTATATTAAAAAAAAAAACACGAATGAACTTATTGGACATCATAGTGATATTTTTTGGACGTCAAAAAACGTCAAAAAAAACTGTTTTACATACTTGCAATGCATTACTTGCTGCTAGATGACACAAAGAATGAATGTGAATTTGAAACACACTCTTTCCTTTGCAACAATCTCACCAGCCATTTTTCACCCATTTACTGTTTTGAATTCCTTTTTTATATTTTCTTGAAAGTCGATTGCTTTCAATAGCCCAGAAACAACTTGAACAATGACATGTTCCATGATTGTTACAATGCAACCATCCAAAATCTGTAAACTATTCTCTTCGTAAGCTGCGACCTTCATGAGTTGGATGTTTGTTTGGTAACGTGTTGATATCAAACAGCATAGGAAGAGTCAGATGTTGTTACCACTTTCTTTACTGATCTGGTTCGTTAATGCTATTACATCTCTTGTGACTTCCTCATTTCTTAAAGTTGAAGCTTGATCTGAAGTGCTACTATCAATTAATGATTCGCTTCTCACATCTGACTCGTTTTCCGTGTCTGAGTCAATAATTCTCTTGTCAACTGGTCTAAAAAATGCACAAATAGCAGTTTGATGTTTCATTTTGCACCGTTTTCACCTAGAATGAATTTCATTTCCAAAACTTTCCTATTTGTGCTATAGTTGCTCTTTTAAAATTATTGAAAAAAAGTTTTTCCCTTTAAACGCAAAGTCTTTGAAGTTACTTTTCAAGTTGAAATGTTTAAAAAAAACATTTCTGTAAAGCGTGAGGTAGAAATTGTCAAAATTGTCAAGATGATTCTCCAAGATGCAATGCTGCAGTTTTTTTACCCTTTGAATTTGTATTGGTATTTTTGAGAACCGCTTAATAATACCACAAAGAATTATTTGCTAATATATAAAACTCAAAACATATTAAAATTCATCCGGTAGTTTTTTGTAAAAACTACTTAAACAGCAAACCAACTTGTAAAAATTAATGGTAAATATACACTAGCACTTTTTCTGCCTCCTCAATTGGTAGTAAATAAACTCTACTAACTCAATCCTTACAGTGGACTTCATGTTGTCTCTACTATCTTAATTTCTGAAATATTTTTGTGCTTTTTTCAACAAACTCGTGCAGGAAGACTACTCCCACTTCTTTTTTGTTTTTGTAAATTTGATGTGATATTGTCATAGCTCCATGTGAAAAATTGCTTTGCCAAACTATGGCATTTTGAAATAGTAAAAAAATGTTAATTATTTGAATAAAAGTTTTGAGTCTAAAGTAGATAAAATAAGTTGGTTGCAATTAGTTTTTCCTTCCTGAATCAACAATTGTGATAAAATTTTTTTTTTGAAATAACTTAGAATTATGCAGTTTAGAGCAAAATATTCTCTTTAAGACACTTCTGACATTAAATTAAGTCTTCTATCACATTGATTTTTAAACATTCAAAGATTTTCTTGCACTTGACCCTTGCGGATGTAATGTGACTTAGTTGCACAAAGACAGTTGTGTACAATCATCCAAAACCTAGTCAAAGCATGATATTTCATGTCATCACAAGATTTTAATACTACTTTTTGGTTGTAATGCAACAAAATATTTTTCTTATTTATTCTGCAAACACATGGATTGTCTTTGCTCTTTTTTTTTACCAAAGTTAATTTTCAATTCCTTACTGAACTTTTTGTCTCAGCAATATAACTATCAAAAGAGTGCATGCTATGAAATATCTTGGACAGTAGTGTCATTCAATAAGGGATTTGTCTCTGCTGCTTGTCTGGTGCTCAGGGCTCTTCCAAAGATTGTGCAACTTTGTCAAAAAAAATCCACATGCTCTACTGCTGAGGTTCTTAACCAAGGGTACCTGTACCCCTTGGGGGTACAAAGCACCTAAGCAGGAGGTACGAGATGAGGCGTCAGAATAATGGTTATTTTAAACCGTTTGCTAAAAATTTATTTTCAATGTTATTTGAAATAAAACATTTTCCAAAGCCTTTTTTAACATCTGCATTTCTGAATGATTTTTTGTCATAAGAAGGAGTTACTGTGATGTAAGAAATAGCTTCTTGTTTGTTCCGCCAGAATTGGCTTTGCACTGAATTGGTTTTGTCGCGAACAATATTATGGTTAATAAATATACACGGGTAACATGCTACATTGTGTTTTGTTTGATTGTTAGATTGTAAATTTACTGGTTATTTTATAGGTGTTTATTCGATAGGTCTAGGGGTACAAAAACATTTCACAAAATTTTATGGGGTACGAGTGCAAAAAAGGTTAAGAAACACTGCTCTACTGTCTCCTGTTTTTAGCAGAATCAAGTATTTTCTTAGTGCATGGGCAACTGCAAATGCTGCTTTTCAAGATTTAATTCAAGTTTTAAGTAGCAAATAATTAACATATAATAAATAAATTTTTAATATATAAAATTTTTAATAAATAAATATATTAATAATTTATGGTAAACAAATTTTTTAGAACAGTACTGTTGTCTTCCAGCATAGGTATCCCAATTGTACAAAGAAGTTGGTGGTTTGAAATTGGATGGCATTGATCAACTTGAATTAGCCAACTATCTTAATCAGTTTTCCTAAAAACTTTCATTACTCCTTTCCAAAATGAACACAACACAATACATTAACATCAACTATACTAGTAAATTTAACATTTTTTTGCCCTTAAATGAATTATTTGCTCAAAATCTGTACTCATACAGAGGTTCAATCTATGGAGTGATCTTGATTCAGATTTTAACAGTTAGATCCTTGCTTTCTGCAATTGTTTTTACGTTTTTAAATACATTTGAAGTGTTGTTATCCACCAACATAAAATCTCTTTCAGTTTTTATGTTCCTTGTTTTGGTAATGTATTTTTGTTGCTTAGTAAATAATTTCCTAATATCTTGTTGGTGGTAAGAAGTTTAATTAAGCTTTTAAAAAAGCTGTTATTCCTTTTAGCTTTTTGTGATGCTCTTGTTAGTGTAATTGCATCAAAATGGGGAAATTTGAAATAAGTTCTTATATTTCAATAATTAGGATGGTAAGCAATCAAGGTAAGCTAATAGTGCTTGCATAATAGATAAGAATTTCAACCGATGCGATGGTATAGTGTTTAGAGTGTTTGCTTTGCAGTTGGTAGACCTGGGGTTCATTTCCCAAGTTGAGTCATACCAAAAGACTTTAAAAAGTGGTATTCACAGCTTCCGTGCTTGGCGCTGAGCACAATAGGGATAGTGTGGAGAACAAGCCGGCAAGCTTGCTTATTGTGTCCCTGAGCAAGACACTTAATGGTTTGCCTTCATCTTTATGTGGCAGATAGGTGGTGGGGCCAAGCAGTCTACCGATTGTTTTTCGGTCTAAATGAAGACTCCCTAACAAAGCATGAGCACTCTCACAATGTATGTTCATCTTCCTGCATAATGTTCAGAACGAATCACTCAAACAACAAAGAAGAAGAAGCTGAGCTTTTTTCTCATATTTTGCAATTGCTATATTTTCTTCTTTGATGTGCATTATTATGCAAGCACTATTGGCTTGCCTTGATTGCCTACCATTCTAATTATCAAAATGTAAGAACTTATTTTAAATCTCCCCTTTTTGACTTGATAAATTGCATTTGATTTGCTTAAACATGTCTTTATGTATTTTGCAAGTTTTGTTACTAAATGCTACTACCTATGTTCTAGGATAGAAAGACTGCCTTACACATAGCAAGTGAGAATGGAAATGTTTCAATTATTCGTGAATTGTTAAATTGTGGTTGCAAAATTGAATGCTTCAATTCTAACAATGAAACACCACTTTTGCGAGCTGTAAAGAATGGAAATGTAAAGGTGGCCAAAGTACTACTCAATCATGGTGCTGATGTGTCCGTTGCAGATCAGGTGCATTAATATGAAGTACACTGCAGTGAATCATTTGCTAGTGTAAGTTAGCTGACAAAAAGTCTGTCGTAATCCATCAACCAATCTTCATTTCTTAACTGGTCAATTGAACTAGGTTTCTAAAAAGAGGGTTCATCAATATTTTGTAAAATCTGGATAAATTATAATGTGGTCTTAAAAGATGAAAAAACCTCATTGCACACGTAATGGCAAGTGCTGCACATTGTGGCATGACAGGTAAAAGATTTTGATGTGACTTGGAATTCAAGTAGGCTAAAAAGCATACACAGGGTGCAGAGGAAGCTCCCAATCTTATATAAATTAAAAGATTAACAACTAGTAAATGCCGAAATTAAACAAAAATCTACTCATAATATTATCAACCCCCCCTTACAAGCATATTTACTTCCCTAATTTTCGATGTGTCCATCTTTTGCTTCAATTATGTGCTCGAGTCTTCTGAAACTCTTCACTGCAGCATGAACAGTTTGTTGAGGAATTTTGGCTCATTCTTGTTTAAGAGATTTCTTCAATGCTTCAGTATTGGTGTGTGCTGTTGTGCATGCCTTTTTTTCTAAAATGGACCAGACACAAAAATCAAGAAGGTTCAAATCTGGTGACGATAGAGGCCATAATTCCTTCCTCCAGAACCTTGGGAAGTGATGCTCACACCAGGTTTGGGTTTTGTTTGCACTGTGCCAAGGCACACCATCTTGTTGAAATGTGAAGATCTCATCTCTGAAATGCTTCTTCATTTCAACAAGAGCAGGAGTCAAAATGCCCTTGATGTATGAGTTTGCATTAAGTTTTGCGCCCTGTAGCAGTTTACTGCATCTCAAACTGTTGATTTTGGGGCTTTTAAGAGCCTAAAAATTTCTGGGTTTGTCATTCCTGTGCAATGTAAATAGATAATAGCCTCACGTTGACTCATGTCAAACAAAGTAAATTTTAATTTGACAAATAAAAATATATGCATCTACAAATAAAATGAGCCAAAAATGGACAAATTTAGTAAATACATAATGACTTTATTGAATTTTAAAAAATCGATCGGGAACTTTTTCTGCACCCTGTACATTGGCAAAAGTCAGAGCTTCTCTTGATTACAGCCACATGTCTTGTTGAATAGCGTCTTGTTATTTCAGACAGCTTTAGAACGTTTTGCTTGTAAAGTTTTATGGTCTCGCTTTCAGCAAGTGCTTTTAAGATCAATAGAACTTGTCTTTGCAACAAAGAATGGAAACTTTGATATTTTTGTTCTTTAGTATTCAAAAATTGTACCTGTCTTGACAGTTGCTTTTGTTACATTGTTTGCGGCCATGAGTGTCTTTGGTGGTTGAATATAGGTTCTTGATGATCATTTATAAGTAATGGAGAAGTTTTTGAGGTGATTGCAATAAAGTACAAGTGGGCCCTCCTACACTAGTAGAAAAAAGAAGTCACTTTGTGCTAATCAATTGTCACTTCCAATGTATTTATGTGATCCCCAATTTTGTTGAGCCAAAAGAGCATGAGATCTGCAAATTTTTTCAGTTACTTTTCAAAATCTTGAAAATTTTGGTATGGTCTCCTCTAATCAACTGCCAATAGACAACCCAGTTGGCTATCAAATTGGCCCCCTTTTTATGTTTTTTTCCAGATAATCATTCTTCTTTACTCTTGCTTTATCTAATCAGCAGTGTGGTGTGATGGTCTGAGCATCAGTCTTGCCATCAATACCCAGCTTGTTGAGAACTGGGACCATTACATTGTGTATAGCATGACTGAGGAGAACAGATGATTGCCAAGTTGTCAGTTTTACACTCTGGCTTACTCAAATTGCTGCTAAAATATAAGTGACTGCTGACTCATTACAGCCCCGTTCAAATAGCTAAATTGCTATCATCAACTAGCCAGCTGCAATCACCAAAGTGGTTAAGGCATTGAATGTGGTTTAGTCATCCCCTATACTTACAAGCTAATTACCTTTATTTGACTTGTTGAAGTGGATGTGAATACCACTTCCAGCATTGACATGTTGGAAGTAATAAATATTAAGTTTGATTCAAAGTAGTATGTGATTTGGATAAGTTTGGCTTACTTTTAAGTAATGGGCATATTTCTAGACAGATTGATTCAGTAGTCAAAAGCAAATTGTGCTCTCAATCTTGAACAAAAGGTTGTAAGAGTCAGTCAACGTACAACCTTGTTCGAAGGTTAAAAAGATATGCTTTTTTTCAATATTAAATATGTATACAAACTGATATAACCAATATATGAACAATTAAGCATAGAATAATTTTGGTAAAAGACTTGGTTCTTTTTAAGTTAAAGGTCATAAAGCACTGCAAAGTAATTGGGTTTTGCTTAGTATTTTATTTCATCACATGCTTTTGGCTCAAAGCATGTTGCTCTTAGGTATTAATAAACATGCTTACAAAAGCAACACATTAGTGTAAATAAACAGGCATCAGAGATAATAGTAACTTATAGAAGTTTGATTCTGTATTTAATAAACTGGCGTGATGGTGTAGTGGTTAGAGCATCTGCTTTGCAGTCGGTAGACCTGGGGTTCAATCCCAAGCCGAACAGAAAAACTCATTGAATCGTGGTTGTATTTTATAGTTATTAAAGTCAGTCTACCAACTACTGTCATGATGGTGTAGTGGTTAGAGCATCTTCTTTGCAGTCAGTAGACCTGGGGTTCAATCCCCTTGTTGAGTCATACCAAAAGACTTTAACCCATTAGTGTCCACACATAGAAAGATTTCGAATATTTTTATCAAATTTAATTTTCGAAATATAGTTCTTAAGTTATTTGAAAAAATGAAAAAAAAAATTAATTTCTTGTTTGCTTTTTTTGTTACGTCACTGTCCTTTTAAAAGGACGATGAGCAGTTGAGCACATATAGTACCAAATTTGATAGCAAGCGAGCGCATCATTTGTGCTAATGTGTTGCTGAAAAAATCGTATCTATTGGTAATTTTTTTGCATTAATAATGTGTTTGACTTCTTTGCATTATTTTTGCTCTGCCTTTTGATGGAATAACTGAACTTTGCTGGCAGAACAGAACACATTGCATACAATTGCATTTTTTTACTGCAGAAAATTTCACCAGAAAAATAACAAATAACAAACGAAATATCAAACAACAATCAATTACAGCTACTTTGTGTGATATCCTAAAAAGCAGTCCAGGTAAAGACCAACACCACATTTTGTGCATTGTCTTTTTACTTTTTTGTGGCAGAGTGCACATCTGATTTGCTTCTCCATTGAAGCAACATAATGGTGAAGCCCATCATATCTTATTTCGGGAATGACCCGCATTTGAATTCCTCCTACTGGTTTTGAATCTTTGAATGAACTGCATCAGTTCACGTAAGTCAGGACGATCCTTCTGGTAAAGCCAAGTGAGTCTAGTGACTCAAGCTGTTGTGAGCGGGCAAGCATGCGATATGTTTGCCATGCATTATTGACAGAAACATTCAAAAGCCAACTAAACATTGGCCACCACCACTTTTTCATCCTTATCGCCACACGTACTTTGGCAATATTTTCATCCAATTGATCAACCCCTCCCATAAACTGATTATATTGATATACCACATCTGGCTTCGTGGTTGGAATTATTAGTACCCCACGCGCTCATCATCCTTTTAAAAGGTCATCACATTTTGTTTGCAAATTGAGTAGATAAAAAATAAAAAAAAGATGAAATACAAAATTAAATTGCATACTTCTATCATTAGCAACAATGAATCACTATAAACAAAAATAATAGAACTAAAAAAATAGAAAATGTACTTACTTTAGTTTTCTTGCTTCTGCCATTTTTCAAAAAGCAAAATTCTTAATAATCGCTTCTCAGCTACTACCAACTGAGCACGTAAAACTGAACTAAAACCAGTTTTTCTAAGACAGACAGCCTTATAATCTTTCAGACAATTTTGTATATTTGAAAGTGCTACGCGATTTTCACGTAATCATGAGAACTATAAGCATCCTTTTAAAAGGACGATGGTCACAAATGGGCTAAAAAATAGTATATGCAGCTTCCCTGCTTGGCACTCGGCATTTGGGAGAGGTTGTTGAGAACAAGCTGTCAAGTTCACTTGTTGTGTCCTTGGTCAAGGCACTTAGCGGGATGCCTCCACCTTTATGTGGAAGACAGGTGGCCCAGTTTTCCCTCTGAAGAGAGGGTTAGTGGCAGGAAAGGCATCCGACTGTAAAAACAAAAATGCCATGTTATAAAAATGCAGATTATCTGCTGTGGCAACCCCTAATTGGGAAAAGTTGAAAGAAAAAGAAGAAAAGAAAGTCAATCTACCAACTGTAAATTAATGCCACCGCTTGTATAAACAGCAAGAAATATGTTTTCACATATCACTTAATTTTTAATTGAATAATTTACAACTATTACTAGTACTGTAGTATAGCCTGGTCTTTACTTCTTGATTTTGAACTATTGACATACTTTATCTTTCAAAAAGAGGTTACTCGCCAAAGAAATCATTTCTTAAACATGGTTACTCAATTTTTTATTTCAACAAAACTCTACATCAATTTTCAAATGCAAAAACGGTAACAAGACCAAGAAGATTTGTCTATCTCTTTTCATTTTTTACCTCAAAAAAAACTTCAAAAGAATTTGGTTTTTAAATTTATATATTGGTATGGAAACGACTCCATGCAGAAACAACAGTTGTCAACAAAAACTTGAAACTATAGGAATATTTTTCCTTGAAAAGCCATACCCCTTTTCAGTCTTAAGCTTGTTTATAGTTTATAAGTTGCCATGTTGATGTGATTCATTCATTCATGCATATGAGCTCATGCTTGGTTTGCATGTCTTTTGTCAGACTGGGCCACCACGACGGGTAGACTGCTTGGCTCCACCATCTGTCTGCCACATAAAGATGGGGGCACCCCGTTAAGTGCCTTGCCCAAGGACACAACAAGCAAGCTTGCCGGCTTGTTCTCCACACTATCCCTTATGTGCTGAGCGCCAAGCAGGGAAGCTGTGAATACCATTTTTTAAACTCTTTTGGTATGACTCGACAAGGGAAATGAACCCCAGGTCTACCGACTGTGAAGCGGATGCTCTAACCACTACACCATTGTGCTGGTTGTTGATGTGAAGTGAAAGTATAGATTGTCTGCCTGTCCCTGGAGCATAGAAGCAACGAAGCACATAACTACTTCTTAAGCAAAGAGAAGCACAAAAATAGTTCAAAAGAGCATAGAAGTACTCGTATTAAAGATGATATAAAAAACTGTGATGCATGCAAGAATCAATTGGACAATGTGAAATAGTTTTAGTTAATTAGAATATGCTACTCATCATTGGGAACGAAAAATAATGAACCATTACTGGTTAAAAGAAGTAGCTCCCTGTACTAAACAAAAAACTGTATACAAACATTTTCACTTAAAAATTTTTGTATTGTAGGTATCCAATAAACCATTTAGTCGCAAAATTTCTATACTTTTTTTTATCTATTCATTGTGATCGTTAATTGTGTCTTAACCATTGTATTGTATTTGTTAACCAAGTTTTTTCCTGGTCTGTGCGTATTTTTTCTTGTTTTTATTTTTGTGGTTTTTTTATACTGAAAGTTTACTAATGTAAAAATGTGTAGATTATTTCCTAAGAAGGTGCAAGTAATGCTGAAAATTTTTGATAGATATTTATTAAATGATCAAGTGTTTTTGCTGGTAGCAATATTAGTGACACGGATAGTCTAAGTCACGTTTTACCAAGATTAAAAGTAAGCATATGTTGTATGGAATCATTTCACTTTTTTTCTTGTAAATAGTTTGCAATATGTTAGTAGTTATGAGACTACAACAAGATGCATTAATGATAACATTTTCTATTGCAAGTCATCAAGTCCTCAAAATATGTAGCTTAGCAAGCTTATTATTTAAGCAAGTGACAAAATTTTATATTTATAATCAGGTTTAGTTTGGATGGGTGTAGAGTAATAATTCTTTTCTTTTGTGTGTGATCAAATTTTTATTGATCTTATGTTTTTTTTCCATTTAGAATCTTGACACCTGTGTCCACATTGCAATTCGATCCCAAAATGCTCAGCTTGTTGAAGTGATTTTACAGAATCCAAAACATGGTAGATTTTTGTATCAGGAAAATAAGAATGGAGAAACTCCATATGACCTTGATCTAAGGAGCAACAAGAAAATTTTGTCTCAACTATTTGGATCAAGTACGATATAGTTGTTAATCTGTATAATATACTAGCAAGTTGGGTTGGCATCATCTTTAGGGCCTTATTTCTGCTCTGATGATTTTTCTTTCAGCTGGCAGCACTAGCCAACATCTTGAAAAATAACTCTGCTGAACATATCAAAAAAGTTACTTCTCAACCAAAATCAATTAAACATACGAGGCATTTGCTATTTTTAAGGAATTGGGCTACACAATGCAGCCAATAGTAAAAAATTGATCAATTATGGATAGCATATTCCATCTGCTCTGTTGTGCCAACTATTTGTATGCATACACTGGCCATCTCTGTTAAAGGGACAACACCGGATAAAAACTGAATCACTTCTATACTGACATCTTAACTCATGCGATGACACTTCGCAGTAAATACACAAATGTTTCATCAAAATCATGTTGCCAGTTCACTGCAGAGTTTTGATGTAGAGCATAAGTTTGTCTGCAATTGCAAGCAACAAGCTGTTTGTTGACTATGTGGAGGTGCAAAAGAAGGTGAAAACCATGCTCAACAGTAGTGTTTTTACGTGCAGCACTTTCAATGATTACTGTTTCTGTTACTCAATGGCCTCTACTTCTAACCTTAGTTGGGTCTGCTCCAAGATTTTAGTTTGTTTGTAACTGTTAACACCAGTCCTAAGTTGCTAACAAATTGCAATAGCTGCAATGCAAAATTTTATAAGCATTGCTTGCTGTTGAAATTTTACAAAAGCTGCAGGACATAATTTTGCTGTTATTGCTGGACGAAGTGTCATGCCAATTAAGTATTTTTTTAAAGTCAGAAATAGACCCCATAGCATAAATCACAGTCTTTGGGGGAAGGATGGTATTCCTGAAAATTTTAGGGATGCTAGTTGCTATTTCAACTCAATTCAACAGGCTCAAGGGGTGCACTATCATGTTGAGACATCTATTAATTGGTTGTCCAGAGCAGGTTTGGATAATTGTCTTGTATAACACTTCTGTCACTCTCCTGCAAGTGTATCTTAACACAGTCCAATAGAGCAGGTTCAAAGGTGTGTGTGTGTTTGCATGCACATGTGCATGCATATGTGTGTACACACATTTAAAAACACTACGTAAAAAAATAAAACCACAGCAGGCTGTTTTGCCCAAGAAGTCCCATCATGTGGCAATCCTACTAGGTATTAAAACTATAAGCAATGAATCAAAGCCAGTAAGTATCCAAAATGCTACTAAAAGCCAAACAATTTTAGCAAGCTAGCCCAGGAATGCTCTCTACACTACAATATAGCTCTGAAATCATTGTGTGTGGTGTTAACTGAAACCATGGTACAGCAATATAATCAAGTGGTGCAGGTCAAGGCAATGATGCAATATGAGCAAGTAAAGGAAGAAAGTGTCTGACCTCGTGATTAAACCCTCACACACACGTTTTGTTTAACAATATGTTTTCATAAAGCTAAAAAAACTAAATAGTGCTGCAGATCAAGGTAATGATGCAACATTAGTGAGTAGAAGAAGAAAGTATCTGATCTCGTTCCTGAGCACTAATCAAGCAAAGTGAAAATAGCTTGCTATATACATGTATATACGAGGGTCAGTCAATAAGTAATGAGACTTTCTCAATTGCTTTTGTGTTTTTGTAGCTAAGGAACTCAAATTTTATGTGATGATTATGAATGGAGTTGTCATCTCATTTACAACAAAACTTGTTTATTTTCAGATTACTGTAGGTGTGATGATAAATTGAAATGACTACTAGGCTAGCAAACAGCTCATCGTTGGAACAAAGAAGAGTCATCAGATTTCTGTTGGCAGAGAATGTAAAATCATGTGAGATTTTGTCTAGAATGCAAAGACAATATGGTCCTTCCTGTATGTCTAGAGCAAACTTCTACAAATGGGTGCAAGCATTCAAAGATGGACGCGAAAGCATTACTGATAATCTGAGAAGTGGAAGACCTGTGGATGTTTCTACCCCAGAAGCAGTACAGGCAGTTGAAGACCTGATCAAATCTGATAGAAGGGTCACTTTAGATGAAATTGCTACAAAATTGGACATCTCCCTTGGCACAGTGTACGCAATTGTGTGTGAGAAGCTGCATTTTTCAAAAGTCAGCTGTCGCTGGGTTCCCAAGATGTTAACGGATGATCACAAAATGCAACGCCTGATGACTTCCAGAGCATCACTACGCAGATACAGAAAGGAGGGAGATGCATTTCTGTCGAGAATAGTGACAACTGATGAGACCTGGGTTTTTCATTATGAACCTGAATCGAAACGACGATCAATGGAGTGGAAGCATGTTTCTTCCCCAGTGAAGAAAAAATTCAAATCTCAGAAAAGTTTAAGGAAAGTCATGCTCACTGTGTTCTGGGACAGAAATGGGCCGATCACTATCAGTTTCTTGGAAAGGGGCAATACTGTGAACTCAGAGAACTACTGTGAGCTGCTAACTCAAGTGAAAAAAGACATTAAGAACAAACGGAGGGGACTTCAATCAAGAGGTGTGATTCTTCTTCAGGATAATGCAAGGCCCCACACAGCAGCAAGAACCCTAGCCAAAATTAAAGATTTAGGCTGGAAACTTCTAACACACCCACCCTACAGCCCAGACCTTGCACCATCTGATTTTCACCTCTTCGACCCACTCAAAGAGAGTATGAAAGGAATTCACTTCCAGACTGACGAAGAAGTGAAAGCTGCTGTGAGCAACTGGCTAAGGACCCAGTCCACGGAATTCTATGCCAAAGGAATAGACAATCTAATATCAAGATGGAACAAGTGTGTTGCAAAGGAGGGAGACTATGTTGAAAAATAAAAAAGCATTTTTTGATTACCAGTCATTGCAAACTTAAGTTATTGAGAAAGTCTCATTACTTATTGACTGACCCTCGTATATATATCTTTACTAGCAAAAATACTACAATCTGTTTTGCTGTTAAGGCTCAGGTATTTTTTATCTCAGGAGCCTTAGCGGCAAAACAGGCTGTAGTATTTTTGCTAATAAAGATATATTAATTTGCTCTAACTGTTTTTGTTATTGAGCACTTTTAAATATTTTACCAAGTTTTATATACACACATGCACTCACATTTGAACCCATTTAGTTGGACCACATTAGGACCAAGCTAAATTGGTCTATGTGGCTGGCAAAAAGTGACACCTCAATAATTACGTTCATTTTACATTATGTTTTTGCAAAACTAAAAAAACTAAGTAAGTATTGAATATAAGAACCTTTCAATGTAAATACTGTTCTGCATGTACCACAGTCATACTTCCACTAGCAACAAACTGAGAATAACAACATAGCAAGAAACTAACAACTACAGTAACTGAAAATGCCAACAAAGCACCAACAATCACTAATCAAAAATAAAATGCAGCCTTGTATACAGGGGATATGTTCCAAAAATAACCCGCGATAGGTGAAATCCGCAAAGTAGTCAGCTTTATTTTTTACTGTTATTTTACAATGCAATACTGTACTGCAGAATGAAACAAAAAACAAAACCTCTTTTCAGGCCCAAAATGTTTTTAAGAAATAGAAATATTAACGTATATATCAACTTTTTTCACTTTTTTCAACTTTTTTCACTTCTAGACAACAGTAAAGCCCCTGAGCCAATCAGGATTCACTGTAAAAAAAGCACTGTAAAAAATTCAGTGAAGCAGCAAAGCCACAATAGGTGAAGCGCGATATAGTGAGGGATCACTGTATTAGTTATTGAATCACTCCATCCAGGGTTGTCTGTTTTTGGCTTTGTCAGTCATTATTTGAACTGCCTCTGCAAGAGCATCCAGATGCTTTTAAGAGGCCTTGCTCAGCTTCTTCTTCAACAAAATATTTTTAGAGCATTGCATTGCAATAGTTGGTTTCATGATGGATAACTAGGCAAAGGTTCGGCCTTATCATTTTTGTCCAGGAATGGTCATTGCTCTCTTTTTTGTCAATTTTGCAATGCTTTGCCATGCTATTCCCTGTAAAACCTGAATCACGCACTTCCTTCCAGCACTGTACATCATCATCATCAATGCAATTATATTCATCTCCACTAACGTTGTCTTTCAGTGATGTATCCGAAGTGCTGTCTTTTACCTTATCATTGATCTCTGTGTGTACTGCTTGAAATTGTGCATGCAGTTACAGCTATGGACTGTAGTTTGACATACATCTCTCCACATTTTTACCAGCAGTTTGATGGCATACAAAATTACAAGTTTTCAGCTAATGTCGGTGGTTGTTGAGTTCAGATTCAGAAGGTCTTCCATCAATGCAACAAAGGATCTTAAAAATGAGTTTTTTGTGATAAAGCGTGTTGAGATTTTTTACTACCCCTTGGTTGATTGGCTGGGTTATGGTGGTCTATTTAGGGGGCAAGAACTGCACTGCTATGATATGGTAGAACCGAATGACTACAAAAATCCTGTTTTTGAGAATATTGACTTTGCTGTCATTTATTATTGCTCAACAAGTGAACAACTGAACCAATTTTTTTTCAGTTTTGCCATGAAGCTGTTAACTATACAAACAATAATTATTTCTTTACATTTGCTGATCAGTAGCTTTACAGAAGTGGAAAAAGTAATGTTGTTTGTGATATCTGAAATGTAGTTCTTATGTTTTTAAAATCACATCATTGCAGCTTAATGCTTGCCAGCTTTACATGAGGATGTGTATTACAGTTATCAACCACCAAACAGCCATTGTGGTCCTTCAGCTACTGTGTGAACAACTCACTTCTTATCCATGCTTTTTTATTTGCCTAGTATGACACAGAAAGCTTTTTTGTATCTAAACTCATAAAACATGGAGTTTCTTACTCTTTTGTATAGCTAGGAGCTTTTTCCTGTCTGTTCCTGACATATTGGCACAACATATAATTATGACTTTGCTCATAGCTTTCTTAGAACCTGTGATCTTGTTGTTTGTGTGACCTAGCAAGGCATTCTATTTTAGTTTTTTGTTTTGATTATCATCTATCATAACTATCTTCTATCTTTGTCTTCAACGTCTTTCTTTCATTCTTCCTTGTTATGCTATTCATTACAAACTTTCATTTTCTTAAATGTGTTCGATCTACTTTTTCTTCTAGCAGTTTCAGTGTTTTATTCATGAGAAAGACTTCTTTCTTTTGTTGATCTGCCTTTCCACTCACATTCTTTAGTTCTTTCAAAAATCCAATTCAAATGTATCTGTTTATTTTACAGTATCTGCTTTTTTTAAACTTTATGTTTCTGATTTGTGCATTACCATACTCAACAGCTATATCTTTACCTGTCTTTTCTTCTGCTTTTGTTCATTCAGCCATTCAAAACTTGTTGCATGTTGTTGATACTTGCTTTAGTTTTTTGATTTGTACATCAATATGCTCCTCTAATACCCGTGCTTCACTGGGTTAGAATTGAGAAGCTGCTTACCCAGCATGTCATAAGAGGTGGCTCTTGGGTACCTACAAGTGGCAGTCCACCTTGTTGGTGGTGGGCTACCAGTCAGTAATTTGCATTCATAACTCGTTCAAAATGGTCTGTCATTTTTACCCTAACCTAATTCAATTAATTGCTGGTGTGAACTTGGATTCGCAATTGCGTTGCTCTTCTATCCCAAAGAAGAGAACTGGTAAACAAACCGACCAAATATGCTTCTCTGAATATCTATTACAACATGATCCAACTGCTGGCTCGTGGGTTAATTTTAGCCTGCAAATAATTACAGTGATTAGCATGATTACGATAGGGTTGCCATGCATCCCAAATATTCCAGACATGTCTGGAGATAATATGGCTGTTCAAAAATTTGAACGGCAGCCCATGGAATAAATTTTCAGCTTCTGATGACTCACTGTAAAATAAAGTTGGACCACACTGATCTATTACTTAAGTTTGCCAGGTACTTAAATTTGTTTACCTGCTGAAGTATCGATCCACTTACTAAAATCCATGGATTACCAAAAGATTTCCTCATTTTTATTTCATATTTCTGGAAAACTTTGCTTGTTTCATCTGTTACCTGTGCAAACACTTAGCAGTGTTGGCAATCACAGCTTGATTTAGAGATAAACCAGCAATATTAAACAAAAGAAATAATTGGGTTTCAAATAAAGTGTATGCTATAGAGAGAGAGAGAATTTATTTGATTTTGCTTTGCGCACCGACACAATAATCAGATTAATAATACACACAAAAAAAATCACTAGTAGCAAAAGCCAGGGAGCATCGAGGAACCTTTCGGTTATTGAGTCTAGATACAGTGGAGTTATATTAAAAGGACATAGCCAGAAAATAAATTGGGAAGTAAATTAACTTTTCTCAGAAATTGTTAGTATTTAATGATAAAACATTTTTAGGGTAATTTTTTGTTCCAAGGTAAAGAAGTTTAAGTTGACTATAATATACACTCATGAACAAAAAAATGAGCCAAGCAAGCATATAATCATTTTTTGAACAAAAAGTTGCATTATGCATATTGCAATATAAAATTAAAAAAAATTAATACAATATAAACAGAGCAAGACATTTGCTTGAAGATTTCAAAACCAAAAAAATTTTTTTTAATATGCAGATTACCCCCCCTCTAAAAAAATAGGTGTTTAAGTTGTCTTCAAAATTAAAGTACCTTTACCTCAAAGGTAACTTTGGATTTTATTTTTCTACCAATTTTTTAGAAATGGTCCCTAGATAATGCTAAGGAAATAAACTTTCAAGGTATATCAGTCAAAACTTACCTAAAAGCCTAGGTTTTCTACAGTTTGCGACTTTCTGAGGCCTATGACCTATTTATTGACCAGTACTAAATTTTGTTAGTTAAATTTAGTGTCTAAAGTATGATCAGTCATTATCTGCTAGAGGTTAGCCCAAACCACATAACATTAAGTATGTTTGAAAAGGGAATGTAAAATTTTTTTCACTTATTTCTGAGAAATAGCTTTGTGGTAAAATTATAATTTTTTTGTTGTCCTGTAATAACCTTCC
The DNA here is from genome assembly GCA_963675345.1 of Trididemnum clinides. NCBI lineage: Eukaryota > Metazoa > Chordata > Ascidiacea > Aplousobranchia > Didemnidae > Trididemnum > Trididemnum clinides. The sequence continues at coordinate 33,721,463 of OY776296.1, forward strand.
AGCTGTTTCAGAACAATAGTTTGTGTAAGATTGTTTCACTCATTTACAGCATTGTCCAACAAAATTGTTCAACATGATTAATTGTTTCATCATAATGCAAACTGTTTTGCAGAGGGGTTTTCAACTGCTGTCATGTGTAGTGATCCAACATTGGATGTAACCAGCTGTTCTCTTGCTGAGATGTTGTCGGAACCAATGTTAGAAGCTCCTCTTTGTATTGGCCTCTATGGAAAGTGGGGAAACAATGTGGCATTGATGCTTCAAAAAATTAGAGGTAAAATAGAATTTAAAAATATATTCTGCATGACACTTCAACAAAAGAATTATTTTTCAGATCAAATTGAATTATTTTCTTGCCCTCTTGCTGCTGGCAACAAGGATATGTTTTGGTTGACGCTGTCATTAATTATCTACATAGCTGTTGTTCTGTCCACTTTAATTGCATTTTTATTCAAACAGCGACTGCTGGCAGGATTGTGTACATTTTTCATCATCATTTCAATCACTTTTTTTGTTCTAGGTGTGTATTACAATTTATTTTGTGTAGGTATTAAAACTTAACTGTTCTGGTAATTATCATTTTTACCAACAGTTTTGAGCTTATATTCATCTATGGCTTTTAACCACTACCAAAAAGGTTTTGCTTCTTTCCAACTACACACATTAGATGTTAAACACGGGGTGTCTTGCAGTTGATGAGCAAAGAAGATAATAGTGATGCAAAATAGTTTGTGGTTGACAGTTGTCTCTTTTTTATTGTCTATTATTTCTTCTAAAGAGTTAATGTCATCAATTAGGTTGATGAAATATTTTATGGTGACAATTATCAAATATTGATGTGTTTAAACCTCATAATTATTGAGTTGTTGTGTGCCTTTGGGAATTGCACTTTACTTTGATTTTCTTTGGTTGGCAGATTCTAGCAATCTGTAGGTTTAATGAAAGTAATTTAAGTGGAAAATTGAAACCTGAAAACTCTGAAGCTGGTCTGGGCAATTTAATTATAAACAGTATTGTTGTCACTGTTCTGTAAATCTAAGGTGTAATAATGATTGTTTTAACTTAAGCTCACTTCTGCTGAGTCATCACTCTTATGTTATCAATTATAAACAGTTTCATTTAGCATTGCTTTAGTAGTTTATAATACCAAAAAATGGTAATTTCTTTGTTAAAAATTAATATATTTAGAAGTCATAAATTAAATTTTTATGATGCTCAATTAAAAAAAGAAGATAGCATTCTATGAACATCTAACAAGTTTGACATATCTAACTTATATGGTAGGTTTGTGATAATTTTTTTGTCAGTTACCATCTTTGTTGGCTCTCGGCTTAATGGTTGGCAATGGACACGGGTTGCTAGCTCACACCTGCATAGAATGGAAAATTATTTGAAACTAATATTACAAATATGTTTTCTGCGTCATCACTCACCTTCATCTGGAGGAAAAGTCAGGTGGACTTGATATATTATTTTGCTGTTTGCACCATAAACTGAGGAAATCTACTCTAACTTCCTTTGTGTTTCTGCTTGTCTGTTGATATCATATAAAATATTGGGGTAGTTCATCAATATTAACATTAGTCGGGCAACTGTTGATCATTATTTGTTTCCAAGTAAATTGCTGGTGTAATACGTTACTACAAGCTTGATTATTTCTTTGTGTAAATTTTGTACTGGAATTGGTCTTTATCATATTTCTTTACATGTGCTTTGGTATATGTAACTCTGATTAAATAGTGTTGCCCCACAAAAGCATTTAAATGAAAGTGATGTAATTCAAAAATTATGTAAATATAAATGACAGAATGAGTTGTAAAGTTTTTTTCCTAAACACTCAGGAAGGTCATTGGTCAGTTGTACTAGAATGATGTGTTTAGACTTATGTGAAGTGCCATTTTCAAGGACTCAACAATGTTGTTATTATGAAGTTTGAGTTTTTGATCATTGCCAATATGAATAACACTCCAACTTTCTTGTATACTTGTGCTCTCAAATTGAAAGTGTAATATTGATTTGTTGGTTGAAATACATTCTGCATCTATGCAGCCAAATAAATTCAATTTAAATTTATGCTTGTATTTACTTCATGTGCATTTATATCTTATGCAGGTATATTTTTGCTGAGTGTGTAAATATTGCATCTTGTGATGAGAAGGATATGTTATCAGTTATGACTTCGATTATTCTGCATAATACAGAAAAGCAAATTGGCAAAGCAGCATTTCGTATTGCCAGGTAGGAATTGATTTAGTATAAATCACTCTGCAAAAACTTTCAATATTGTATTTTTTTTAGAGCACTCCCATTTGTTCTTTCACCATCTGCCAGTAGTGACACAAGTTTTCGTAAAGTTTGTTGCTTGCCTTCCTTTGTTGTCTTTCTTTTATGGATTGTTGGTTTAGCCGTGCTCTTGATGCTTATGGTGGCATGCTATGGTTCAGCTCCAGTTTTTCCCATGAATGAACAATCAAATATAATTGTTGCAATGATTGTCATTTCTGTTCTGCTTGGTTTTGTTCTAGTGATGGCAACACCTATGCTCTGGAACATTTTTTCATCACTCCTATTTTCAACATATAAAATTGTTAAAAATACTGGTGGTGAATTAAATCAGAACCGCAATGAGGTGACAAGGATGTCACATGCTCTCACTATTATTGATTCTATCAATAAAACTAAAACAAGGCTATGTGTTCTGATCAATGGACTAGATGTGAATGATCAATCCCAGCTTGTTCATTTGGTTCGAGCTGTTCATGATGTCTACTCTGTTCATCCTATTATAACAATTATTTGTATTGATTATCATTTGGTTGTCTCTGCACTTCAAAACTCAACTTACAGGTACTAATGTATGCATTGAACAGTTTGCTAGAACATTGCATTTATTGTTACCTTTGCTCAAAGTATAACAGTATAACGTTATTGTGATGAAATTACATTATGTAGTGGTGCTAAGTACTGCAAGTATGTTTCTCATGTGACATATCATGCAAAATCAATTACGTGTAGAAAAACTTTTAATGGGATCATATTTGAAGATGCTACCTAAAACATTCTAAGTTAGAATTTTACATACCAAGTTGGGTGTTGGCTGTCAAACCCAACTTGCTCTTTTGTTGTAAATATTCAAAATCATGCTAGATTGATCAAAAGCTTCTACCAAGCCCCCTTTGATCTTAAGTAATAAATTAAAATTCTTAAGACAAATGACATTTATAAGGTTGAAATATAAATCCACTGTTAGATGTGAAAAACTTCTTCCAACGCTATCATGAGGTAAAGAGTCAGTACTTTAAAAGTGGTATTGATCTCAGTGTGGTAGAGAAAAAGAGATCTGATTTTCTAAATTTGACTTTGTCCCTATTAACGTGGCCAGATTCACCATGTGTCTCTCACAACTTTGAAAACAGGTTTTCAACACTTTACTACGTTTATTGAATATTCTTAAATCTGATCTTTTTAATCTTCTAACTTTGTGTCATCTTTAATTTTCTTTGTTTTCCCCCTTACAATTTTTTGTTATTCCTTATATCATTTGATTTAGCTTTACTTGGGCTAGTTTTTATTGTTCAAAATGCAGTTATAAATCTAAAAACATAGAAATTGTCTTTATTGACTTAACCATTGATTGGCCTAGTTATTAAACTCTTACATATTGTCAAAAATCTACAAAACCAACTAAAACACAATCTGCTTCAATATCTCTTCTCAGTTTTTCTCCAGCTTGGTAATTCTCTCCAAGAGAAGAATTAAAATGCACAAGCATGCAATGTGTAACATTGTCTGCCATAAAATTCTTGCCATTAGCAAAAAGCTCTGATTGCAGTAAAAAACTTCCACTGTGGTGAGTGTGATTTGGCAGTGCTCAAGCAAGTAGTATTGAGTGATAAAAGTCCAATTTTGTCGTTGTAATTATTTTGAATTTGTTTACATTTTTCTTGTGTTGTAACATTTATTTTAACTAGAGTGTTGTTCAAAGTAAAGTTTTTGAATAACTTGAGCAGCCTCTTTAATCTATACTTTGTACTTTCTACTGATACAATAAGTCCAATCAAATGTTCATATTGCTGTTCAGTAGTTGAACAGCTAATTAGATCCTTCAAATTGCTCGGAAGCTTTTGGCAAGTATCTGAAATAGTGGAAGTCAGCTTTTATCCAGCTTCCTCATGAGATTACAAGCTGAATTTGCAACTTCTGTGTACAAACCAAATTAGCTACTATTGGTTACCAATAGTAACAAATTTGGCTTGTCTGGTTTTATTTTTAGTAGTAGCTGCTTTGACTTTTGCTATTAGTTTGATCCACATCATAAAACAGAAATTTGGCTTTTATTGTGCAATTATATGCAACAAATGAGCAATGCAAATAACCTGAAGCAGTTTGAGGTGAAGAGATTTTAGTATGGTGTCAGCAGTGATCATATATAAGGCAGCAACAGATAACTAAAGGCAAAAAGAGTTACAATCTGACATCATTGTCAACTGCTTGAGATTTGCTTTTGTTGGTTGGCACAAATGGTACTTGTAACTGAAGTAGGGTAATTACAGGTTTCCAACCAGAATATTCAAGTATGAAGTATTAGATGCAGTGCTTTCATCAATAATCGGAAAATTTTTTTATCATCTAAAGCTGTTATAACTTACAAAATTTTGTTCCTTTTTAATTTATGTACAGTTTTTCCTAAATAACTTTCTGAGGATAAACTGACAAATTTTTTGAAATTGGTTTGTAATGTGCTTGTTTTGTTTATGCCAGGGAGTATCAGCAGACAAAAATGCCTTGATCACTTTTTTTCACAGTTTTGATCACTGCTCTTAAAAAAGTTTGGAAATAGTGTGGGCTTTGCAACACAAATTTATTGCTCAAGGCTTTCTGGTGTTTAAATGTTTTCCTACAACTTTGATTGAGAAATTGCTTGATGAAATACAGGGAAGTGCAAAAGTAGATATAGAGTAGTGTCACATCAGTGAAATTAGTGACATATTGCTTTGAAGTGAAAGTGACATATTCTAAAGTAAAAATGCATCTAGTTTTAGCAAAATGGGGCTTCACCACATTTTACTCTTATTGTGCATGCGCTACTTAAGATTTTTCAACAGATTAATTGGATGCTGTGAAGCTATCAACTGGCTACCATGCTTGCCAGATTTACCTCCTATTGACTTTTTCGGGGGGACTGTAAAGAATAAGGTTTTTGCATGCAAGCCTCGCACTGTTGAAGACATGATTCAGTTCATTTTGGATGCTTGTCAGGAAATTGATGCTGAGAAAGATTTTTGTTCTAGAGCATGCATGAGTGTTTGTTCTTGATTAGAGGAGTGAGTGAATGCTGACGGCAAGCCAGTTGAGAACTGAAAGATCAAAGCTTATTGCATGTGTTTCTTATTGAATGTTATGCCACATTCATTTTTTGTATAACAAATGCTGTTAATAATGTACATGTTTACCTTTTTTTTTATCACTATATGTATACTTTTGCACTCCCCTGTTAACGGTACAGCTGGAAAATTAGCAAGATAAATTATTGCTAAGATTCTTTTTAAATTGGTTGTAGTAATCTTGAAGAATAGCTGTAACTGGACGTTTAGTACATAGGTATTGCACCATCCTCAATTTGCTACAATGATGCTTTACACAGCTTGGCAAATATTTCACTTTGTTTGTTGGTTGGAAGGTTCCCACTGACATAAACCATGAACATTATATTGAAAACAATTTAGTGTGTATTGCAAACAATGTACCCAAATCAATTTGACGAGACCATCCCTGGACACGTTTCGTCTTCTTGGACTCCTCAGCAGGGCCTGTCCCGTCCCCCAAACCAAACCCTTCATTTGCAATAACATAAACTTGTTTTCTCCATATGCAATAGCAAACATGTGTCGAACAAGCACGCAAGCATGTTCATGACAGAGTTGCTTTGAGATGACTTAGTTTGTGGATCACAGTGGATTCTGCAAGCCTCATTTTGCAGCAAAAGCCCAAGTGTCTCCATTGGGTTCACCATCTGTCATGAACATGCTTTCGCGCTTGTCCGACACATGTTTGCTATTGCATATGGAGAAAACAAGTTTATGTTATTTCAAATAAAGGGTTTGGTTTGGGGGATGGAACAGGCCCTGCTGAGGAGTCCAAGAAGACGAAACGTGTCCAGGGATGGTCTCGTCAAATTGATTTGGGTACATTGTTTGCAATACACACTAAATTGTTTTCAATATAATGTTTGTGGTTTATGTCAGTGGGAACCTTCCAACCATCAACTATCCTTGCATAACGTTATCTAATTTCACTTTGTTTAAACATTGCTTTAAAATTGTATAACTAAAATTTGTGGAGGAAAATAAAACACACAGAAATAGACCGGGATTGTGTAGGTGAATCTGTGTAGGAAAATTAAACATCCAGAAATGACAACCATTGCATAATTGAACTGAGCAAACATACCATTTTAGATGTTACCAATGTGCTTTATTCATTGTTTAGAAATAAAGTTAATTGACTCTATCTATAGACGTTATTTCTTGTTGTCAATGTGGTTTGATTTCATCAAACATCTACATCTTCTAGCACGTATTGACTTTTTTGACCTGAAAACATAAAAAAATTAACTTTTACAGTTGAAAGTTGACGTTATTGATCTCTAAGTTTTAAGAGCCTCAAACCTATTCTATGTGTCCAAAGTTTTTAACAGATGTCTTACTGATCATGCTTACCACCAAAAAATGACTTCAATGATAAAGCTTGTTCTTAATATCACATACTAGTTTTAGCCATGAATAACCTTTGATCTTCATAGGTCCCCGTTGACTGTACAGTAGGGTAACATGGATTTTATGTAACGTTTTCGATTTTGATTTATGGTGTTGCAACACTTGACTTTGACCCCAAGCACAACCCCTAAAGCAAGTTTGGTCCTTCTATCCCTAAATTCTCCCTTCTTTCTGGAGCCAAAGGTCGCACAAGGTCAAATTTTACTGAAATTGCTTTATCTTCATTCCTACTGGCAATAAAAAGTATCTTTATGAATTACAAGATTCAGAAGACTCATTTTTCTATCTGTTCTGAGGAAACTTTTTCGATTTTTGCAAAAATTTGATTAAGTGGCAAAATATCATGTAAGTGTTTGTTTTCATCACAGCTAATGCTCTTTATAGGCCAAAATGCAAAATTTCAGCAATTGGTTGGATAATTATTTATGAATAAACAAACTTTACATTGAAAAATAATTATTTTTTAAATAATTAATATTGAAAAATAATTATTTACATTGAAAAATAATTATAATTATATATGGCATTGATTAGGAACATAGATAAGAAATTAACGTTTTGATACATTTAGGATGACGTTTCCAAGTTTATTACTGATATAGTTTACAATACAATGAATGTGTTATTGGAAAGTCCACTGTAACTATAACGCAAAAACATGTTATTGTTATGCAACTGTAATTAGCAGTAAAAAATTTTCCTCGGGTTGAAAGAGGCAAACAGCTTTTGCAGTTTGATCTTTTGTCAAATTGTATCATCTCGTCTGTTAAATCATACTGCTTGCATGGAAATTTCTGTACAAGGTTCTCATAATGCTCTACAGCTTAATTGTGGCATGGTTGGTCAAGCTTAAGCTTGTTTATTTTGAAATTTTGTATTCCTGCATCATTAAGTCAATTTGGTTGTAGGAGATTCATGAATTTTATCAAAATTCACCTGTTGTAGTTGTCCTCAGCATTGATATTAATCTCAGGTATGCTAAATTTATGAACAGTACTACTGCCTTCTCGGCCATAGACTTAGACTTTGCACTCAACAGAAGTTATTTCAACATCTTTGTTTGTGCAGAGGGATAGTACAACATCAAAAAACCTGAGATCAGACAGTTCCATTGCTGTCTGCCAGCATCAAGAGAAGAAAGTTTTCAGAGTAGGCTGAGCAGCCATGACACATTAAAGTTATTAATGCCGTGTCTCTTGTTTGGTTGTGAGGAAACTGAATGACGTGCAGGTGCTACTCATCATGCATGCAACACGCCACTTACTTCAGTGTCAAGCTTTCATGATACAACAGCCCAATTTGGTATGCATACTATTGATGAGAGCTTAAATTTTAAATAAATTTTTTTGGCAAGTGAGAAAATTCAATAAAAGATAATGGCCTGAAGTAAACTACGTGTAATTCAAACTTAAAACCATCAGCCATTTGCCAAAACTTTCTTGCAGGCTAGTCTTTTAAGCACTATCAATATGGTTAAAGACTTAAAGGCCAACTGGCACGAAAATTGTGACACTTTTTTTTTAGAAATTTGAAGAGAAAACGTGGTTTTGGTGTATTATTCTTAACTTTAATGCAATACGAGAAAGTGGGAAGTTGTAAATGAGGCTTAAAACATGATTTTCGTGAATCAGCAGTTTTGAGGGTGATGACGTCATATATGAACATCTAGTGACAAGTCGTTATAATCAAGCGCACCAATGTGTGCACTGTCGCACAATCATCATGCGTGTCATGAAAAACCACAACCATTTCTATGTCACAAGTGGATTAAATTTGAGGACAACCAATGCTTTCATTATGGAAATGGAATATGCAAATAACAGCAGCATAAGTGAAGCTGAAGAATTGAATATACCTACGCATGTATTGCCGTACCAGTTCCAAGCCGCCAGCTTCTTGCTGCTTAGACAGCACAGCTGACTGCTTGTTCAGCATCGATACAAATGATGAAGATACCGCAATAAATGAACTGAGAGTACTTGACATTAACATTTGGTAAGTTGTGAGTAGCGTTGGCATATCCACCAAGCCATTTCATACTTTATTTTCATGGTGACACTGGCCAAGTGGAACACTGCTTTTGTTACAAGAAAATGTTGACTTGTGTATGAGATGTATACGACCTTTATTTTTATTAGACTTGAAAATCACTATGTGTTTATGAAAAGGTGTGGCTGTGGAAACTATAAGAGTATGCCAACTAAAAAAGAATGTCTGTGCTGCCTGTCTGTTACAGAGATTGACAAAAAAGAAATGAAAAAAGTGTTAGATGCATAACACTACCTTCTGATTTTTAAGCCAATCGCCTGGATATAGATGTTGTTGAAACATCATTTTATGAGTACAAAGAAGGCCATGGACACCTAGAGAAGATGAAGAGATTCATGAGGAGGCTTTATATGAGTTAATTGCTGAGGCTAGCTGGATTGCCAATAAATGCTATTTTAGAACTTATTGATTCATTGCTTATCAGAAATTTACATAGTGGATATGGAAAAAAATTGGCAAGAGAAATAGAAAGATCCCAGTCTGCATGTGTGGTTACCAAAATTCAGGAAAAGTTTACGTCTGAACACTACTGTGGTTGTAGATACACATGTTAATGAAATAAATAACCATAATTGCGCACTCTCAAATAGTTTAATTTGGCCAATGTATCTTACACAACTCCGTTGAGGTTGAAAACATATAAAGGTGAGCACTGAGCAGAATAGCAAAGCAAAGCCTCCAGTTGTCTCTCATACCAGTGCACTGCTATCAACGCTATTGAGATTAAAGTGGGATTTGTGATGGCAGAGACATCAGTTTTGCCGACTCCTTTGTAATTTTCGACTAGTGGAGGAGGTCTACTAAAAACCTTGAACCAGTAGCCAATTGATAAGCTGGATTGGCCCCTCTTAAGGTAACATTGCACATTAATTCTTCAACGTAATCTATAAGAAAGTCTGCTCTTATGTTGTAGAAAAATGCACTGATATGGTTTGTTAAAACAGAAGTGATCGGCAATAGGATACGTGAGCACAATCACTTCAAACATAAGGTACAAATGGCAAGTATGATTTTACATGGTGGCAGATTTTATTTATCATCTTTTTGGGGATGGCCGAACGACATCAGCTACTATGTAAAATTCAGCATACATGTTATAATTGTGTAGATGACAAGGGCTGTGGAAAAGTTATGACAAGTTTAGCCATTTTAACTAAATGCTGGCTTCACCATCAAGTTGGCCTGTTACTGGCAGCCCTTTGCCCCATAGAAGAAAAGAAAAATTTTGTTTACTAAACTGCAATACTTGAAAAACAGTGTGATGTGGAACTACACTTCTTTAAAGTAGTTGGAAATAATCTTATTGTGGTGAAAAAAATAGCTGCATTGTTGGTTGAAGTTGTCCCTGTTTAAACTAAGTGTTTGCAGCCTTACTTAGTATCTACTTGTCAGCCACACCTTCTTTGATTGGAAGCAGGAAATCAACCACAAACTTTTGCACAATGATGGTAAATGGGTTTACCCACTGAAAGTGAAATGGATTATTTGTTTAGCAATGCGAATGCAAACAGAAATCAATTGTATATAAGGCAGAAATATCCTCTAACAATACTACCAAATTATATTGTGGATCCTGTTCTACTGATTTCAAAGCAAGATTTAGCAATCACAAACATTCATTTACCCATCGTAGTAAAAGAAACGCAACTGAACTATCAAAAAGAGTCTGGCAAGCAAAGGATAATGGTGTTGAGCCATCTATAAAATGGTCCATTGTTTCTACAGCACCATCATATAATTGCGGAGGGACCAGATGTAACTTGTGCCTAGCTGAAAAGCTTGCCATCTTAAGTGGCGACAGAAAAATAATGCTCAATAAATGATCTGAAATAGTGAATACATGCCGCCACAGGAAAAAATTTAAATTAAAAAGTATTCGATTGGACAATTCATTGTACTTTATGTGCTTTGTTTCTTTACTTTTGCCATTTTTCTTTATCCTTTTGTTTTCATCTATTTTCCCAACTTACTGCTTACCATATTAAGTATATACCTGTTCCAATTGTTATGTCACTATAACTCTCCTACCAACCTTCACAGTTCTTAGTTACCCAGATGAGATTGCTTTTCGCAGGAGAACCTGCAGAAAAGATTATTTTTTAGTATAATTTCTGTTGGCTACCGTACTACTTCTGCTTATTCCCCTCAAACAACCGTAAGTAATACTGCATTCTTTGTTTGTTTTGGGTTCATTTTTTGTATTTTTTGCAGAAATATCTGAGAAGCCTTAATGGCGAAACAGGCTATAGTATTTTTGCTAACAAAGATAAATTAATTGAAGTTTAGTAACTTATATCCAGATAGCATTATTTTACATCTACTTTAACACTGATCTTAATAGAGCATGGCTTTCTATCATCAATACAGTTGAATAGTGTACCAGCTAAACAGAAGCCTTTTGCTATCAGGCAGTTTCCAACGCCTTTGATACCAGAAGCACCAGAAAACTTTACAAAAGCAACAGTTGTTTATCAATAACAAGTGCCTTGGCACAAGCATGATAATGATCACATAAATGACAGGTTTTCTCATATAAAAACTGATCTATGCCAACGGATTTTACAAGGTTAAATAAAATATCTAGAGTTACTGGTAATCAAGTTAACCAAGTTACTGGTAATCAAACAAATAACCAACAACTACAATGTGCTACTCAAACACCTAACAAATATAATCATAATGAATACAATCCATTATGCAAATTTTCATTTGTGAGTGTTTCTCTAAAGCTTTAGATTTTCTTGGTGATTTTGTTTTGGCTTCCCAGTTTTTGGAGCTCTGGAATAACAGTTGCTATTGCTTCAGTCTTTGATGGCAATCGTAAGGTTTTTTGATATCTATGTGATGTAGCACATGAGCGGCTCAAATCAAAATATGATTCAACAAGGGCTTTTCACAGTGTGTTGATGGACTGAAATAAAATTTTTGGCATTTTGATATCCAAATTGTCTTAACTCCAGTTTTTTTTGAAAAAAAAGCTATCTTTTTGTCTCTTCCAGACCTGGAATTACAAGTTTCAACAGAGCAAATTACCATTACAAACAGATTATAACAATGGTTCACTAAATGGTCTAAAAACACAAAAGATGGACAAATTATCAGATATTACAAAGCCTAAATATTCATAAGTAAAACACTAGTTTTTTCTATTTTTCATAACAGCTGTAAATAAGTGCAGGTCTAATATGTAAATATGTTTATAGAACTTGAAAGCAATATATAACCTTATGAAGGCCTATACTGTAACATATTGTCTGATAGTCCAAACACTTAACTGCTGAATAATTGTGGAAAGTAACCAGCTCATGATGTAGCTTTGAGAAAAAAGCTAAATCCCCTAGCCTATATAAAACAACTTTCACAAGTTTCTGATCTACAAAATACTAGCTTGAGTGCAAACTTGAGAAAAACTGACAATGATTCTACTGTTTCCATCACTGATATGCCACTTGTTTGAACATTGCAGTCTCTGCATTTAAAAGTAAAAAGCTTTCTTTAGACAAGCTTCCAGCAGATGTTCACAAATGACATCATTGCAACTATGGGAAAAAATACAGGAAATATAGAAACTTGATCTTTAGCTGTAAATAACTAGGACCAAACAAAAATATAAACAAGAAAATCAAAAATGAGTTTATATTGATAAAAATATTAAAATTTTAATTTAAATCGAATTTGTAAATTTCATGTCAGTTGACCTTTAACTGCGAGAAAGTTTGTTTGTGTGGAAAAGACAGATTGCCAAGGTTTTTGCAATAACTGCCATTGGGTTTAACTGTCAAAATTGAGTTTTTAACTGGACATATAATTGACAAAGTGTTTTGTTGGTTGGTGTTTTCTAGTGCTTTGTGAATAGCTTTACCAATTGTCACACCTTTACCATCTTCAACACATAAATCAGTCAAAGATAGCTCTCTCGGTTGACTTACAATGACATGATACTCTTGAGTTTTAGTATTTGGTTAAAATTTAGAATCACTGCTTTTGATAGTGGTCAAAGTAGCATCTTTTCAATGATCAACATAGATTGCATTAACAATTTCACGAGTGCATCTTTATTTTTTCTGACTTTTTGCCCAGATTCTTGGTGCATTTGTTGCATTTTGCTTTTGTCTATAACTTTTGCCACATTATTGCCAATTAGTCCAAAATCTTTTAAAACTGCTGATGGAATGGCAGCATCTGTGCAATCAGAATTATCAAACCTTCTCACATTAGTGCAAGGTTGGTCAAATCTTTCTGGTTTTGTATGTTTGGCTGGTGAATAGAACTCTGAGGAGTAGGAGGCTGAAGATGAGTCGCCAAATGCATCCAGTGCAGCTGCTGCATCTGATGTTGATTTAGATGGCTGATTGCAATCACCTTTGGTCATGATCTTTTGATTTATTCAAGAAATACATTTCAAATCAGGTAGACTGCATCTGTCTGTCAAGTAACATTGTCCGATTCTTGGACCACATTGATTATGATAAAATTTCTATCAGTTTTTTATTCAATCTTTTTTATTGTGGAGTATTGTTAAAAACATTGTACAATTAATCAATATTTTTGGTAGCATCTTTTTTCCTTTTTGAACTTCCGTTCCTCTTTTGGGCAGAGGATGTTCCTTAATTCCTTGAAACTCTGCCAAGGTTGGAAATTCTTTCATCATCATCATTGTTTGAGCTATCTTGCTGAGCATTATGCAGGAAGATGAACATACACTGCATAAGAGCTCATGCTCTGTTTGTAAGTCCTCTTGAGATCGAACCACAATGACAGGTAGACTGCTTGGCTCCACCACCTGTCTGTCCCATAAAGATGGGGGCATTCCCTTAAATGCCTTGCCCCTAGGACACAATAAGCAAGCTTGCCAGCTTGTTCTTCACACCATCCCTTTTGTGCTGAGTGCTAACCAGGGAAGCTGTGAATACCATTTTAAGTCTTTTGATATGACTCAACTTCAGAAAATGAACCCCAGGTCTAACAATTGTGCAGCAGACATTATAACCACTAAACAATCGCACTGCTTGAAATTCTTTGTAAAAATGCTTGTGAAATTGGGTGAACATTTGTCTGAGTCCATTTTTGAAAAGTCTTTCGACACAATTTGGACTGCTAGTTTGCTATGCCAATTCCATTCATATAGCAAACTTTGTATTGCATCTCGTTTCATGGGAAGGAGGTTTCCAGGAAATTTGGAATTTATACCATGGCTCTGAAGTAAAAGTCCTGGTTATAGTGGTTGCTCTTGTCAGCATAGTTTGGCAGTTATCAATATATTGACAACCATAAATAGCATTGATAAAATACTGAACTTTTTAAGAATCCCTAGAGTTAGCTACAATTAGCCCAAAATGTGAAGTGTAGGTTTCCTGATAAAATACTAAACTTGTTAGGGATACCTATAGTTAGCTGAAGTTGGTCCAAAATGTGAAGTGTATGACTGTTGTAATTTAGTATTTTGGCCTTTGAAGATCATTAGCTGTGATGCTGCCTATGCAAAATAAACACTTACATGATATTTTGCCACTTAATCAAATTTTTGCAAAAATTCAAAAAGTTTCCTCAGAACAGATAGAAAAATGAGTCTTCTGAATCTTGTAATTCATAAAGATACTTTTTATTGCCAGTAGGAATGAAGATAAAGCAATTTCAGTAAAATTTGACCTTGTGCGACCTTTGGCTCCAGAAAGAAGGGAGAATTTAGGGATAGAAGGACCAAACTTGCTTTAGGGGTTGTGCTTGGGGTCAAAGTCAAGTGTTGCAACACCATAAATCAAAATCGAAAACGTTACATAAAATCCATGTTCCTTACTGTGCAGTGTCATCAACTTAAGTCTCTCATGAAAAAGGAAAATATGTTGAATACACTTTCAACTGTCAAAGTGTTAACAAAAGTCTAATTGGCTTTCTGGCAGTGGTATTGATGCATTCTATTATTATAAAGCTTGGTTATGACATCATATGTCCCTCGTAGCAATGCTAGTGAAATAAAGTAAAATGAGAGGAATAGTTTACAAAGTTATGAAAAAAAGGATGGTGTAAAACTAGCGTCAAAGCATAGAAGTGAGTTGGTAATTTCATTGTAGATGTACGGGAAGAAATATGCCTATTTCTTGATAGACCTTGGCAATGATAGGTAAAGTACATCTTTAGCAAAATTTTTTCGCTTTCTTGTTTCTTTTACCTTAGAGGACCAACAAGCTTGATGTAGTTGTTTGAAACAGCCTAAAGAAGCAAAGGCTTTGTACCCAACAGTGCTAGAAAAGTGAAAAGAGCGGTTGCTGAAGACAAAGGGAAAGAAGAATACTTTTGTATAGAATGACAGGAAGAGTCAAAGTAAGCAGCAAGATCATCTTATCTGCTCCAATCAACAACTGCTTCAATGTTGTGGTTCAGTTTTCAACCCTGTTGAGTTTGTCCAAAATAGGCATTTGCTTTGCCAAGTGCCCTAGATATCTTGGGCTCTACCCACACCAAACATTTTGTTTGCAGTGCTATCCTCTGAGAGACTGCAAAAGGGCAGCTCCCTCTCTTTTCCAGTTGGTCGACTATTATTACTTCCTTTCTTTCTCACCTCTTTTTATTTTTCTGCCTGTGATGAGTGGCAAGGTTCTCGTCAACCCAGGCTCTATTTTTGCTGGTTGAGTGTGCTGTGGTGATATGACCTTGAGGGAGGCTAGTCAGTGCAGTGCTCTACCTGCCACAAATGAGTAGATTAAGGTACACCCGTTTTTCCTCATAGTTCAACTCCTTATTCAGCTGTTACTGCTGGATTTGTCCTCTTTGCTGCATCTCAGTCTCTTCTGAGTCTCCCCATTCTACAACCCAGTGTCTTCTTTTTGGGTAAGCGTACTTCCACTATGGGTTGCAATTTGGTCAACCCTTTCTTTACCAACACAGCTTTCACCTTTGCCTACTGGCTTCCCACTCTCCCGCTGCCTTGTCCTTAACACTACTTTTGGGATCTTTACCTTCCATTTCTCTTCTCGTTTCCTCGCTCTCTTCTGACATGTTCAGGGTCCTCCAATGAAATGCAGGAGGTCTTAGTGCCAGAAGAGTTAAACTTCTCCCCTACTTCTCACTTTTTCCGGTTGATCCTATCTGTATCAAAGAGTCCAATTTATACCACTCTTCATCTTTGTGAAGCCCTTAATACTACCTTCTGCAATCTAATTACACTCACTCTCAGTTTGGCTTTCTTCTGATAATTTTTGTGCTGGTGGTGGTATCATCATTTTTGTCAAGTATCTAACTACTTAGAAACGCACTTTATTCTGAATAGTGGTATGTTTTGACTGTATTAGTATTTAGTTTACATGTATTTATGTACTTGTAATTGTATAATTTGTCAATAGTAAGAGGTGGAGACCTCTACCAACAGTATTGTCTTTTCATTATCTCCTTGTTTAGTAACCAATTACTTAGCATAAAACAATTACTTGAAACTTGGAAATTTTGTAAGAACAATAGTCTGATGTGAATTGTAATTTTATTTTTAGCTTCATTGATGGAAGTTTATTCAAAGGCAATGCATTTATTCATCATGTAGTTCAACTTCCTCTCTTCCTTCCTGATAAGAAGAGAAAAAGGCATTAGTAAGTTTTGTCAAACTTTTTTTGTTTTTTTTAAATTAATCATGTAAAAAAAGCTTTATTTTCATTTTTTGCCTAACCTGGTTGACTTTGTTGTGTTTATCATTTTGCACAGTAAATTCACTTGTGGTGACATCTTAATGAGATTGAAAAAAGGACAATATAGTCAGTTTAGTCATAACACATGAATTGACTTTTGAAATACTGCTTTTGCATAGATAAGTGTTAAAGATGTACTTTAAAAAGCATTGCTATTGAATATCATGACTGAGTGCACTCAGTGACATCATGCTTAGGGGTAGAACAAAGCGGATTAGATGTTGAAAACTACGAACAAGGTCTAGTTCCTTCTTCTCAACTATCTATTGTTTGCTTGAATACCTGCTTGAGTTATTAAACCCTGGGCATGAGTGGCTAGCTGTTTTCTGAAATTCCAACAGTCCCAAGATTTAACTCGAACTTTATGCTTTAGATGCAAATGCCTCAAACACTTCAACATTCAAACCCAAAACCTGAAACTGATAAAAATTTAAAGCAATGCAATGTTAATGCATTAAAATACCATCTTATGGTTTTGATACATTAAATCACTGATTTTCATTTGTTTTGATTTTGAAACCGCTTTATTTCTCACTTTTTTGAAAAAAATTTTGTCAAAATTGATTAGCAGCGCACTCAACGTAAAATCACGTGTATGTCATCACTTACAAAAAGTGCTGATTTTTTTGATATTAATTGTGGTTTGTGAAGTTTTTTTTATAGCTGCAGCAGGGCGGATTACAATTAGCAGAGATTTTTATTAAATGGGCATGTGTTCTATGCTCTTTAACTTGCCTCTTACAAGCTAGCACCAAATGATTAGCATAATAAAGAAAAATTTAGTATAATTTTTGTTTGAATAGTTGCTGAAACAAACGTTACTTTGTTGTGATGATAGTAGTGATGTGCAAGAAACAGGCTAACATCATTATTCTCAGTTTACATAGATTTTTTAACACTATCCTAAGTAGCTTATGATGGACAGTGGTTTACAATCAAGTAGACCCGGTAATATAACATGTTGAGTTATAGAAAATTATTTATTAATTTTTCAGCATTGAAGATGAGCATCATTGTGAAACTGATACCGATACAGAAATACCTGAAATGAATCGAAGGTATGCACTTGTATTGCTACTAGTGAGCACTGATGATTGTGTTTGCACTTGTACTGCTTCTATTAAGCATTGATTATTTGATTGATATTTTATTTCAGAAAAAAATATCCAAAACATTTTGATGTAACCAAGTGGCTTGTATCCCATGACTGTTTTCAACCAGCAGACCCATTCCTCATCAAACGAGTAGCTAGTGTAATATCATTCACTGCCCGATTGTTAAGATCAGCTGGTCGCGATTTTTCATGGTCTGCTCTTTCATCGTGGGTGGTTCTTACCGAACTGTGGCCTTACTCCACCACGTGTATGATAGTGTATATTGGAAGGAAGGCATTTACTCACAACAAATCAATCAAGTCTATTTATTTTGAGTAAGTGTTTAAAGTAAGATTAAATAAAATGAATTATGATCTGTTTTAATTACAATCAGTAGTGCTGATAAGTGAAACTTGTTTTGCACACGTGGTACTAGGAATAGGAAAGAAGGTATAGAGGTGTGTGGTTTGAAAAAAACTGTTGATAGACTGACAAAAGTCTACAACGGTATGCGCATGTTGAGGAGGGACATTGATGTGCATTAATTGGAAGAAAAGAATGATGGTGTCCAAAGACAACAAGGAGAAGGCGAGGAAAAGAGGAGAGTAAGAAGATTGGATTGGAAAAGTAAAATGCCATTGATAGTGTCAAGTGGCAAAACACTGTTGGTGAAATTTCAAGAAACTTGAGGTTAATCAGCCCTCCTTCGTCAATGGGAAAAACCAGGTTTAAGAAATGCATCTATCTTTTTATGTTTCTACACAATTCACAATGGTGTGCTCAAGCATTTGTTTAAATGTGGAATGTGTCTGATCCTCATTTTTGTGTGTGTGACATTACATATAACTCGCAATTAGGCTATTTTTCTGCATAAATTGGCACATAATGAACAACATAAAAGTGGTGAATAGGAGGACAATAAAAATCAAAGTTGGCAGTAAAGGCATACCAATGAGGTTTTTGAAAGTTAAAACATCAAGCGTGCTTGTTGGAATGAGAAATTGGTGAGGAAAATTGTGAGAAGAGTAAATAGTAGTCAGAACTTATGTCTTAAGATCTTTGCAAGACCAGAACAAAGAAAGAGAAATGTTTGAGGAATGGCTGACAGAAAAGTGGTCAATGGTAGTGAAGGAGTCTGGAACATGGAGAAGGGTGCCTAAAAAAATGACCCCATGAAATGCATCATCCTTGTAAGGGTCTGGCTTACCCTCAACTCTCAGGAGAGGCACATGCTCGACAATAAGAATTGACAAAGTTGATAGTTTGAGGATAGTTTTTGGACATCATAGATCGGGTTAAAGCATTAGTATGAACATGGTCACTTCGAGATTGGTAGTTTGTGGCCTTAAAATCGTTATATTTGTTTTTTTTAGTTGCACAAATGCAATTTGTGACTGGCCTTATCTACTTTTATGGTTTGTAACAATCCAAACTGTAGAGCTCATTAAACATATTTAATGCTTATCCTACGAAATATCAGATGGCAGCCAAGATTTAGCAACATGCCTGTGATAGTGATTAGAAGAATGAAAATAAGGCATCTGAGTATATGTACAATGATGGTTATGATTACTAGTGATCACTCTCCAAAACATTCTGGTGTTAGTTTATGTTGTAGATTACAATGAGGTCTATGTTTAGTAGCAATCATTTTCAGAACATCTTTGATATTGCGTTGTAGATTGCGCCACATGATTAGTAGCCATCATTCTCTGGACATCCATGATTCCTACTGGTTGCAACAATTTGTCACATCCAAATCATGCCAACTATCAATCGCTGATGTGGTTGCTTTTCATCGCTTCACCACCAATCTGGATCCTGCTCTTGAAGAACTTGTTCCTACATTTGGTGACAGTTGGACACATTCAGGTAGCAAGTAGCTGCATGCATTTCTTCTAGTGAAATTGTTTATAATGTTTTTTACATAGATTCTGGGCATCAATGTACAGTTTTATCATCACAAACAAGTATGTCATCTTGTGATGATGTACCACCTTGTGATTGGACAGTTGAGGATGTATGTCGACGATTAAAGTCTATACAAGGTTAGATATTTAGCAGGAATAGATTTAACTGTTGATTGTAATTTCTGGTTTCCATGTCACATATTAGTAAAATTTACCTTTACAGTGGAAGAGTATTAGACCTGGAAGCCCTGATTTATTGCGACTACCTGACCCACTCCTGTATCACTACCACCCTAATGCAACTATCTTTCTTGATCACTGCAGTATAATGGCGTGTTGGTTTATTGTGGTGTCTGTATTTTCAGGTCCACGTTTTGCTTAATTTTGCTCTTTTGAAATTAGATACTACTTTTCATAGTAATGGAATAGATCGGTTACCTTGATCCAATATTTTTGCCATGCATGAGAGGAGAGACTGGTAGAAAGCATTGCAGAGAATAGCAAAGAACTTTTTGGAGAGACCTCAGGAAATAGTAAAACTGAAACGCAAAGCGCTGATGTTAGGAAAGAATTATCTTTAATATTTATCCTTGAAAAAAAAATATGTAGTTCAAGATAAATCCACAAGAGATGGAGTAAGGTTAGTGCAAAGAGGAATTTTCAAAAGATCACTAAAGGGCAAAGTCGTGTTGGCGTTAAAAGCTCTAAGAACAAATCATAATTTGATTGCATGCCTTTGAAGTTTTCATTAAAAAGAGGGAAAAGTTCAAAATGGAAAAAGTAACTTGACTTAAGTTTATAAAACATAAGTTGTGGGTGTTGCTACTCATGCTATTTTATGGAGGTTACTTGTAAGACATAAATCGACCTTGGCGTGATATATTTAATTTACCAGTAACTTTATTCAGTGCGGTTTTACCTGATTTAGGTCGAAAATATTCGCACAATTAAGCTCATTGGATGAAATTTAGATTAGCTAAGGTTACCTTTTTGAACTACAGGTGAGGCCTAACTGACTAGATCTTCGATAATTTAGATTCGACTTTAAGATTGTTTTGTACTTAATTTACCTGGGTAGGCTAAATGAATGATATAATTTATTTCATTTACATTTGCATTTTTAAGGCTTGACCCGCATGCCAAATCATCAGGATCAACAACTAGTTTGCAGCAAAGTCTTTGCTTATCTTTATATTTGGCATCTTAAAGAGTTTAATTTCTTCTCTTTATTTTATTCTTTGCCATATACTCAAGTTTTTTTTTATTCTGTGTCTTTTGTTTTTTACTGGTGTCTTTTTTCAAACTGTTCTTTCCGAACACTTCATATTCATTAGATCAAAATGCTCCAGCCATCTTAGATGGTGTTCTCTAAGATGTTCATCAATATCCTCAAAATATGTCCATTCTCTTAAGACACTGATGGCAATTTTGTCCAGATATATCTTGGTTTGACATCATCCAAATCACTCTTAATTCCGTCACATGCAATCATCTGGCATTTTCGTTGCCCAGCACTCAGGCCCATGGCACATCACGCTTCTCATACATGCCTTATATGATGTACCATGTAGTCCATGAGAAAGTATTCTATTTCAAAATGTGGCAGAAATTCTTCAAACTTTCACCATCCACCACGTATGCTTGATGTTACAGTTTTGTTAGTGCTGTCATATTTTCCATGTATTTCTCGTTGGTAGCAAAGTTATTTGGCAAACTCGATCTCATCACATCCCAGTTTCACGTATTTTTTGTTTTCACTATTGATACCTTTTTACATCTGTCACACTCGTAATTGATTCTATTCATCAACCTTCTTTTTCTTTTTGAACATATATGTACTGAATATTTGCATTTTAGAGGTTGGATCAAGTTTTTGGTGACCCTGTTTAGAGAGTTGTCCTATCTCTTGAAGTAAGTGGCAAGAGAAAGCTACCACGACCAAAACGACCTTGAGGAAGCAAGTAGAGAAGGAGACACAGAAGATTGATATGAAGGCAAAAGATGCCCTGAATTGAGCGATGTGGCTGGATGGAGTGCAAACAATCGCTAAAGGTTGGAAGGTTCACACCGACATAAACTACAAACATTATATTAAAAACAATTTTGTGTGTATTGCAAACAATGTACCCAACTCATTTTCCATTTGTTTGCCATACACACTAAATTGCTTTCAATATAATGTTCGTGGTTTAAGTCGGTGTGAACTTTCCAACCATCAACAACTAACCTTGCGTAACGCTATCTAATTGCTAAGGGAATTGGTTGAATTTGGCGTACTGCATTGAGATAACAAAACCGGATTAAAACTGAAGTACTGCTATTGCTGCTCTTCCCTCACATTGCACATGGATCAATAACAGCATTGGCTACCTATCTTAATGATCTTTTTTCAATTTTTATTGCTTTAGTTTTATTAACATTCAACTCCTTCCGTTTTAATGTCTTTTACCACTACCACACTTTTCTTCCACTTTTTCCGGTTATCTCCTACAAGAACTAAATCATCAGTTAAACATTCATAACAATTGCAAAAAATAGTAAATTAAGCACCGAACCGTGATGTTCCCCAACTATCTTTTGAATTTATTTCACATCTCCATGACCATTTCCCTTTTTCGTCTCATCACGTCTTTCTTCCATAGTGCCTACCAAATCACTTCTTTGGAAACATGATTGAAAGCTTTTTTTTAAACCAACAAAACTAAGATGCAGTTGTTTCTGATTTTTCCGTATCAGTTGTCACACTGCAAATGTGGCATCCATCGCACCTTTTCCTTGCAAGAAACCCATATGAATTTTGTCCGTTTCAACTGACCTTTAGATTTTCTTTTCAAAATCTATTTCCACGACTGTCGTTGCAAGTTCGAGCAATTTCTGGCTTCTGTAGCTGTGACATTCTTTTGCCACAGCTAAGAGATCAGGCAAGTTAATCTTGAACAGCGGAATCAGTACGCCTTTTCTCCGATTCGAAGGCATTCCCTTTTGGTTTAATATGTTATTCCAAATCTTTTATCAAAGTAGATTCACGGTATCACAACCGAATCGCTTTAATTGGCGCATTATATGGCCCAGCTACTTGGCGTTTGCAACCTCCTTCTTCGCTATATTTCTACACTTTACACACGCTGCTCTTGCTTTTTCATTTCTCTCATATCTCCATTCTTCTACAAGTCTTTTTTCTCTTCTTGGGCTTCCTTGACAGCATCACTATTTTACCCTCAAGTTTTTTTTTGCCAAACTCTTGGGCAATCTACATGTTTCTTATATGATTTTTGCCCCAATGTAGTTGATCCAATCCCATTCTAAATATTCAGTAAATACATTTGTTGCCTGATCTCTCAATGCTTTTTGAATGTTTGTTTAACGTCTATTTCACGATTATATCAACCTTCACCTTTTGCGAACAACCGGTTTTCTTTAGCAGAGTATCCATTACTGCTAAGCGATGTTGCCTCATTGTCTCTTCTGAGATTTCCTTCACAGTTTTCACTTCCTTTTTGACCAAAAATATAGTTAATCATTGTCCTGTGTTCACCAGATTCGCATATCACCAGCTTTTCCACATTATTTTCAAACCATGTTTTGACAATCTTTAGTCCAGAACTATCTACTAACTTCAAGACTCTCCAGCTATTTTATGACTATATCCAAAACATCCGTGTACACTCGATATCCATTGATTGTCTTCACCCACATGACCTTTGAAATCTCCTCAAACTGCACTCATTTGCTTTTAACATTTCCATTCAACTTGCCAAAAAGTTCTTTTCTTCATGTCTGCTATCGCACGGGGAAGCATACTTAGACAAAACAATAACCTGTTTATTTTTGGTTTCGATTTCAACCGCTATCACCCTTTCATTGGCATGTCCGACCACAGTCACATTTTTCGTCAAATCCTATTTCAACCCCATCGTGAGCAGAGGGATTGCCACTTCAAAATTTCTCTTTACCTTTTTTTACTTTTCTCATTCTATGATTTTTATATCTTACCTCTTGCGGTCGCGCCACATCCTCTTTTCGTATAATCAACATGTCCAACACTTTCACCGTTCTTTCTGTCAATGAAAGTCTGCATAGCATTTTGGAATGCTGCGTCAGGAATTTTAGTCTTTCTCTGAATTTTCCTAGAGCTCGTCATTAAATCTTACTGACTTTTCACAAACAACTCCTTCCTTGTAGCATTATTGGCCTCATCTGTTTTGGAAGGCTTAAAGTTGAAAACTATGATGATAATAATTTCTTTGGTTCTTCCTATTAATGTGGAACGAGATATTTACGGTCGAAGGTCTTTCTAGAAACTAAACAAGTGTGCCGTAAGTAAGTGCTCTTCTGCTTAAAGTTTAGTGGTCTTCCCCCTAAAGACACCCTGGAGCACGTACGTGTTTTTCGAGGTTCGCCTATGCAGAACTGCCCAGATTGGTAGAACAAGCATACAGCGTGAAAGTCCTGAGACGGCCTGGTTGCCAGAAGCATGCGGAATTTGGAGATCAGTGAGCAGAGATGCTTTTGACTTGTGCATCACATGTTGATAAGTACCGCCCTTCCAGAGCCTTATAGCTTAATGGGTGCTATTAGTGAATAGCAATTCGTAGCATTTTAGCTTTTGTCAACTTTAACACTTCAAAAGCAAACCTTTTGTATTAACATGAGCACTAATCGTCACGACCTATTTTTTCCGAAAATCTATCTCACCGGATTTTTTTCCTTATTTTGAACTTTAAAACCCTTAATTGTCTTCATTGCAGCCTTCCAAAAGCATGGAACCAAAGCAATGCTAGCTTTTGACATCCTTTTGATATCGCTTTTTTCTGTGTTTTATGAAAAACCGTAAAGCTAAATTTAAATTTTAATTGGGGACAAAAGATATTTCCATTTGTCTGGTTTAGGAAGTAGACACTCAAAGCCATGACCAAGCCCCAGTTTAAAAAGATGTTAGACCAATGTAGCATTCAAAAACAGAGAGAAGAGTCCCGTTTTGACATCATGATGTATTGATGTACGCATCACAGTAGTATGTTATGTCAGTAATTTTCCAACTTTTTTGGCTGGGTAACTTCTTGCTTTCTCGAGAAACTGTCTGGGTGAAACGTAGGTAAGAACCGGTGGAGGAAAAGTTTTGAAGCGATAGGTTCTCTTTAGTGGGGTTTTTACAAAAAACTGGAGATGCAGATTTAAGATCTTGAGACGAGTGAAAACTTGGCTTTAAGGGGGAATATGGGGTTCGTTTTATCATTTTTTGAAAATTTTGGCCATAACATTTTTTAAACAAAAATTGTATCTTTAAATTCCTCACGCATCAGAAGATGTACAATTTGTGTTCTAATTCTTGGATTTTCACACCCAAAAACGGTTAAAAAGACCAAGAACCCAGTTGCAGACGACAAAAATTGTAAAATTTTCAGCAGACACGTGCAAGAGCCAATTACCTTGAATTCAAATCAAGATACCTGGCTTACCACGAAACCAAACCCTTTATTATTGACACAGTCTAAAAACTACTCTTTTGGAGCATCATTTGACAAAATTTCAAGCAATATCGATAAAATTTACCTATTCAAATTTTCAAATTTTTTAGGGGTCTCAAAACCCCCCCAAACAAATTTGTACGGTAAGTAAAAAAACTAGATTTAGTGCATAAAAAATATGATATGTTGCTAAATACCGGTCTCATTTGAAAGCTTAGAAAATTTGCTTTTCAGCAATATATAACTTTAAATAGTTTAAGCTAAGCAATATATGATATTTACTGATCAAAAATCGGTACTGTACATCATATCAGTTCAAAACCCCCAAGAATTTTTTGACTTACCTTCACTAAATTATGAAAAACTGCACCCTTTAAAAAATAAAATAAATTGCAAACATTTCACCACTAAAATTGACATTTTGTTTCAAGTTTCCAAGGAGACAAAAACTGAAATACAAGTTTAAAAGCTAGCAGAAGTTTGGCTTCTCTAAATCAAAGTTTGCTGTATCTCCCTTGTTTCGCAACACATGGGAAGGGTGTAAACAAGCTGCTGTTTCATTGTTAGTGACAACATATTCTATTTACACTTAATATTTTCTGAATCTTTAAGAAATTCCCTGTTCAAAAATACATAATGTTACATGGTTTAGGCTAACCTGTAACAGATAATAACTGATCATATTTTAGATACTACATTTGACTACGAAAATTTAGTACCGGTCAGTACCGGTTAACAAAAAGGTCATGGGCCTCAGAAGGTAGCAAGTTGTAGAAAACCTAGGCTTTTTGATAAGTTTTGACCGATGTACCTTGAAAGCTTATGTCCCTAGCATCATCTAGCGACCATTTCTAAAGAAGTTGGTAGAAAAATAAAATCTGTAGTGATCTTTGAGGTAAGGGTACTTTAACTTCGAAGACAACTCAGCACCTGTTTGGGAGGGGGGGGGCTAATTTGCATAAAATTTGCCTATTCAAACAAAAAAATTTTTTTGTTTTTATAAAATTTGAAATCCTCAAGAAATAGAGATTGCAATGATATATTACACTTGATGTAGAAGTAAACAAATGAGTAATGATTTACAAACAAACTTGGGTATTTTATGATGATTAATTATGATTGATTGTGCACTTCTAGATGGATTTTCTCAAAATCGCGATTTTATGATGACTATAAACTTTCTGGCATTTGTAATTCTGAATTCGTACGGTCAATCTTTATGAAATTTCGCATAGAGCTAGCTAATAGACTTATGAATGCAATGACGAAGTAAAAATGGGCTAACTATTGTACTTTTTTTGCTATAAATATTTTTGTTGGAAAATATGTGAAAATTTCACTGAAAAAAATGGTATTTTTGACAAACCCTAGTATATTATGACAGCTTAAATTTATGTACAAGTTGCTACGTGATTGCGTAGAGTAGTGTTCGACGATCTAGTTGCACCAAAACCCTTCAATTCCATCGTGCAGGGGCCGAGATATGCATGCCAAAGTTTCCTCGTCTGTTGCCATGGCAAAGGAAACATCTTGGTTACCATGGCAACAAAAAAAAGAAAAAAATTGTGACAGATTTATTTTTGCGCGAGTATTCAGCCTGTCACATAACATTGATCTTAGCATGCTAAACGCGTCTCTTTTGCAAATTCCCCATAATCCCCCTTAAGGTATGTGTAATAAATTAAAAACTACTTGTCAGAAATGACCTAAAGGAAAGTGATAGTGGGGTTGAAGCAAAGAAAGAGGTTTAGCAGGGAGAGACCAGACTGACCATTAGTCTGGTTCGCGTCTACTGACTAGAAGGTTAGCACAATTGCTCAGGTTGAGTGAAAGATGCTACGGCTCTTTGTACCTCCTTAGCTGTTAGAACAGAAGGAAAAGAAGACCAGTTGGATGAATCGTTAGCATAAGAGTAGTAACCAAAGAATGAAAAGAGAAGAAGTTAACAAAACAAGGCCAAGTGCAGACCCCTGAAGAACGCATTTGATGACTAGAAAGAAGCGGGTCTTGGGATTATACAACAAGACGCCTGTCAGAAAGAAAAGATTGAGTCCACAAACAGAGTAAGGTGAATTGTCAGCGGAAATAAGGCTATAAAAGAGAGTGGGATGTGAAACACAGTCAAAGGTCTGTGACAAATCAACAGTAGCGAGAATTATCCCAAGGCCAGGTCTGGGTTTGTGAAACCTATGTGAGGTGGATGAGAACAAAAAAAGTTTAATCAAGAGTAGACTGGCCTGACAGGTTGGTAGAATGGAGTTGGACTTCAGAAAGAACAGTGAACAGGATAGAATGATACATTAAAACAGCTCTGAGATGTAGGAGTGAGAGAGGTAGGTCGGAAAAAGTAAAAGAATCAAGATTTACTGTGTTATGGATAGAATGTTGAATGAAGACTTCCAGATAGACAGAGAGGAATACAAAACACGAGAAAAGTGTAGAAAGACCAACAAAAATTGAAAAAAGTTCTACATCATAGGAAGGAAGGTGCTTCAACATAGGCTCAATGGATGTGAACAAGGAAAAGTTGGCGACTGTAACTCGAAGGGGAGAAAAAAAGGAGAGGAAGAAGTTAGGGGAGGAATACTCGTAGAGTTCAAGTAGCCTTTGATTGAGCCGTACAAATTTCTTGGCTGAGGAGCGGAAAAGTAAACTTTTAGGTTTTGTGCTATTATATATGCCCTTCCTCATCCTTGGGATGGGGGCACGAACTGAAACGGTTTTCTAGATTCATATCGCTAATCTAATCTAGATTAGGCTTGGGGAAAGCAGCAATTGATTTCAAACTGGTAATGAAGACAAAAGGCGGACTGGTGACGCCACCACCAACAAGATGCGACTGCCGTTGAGGGGTCCTCAAAAGCTGCCTCTTACGACGTGCTGGATGATCAGCCTTACTTTTCTAACTCATTGTAGCTGACAAAGAAGGTTGCCTACTCGCTGGTAGAGGAACAGTTAGAAAGCAGGAACAGTGACAGAGTGAAGTAGAGAGTAGACCAAATTAGGAGAAAGATTGGAAGAAATGTGTCTTTGTTGCCACCCCTTAGCTTTGTTTTTTGCGATGGCTGATGAAGCGTGCTGGGAAGCAGAGATGTTAGCTTGGGGTACTTCGTTACTTTTGTTAGCAAAAGCCATGCCTCGTTTACTTAGCTCTTTTTCCACCTCATAGGATCACCAAGCTTGAGGTTTGCCTTTGGTACGGCCCGTAGGAACGATTGATTTGGCAGCAATCAGTGTGAGAAAAGTAAAGGCAGCAGCTGCAGAGGACAAAGAAAGGAAAAGATATTCTTTGGTAAGGGAAAAATGATAGTCAATCGTGAGACCCAACAGCAGGACAACAGCCGTTTTGACCCAACCCAACAAGGTCTGTGATCATGTCACCACATTTAGATGGCTGTTAATTGGAGCAGATAATGTGTTATTGGCATGGTAGTACAGCCTCTTTCACCATCTGCAAACCTAACTTTTATCCTCCCGTGAATTCGTGTCCAAGACTTCAATAATGGTTGTAAACATTTTGCTTGCTGGCCGCATAGCACGAAAGGGATAGTGTGGCATTGAGAAAAGAAGCTGGCAAGATAGTGTGTTGTGCGTTGTGGAAAGGCATTTATTTAATGAGATTTCTTCGTCTTTACGTCGCAGATAGGTGGCGGGCTCAAGCACGCAAACAGCATGAGCTCATATGCGAAAATGAAGTCTAATGTAATTTAAAAATAAAGCCCTGTGCAGCATGCAATTGTTATCTGACGCGTGCTCACTACCTCCATTGTTGGAAAAGTTTAGCTTTCTTCTTCACTCGGAAATAAATTACAAAGTGTGTGTCATGAACTTTTAAAATACTGTTCTTGGTAAAGGTTTGGATACTTCGAACTTTCACTACTACCAAACTTTTGTTCACAAAAATAACTTCCATGGGCTTGCACTATCATTGTGTGACGTTGATGAATTGAAAAAAGAATTAAAAACATCATTTGGTGATTGGTGTCTCATCAAGAAGTTTGTTGAAGAAACCAAACAGCATATTACAAAAGACGAAGTGAGTAGATTGAGTTTTTACTAATATTTATTAAAGACAACTTTTACAACTCTTTTTCAATTCTTTAGTTTTGTTAAGGGTGATCAATAACGATGGGACGTGTTTTAAATGCCCTTTTTTCAGATTATACAAACAATATGCCATACTAAATATGTTTATTGCATCACTGATAGTTGAACATGTGTTATCTAAGATTTGAATATTCCTGTGATATCCCTGACGTGGTCACCATTACGATGAAAACATTCAAGAGCTCGATTTTTCATGTGATATAAAGTTTCGTGTAGCTTTATCTACTGGAATAGCTGTAATATCTCCATAGATGCTTTGTTTTTATATTAATGCAAGAGGCTAGCGATGCACTTAGCGAACTGCAGACAGTGACACTGTTTCAACCTATCAGGTCTCTTCAGTGGAGTTGGTGACCGACAAGAAGCTAGAGGCTTTAAATAAAGCATAGCTTAGCTTAGAAATCTGCGACAACCGCCACTCCTTCACGAGTGATACGGCTTTGCAGAGTACTGACAGGCCATCCACCAAGTGGATCTAGTATAGATCCCGCAAGTGTGGCGGTCTAAGCTATGCTTTATTAAAAGCCTCTAGCTTCTTGTCGATCACCAACTGCACTGAAGAGACCTGATAGGTCGAAACAGTGTCACTGTCTGCAGTTCGCTGTGCTTTGTTTTTGTTTCGACGTTTTGTGGGGCCTGCCCGCATATACCCTATCTTTCAGATAATCGTATAGAAAACAATCCACTGGTGTTAGATCAGGTGATATGGATGGCCAATGGATAGTGGCCAATGGCCAAATTTCGAAATGAGATGTCTGGAAAAATTTGCTCGAAGTGTTGTCATTAAAAGTTTTGCTGTATAACTAGCGAAACCATCTTGTTACATCCACATGTTTGTCAGATTAAACCTCTCTAAATAAGCAAGAAGGTATTCAACATGTGGTTAGAACAGTCTGCAGCAACTGTTTCAGCTACACCATGTTCGTTCTCGAAAAAGTTGGGGCCAATCACACATGCAGAAGTCGTTGCACGCCACGCTGTTACCCTCGCGCTGTGCAAAGGCCTTTCATGTACAATTTGAGGATTTTCGCTACCCCAAAACCTATAATTTTTTGTTTTGTGAATTGCCATAACCAGAAAGGTTAAAATGAGCTCCTTCTAATTTAATGAGGTGTTGTATGAAATCCTTTTCTTCCCTGCACACATTGATAAACTACAAAGTAGAAGTTTTTCTTTGCACGTAATCTGGCAAAAGTAATAGTTGCGCTACCTGTATCTTATACGGATACAGATGCAAGTCTTTTTTTTAAATCCTGTTGACAGTAGTTCATGGAAACTGCTTTCACAAATAATTTTTCTGTATCATCTGTAGGAAATCTTTTCCTGTTATTTCCATATTTCAAAACCAAAATTCCTCTCTAATTTGCCTACAGAGTTTTCTCTAAAAAATCATATAAAAAAAGATTATTTTTTACACTTTTAGAAAACGTGCATGGCACTTCAAGTACTAAAGTTAACTAAATTACAGAATCTCTACAACTTAACACTTATAAAAACATTGTCGTCAAAAATAAAAAATGTAATTAACTCAACATAGCAGTATGGTGTAAATAATATAGGCTCCACCAAAAAAAGTAAAAAGAACTTGCGCATGCTGAACGGTATGCTGATTTGAAAAATACGAGTACTAAGTTAAAGGGTTTTGCACTCAATATAACAGCTATACTCTTAGTGAAATAAGAGAAGCCTCTTTTTTTTTAATTTCTGTATTTCAACCTTGCATGCTGGAATTTTTACTTATTATATATTTTTTTGGACTTATTTTTTTCCTGATTTTCTCATTTTGATCTTTTCCTCCGAAATTTCCTTTTTCATAGTTTTTAGGGTCAAATTTTCGTATATGAGGGTCGAATTCTCGTCTGATGAGAACATTTTTTTTGAAGTGGCAGCGCTGCATGCAAGGTTTACCTGTTGGCCAAATCGACGCGTACACTTATGTTGGCCATATATTTAATCTTGCTGTTCTATGCGCTTCGAGATGCTCGCGGTCGACCTGAGGATTTTCTTTTCGTGATATTGCTTGTCTCACGGAAATTCGTAACAGCTCGAAAGATTATCTTTTGTTTTTTTGCCTCTCGCTTTTCAAAATGTTGTTCGGATTTTTTTTGGTCTGCAACGATTGATCTTTGGCTGCTGAAGTATGCTTCGTCTACATAAGCAATTTCTTGTTGAGTCGAAGGCATTGTGAGATCACCTAAATCAAGCCATACTAAAATCAAGTAAAATCATTAGCCAACCAACTCCAATACCTAAAAAGAAATAATACTTGGTGCAATATTCAAATAATACAATTTCGGTAGAGAGGTGACTTTTAGTATCCAAGTTGCTATTATTGCTACTAGCAATAATAGCAACTTCAATATTCAAATCTTAGATAATATGTTTAACTGCGTTGTATCAGTCATGTAATGAATATAGATGGTGATTTATGTCATTTGTATGATCCGAGAAAATAGCGCAAACAATGTGTCCCGTCATTATTGATCACCCTGTATTTCGGCATCATGAAACAGTGAACAAAATGAATTGTACATTAGAAGGTTTGCCCTTGGAGCATCAAAAAAATCATTAGATCACCTATGTCAAGGTGTTTGCTGTAAATCAAATACGCTGTTTTAAATAATTTTTAAGATAGCGGTATCTAATTTACAGCCACAATAGTATTATGCTTCGTTTAAAAAAGATCATCTGTTATCGGTTATGTTTATGTTTTCTTTATATGGCATAATGTAATAAAATTGTTTTTACCTTTATACCATGTAAGTAAAACGTTTTGTTTTTTGTCATGTTGATGAAGCCATTGATTTTGACAGCCTTGTATGTGCACCATTTTTTCTGACTACTGTATCTAAGTCTTTGTCGGCCTATTACTCGTTTTTCTTCTATGAAAGCTCATACGTCACTTTCTCCAGATCTCCATGTCTATGGATGTTTCTTATGAATTACATTTGTCTTTTCTGATTGGTGCTATTAATGTTCTTTTCAATCTTGCTAATTTTAACACTTCAATAGCTTTCTCTTCCTCTGCGAGACTTCGTGGAGTACTTTCGGGTAAATATTGCGTATAATTTGTCTTCCGTCAGTCAGACTTTCGATGTTTTTTATTAGATAGAAAAAAGTTTTTAATTGATTTGTAGTTTTGTTGTGTACGAGCATTTACTTATGTAGGTTCAGATGATGTAAAATTTTTGAGTTTAATGTTATTTATTGCAAATACGTATTAATATACAAGAGATTTCTACACTGATTAAACTTAATTGTACTTGCAGCGCTTTTCAGTTGCGTCAGTCACTTCAAATGAAAAGCGAAGCTCTGATACTGCAGGTGGGTTTCATTTTGTTGAAAACTTAAAACCATTGGTCTGATTTTACCCAACCCTGGGCAGTGACGAGTTTTTATTTTGTAAATAAACGGGAGTGTCATCACCAATCTTTAAATTTCTTAAACTGCAATTGTTGTATAACTCTATAGTGGATTGTAACATTGTGTAGAACCCAACCCAGCTTACAGGAAGGCAGAAATGAATTCTGAATGCAACGCTAAAACATTGGTTACTTCCACCTCTAAACTGATGGCGACAAGTTTGCGTGTGATTATTGGAAACTAGCCTGCGGAGCCCCCCATCAGTGATGTTGAGGTTAAGAATATTGATTCAGCCGGCCGAGCCAGCTTCTCCTAATGGATGTTTGTGAAAACAGTAATATAAAATTAATGCTTTGTCACATTGCCAAGTGCTGTTCCGAAACAAAACTATTGTTTTTTGAAACGCAATCAGTTATAAAAGACATGAGAAATTGCACATAGCCACTGCGTGTCCCCAAAGTTTCTTGAGTCCCTGGAAACGTCTTATTTGCCCTGTTTTAATTTAAGCATCCTCAAACTGAACAACTTTTATCCGATTATTCAGCAAGTGCTTGAAAGTATATCAAAGTTGTGGGAAAGCGCCGAGGTGATTGATATGTATATACTGGATTAGGCTATTAAATATATGGCCTACTACTTAGGACTTTTTCGTAACTGTGGCTGAAGTTATATGAGCTAATGCCTCTGGCTGCGCTTATGTTGCTTGGTCCTGGTCCTGGCATAAACGCAGCCATCCAAAGAGCAAGCAGATCCGAAAGAAAGCACTCACAGTTAAGTTATTACAATAGCAGGGCTCCCATCAGCAACGTCGAGGTTAAGAATATCAAATCAGCAGGATGCGTCGGCTTCACCCAATTGAAAAAGACATTGCCTCAACATGTGGTTGATATGTAGCTCGACACTAGTAATTTGCTGCAAAAGATGAAACAGGACGATCTTTGCCCACTTCTTTTCACCAATTTTTTGCTAGGAGTGGGCTACATTTTAAAATGTTTTAGAGACTTGATTTTTTGATGAATCTTTCTGAAAATATAATAGATAATGTCAAAGATCCTTGCTTTTGAGAAAAAATAGTCAAAATTTGCCACCGGACTTGGTTTTTCTGGAAACTGCAAGCTAGTTAAGTTAAGCCCAGGCACCAAAATTTTGAGTGTTTTTAACCGGTAGGCTACATTTTAAAATTTCTAAAAGATTTAATTTTTTGATGAGTCGTTTTGTAAATTTAGATAGATAATTCCAAAGAACCATGCTTGCTTGGGTAATAGCCAAATGTACCAAGGAACTAATTTTTTACAAATTGCAAGTTTCTTGGGTGTAGTAAGAACATTTTTCAACTAAACATGGAAAATGATATATGGCAACCAATTTTGATCTGTCATTACAAACTAATTCTTACTAACTAGTTATAGTTACATGTAACTGGGAAGCAAATTTCCGAAGCTTTTAAACAACACTAATTGTAAGTACCTTATCATAATCTTTTTGTATTAAACTTACCTGTTTTTACTTGGCTGACCACTATTTTGTTAGGGGTAAAAAGTTATACTACAGGTCTTAAAGTTCTAAAACAAATAGTAAAGGTATATGTGGAATGGCGGAAAGTATAAGTGGTATAAATCTATAAAGGTATATGTGCAATTCCATGCGGAATTGTATAAAAATCCTCTTCAATGTTATAAACGAAATTTTGAAAATCGGTTGAGAAATGAGGTAACAAATTAGTTTTGAAATAAATTGATTTTTAAAAATTATCATATAATGATCTGCGGTGGCAAAAGACTGTGTTAATGGTACCAGTCACAAATATGACATAGAGCGAGTTTGAAGCTTGCCGGAAAAAGCATAGTTAGAAGGCTTAAACACTTGAAAAAAGAATCTGTTGTTGCATTGTCAATTTAGGTAAAATTGCTATAGAGTTTATTTTATTGAAAACACCTTGTTAGTATCCCAAAAAAGCATTTAATCACCTTTCCATGATCAGTAGTTTTTGAGAAAATGAAAAAAACAAATTTTAGAATTAATCCTAATTATGACGTCACGTGAGATTTTAAATAGGTGAAATTTATTGAAGTTGGTAAGTCGGTTACTCGCTTTCTTTTAAGTCTAAAACCGCTTTCCTCGGTCAGAAAATGCAAGATTATAAAGTTATCTTCGCTTATGACGTCACGAACCCCCTTATGACACTCATTTGGGGTAATGATCCATCGTGCTGAGTTTCATGCTCGTACGTTCAGTATTTTCGAGCAATTAAAGCACACACTTCAACAGAATTGCTACTTATGCTATAGATGCTAGTATTGAAGTGAGGCAACGGTAGCACAAAGAACAAGAATCAATTGCTAAAATTCAGAGAATGCATGAGATGCATTATGGAAAAAAAACTTTTGTCGAAAATGAAAGGATCTATCGGAATTGGGTGATTTTGATAATGCTTTACCGAAGTGAGACATCTTGTCTTCGGAAAAATAAGCTGAGTTTCAGAGAAGGACTGAGAGAACAACGATAAGAGAGGTGTGTGATGTTAAATCGACTGATAGCCAAACATTGATTTATGTGTTCGGTGTGAAAGAAATACGAATATACTGGCGAAAGCGATTGGAGTGCGATAGTTTGAGCATGTTCTGAGGAAGATGGTGATGATGTGTTGAGACGAGCGCAGGGTTTTGAAGTGGTTGGAAGAGTAGTATGAGGGTGGCCGAAAATGTGAGGAGGCAGGTGGAAGACGTAATAAGAATATTGGTATGACGGCAGCTTTTATGACGGAGTAAGGCACACGCCGTCGTCACACAGGATTCACGTTTGAGTACGCGCTTGCTGACCTGCCTCACAAATTGAGCAGCTTTAAAAGTTGATGAAGTATGTTGAAGCGAGCAAATAATCAAAAATTGAGACGAAAACAACAGTTGTTGATACAAAGTGGTAGTGCGAAGTAGTTTTCTGCAAATTAATATTTCCAGATAAACTCAAATCAAAGCTTTGTTTGCATTTCACTCACTTAATCATGATAAAACCAGCCGTTAACAGTAATGCGAGAAGTGGAACTTTTGATGAAAAACAGACAGGCGATGGAGTACGCTGAAACGTAAACAGTAGAAGCGGTCGACCACGTATTATGACAATGCGATACATACATTAACTACAGGTTCTAGGCAAGTTCAGGCTCACGTAGCAGCAAATCGGGTATCGATGTCACCGTGGGTTGGTAGATCCTGTACTTTACAACCCCCAAAATGACAAGTTTTAGCAATGCGTAAGTCATACCATCATCAATAATCTTACATAAAGGAGCAAACAGTATGCCTGAATTGTAATATACAATTACTCAAACAGTAATGTGAGTCTTAACTAGTACAGAAAAGCAACATCATAATCCAATCTCATCGCTTTCACGTCCTTTAGGTTTTAAGATTTCACTGCTGTGCGTCACTATACTACCTGCGTTTTAAGTTCAAACTGCAAAACAGACATTACTAAGTCTGCATACTAAAGTCGTTTCTAAATTGAGTACTAAAACAAGGTTTGCAAACAACGAGTCAAAGATCGACTTAAAGGAAGTCATAGAAGGAGCTGGCTGTAGCAGCGAACAGAAAATTGTAGAAATCGTTTAAGATGGAAGGATGTCATTGACCGAATTTGTGGTACAACGCTTTTCTGCGATTGCAAAAAACGTGCTACAAATCCGCTTACCTGCGTTAATTATGATAAGACTTTGTTTAAAAAAATATATACCTCTTGGCTTAAATTTATCGTTTTGTCGAGTCAATGAGGAGGCAATGCAAGACCATACTGTGATCAAGGCTGTTGCTTTTTGCTGAGCATATAAATACCGACGCATGCATTGTTTGAACGCGCGCACAAACGATATCATCATCATTATCCATTTTGCACGAGACTCTGCTAGCAAAGGCCACCAACTTGAAGCGACGTCTTCAGTTTTACATGATCTGCGTATCTTCAATGCGAAGAGCTGTTTTCTTTATATCGTCCTTCACAACTTTCCAAGTTGTGAAGAATTACGGAGTGATTATAAATATGAATAAATGGAAATATGAATCACATCTTCAACTTCTAGACTGGTTGAAATTTTGGATGTACAGGGTGTCCATAAAGTCTGTGTGCACTTCAAAAAATTTAAAAACTTATTTGTATTTGCTTATAATCTTTAAATTTATAACCTTATAATCTTTAAAAAGTGTTATAAGATTTCATGTACCTCGTAGTTGCAGAATTACTTTATTCCGCAGCTTGAACAATTAAACTTGAAAGGTGATGCAGTGTCTCAACGAAATTGAGCTCCTTGCCACTTTGCTCTGCATGCTAGACTGTCTCTAAATTTAGAATTTTGTAACAGATGGATCGGAAGGGGTGGGCCATTTTCTTGGCCTCCGCGTTCGCCAGATTTGACTCCGTTAAGATTTTTTTTATAGGAACATATGAAAACAATTGTGTATGCTAGCAAACCTAGTTCATTAGATTTGAAAGTTAAAATAATGTGATTTCAGGCATTACTGTAAACAGTTGGTAAATGTTTTCCGTGAACTGCAAAATCTTATTACCCTTTGTTTTGCCAATGATGAAGGACATATGAAAACTTAGATAATATTTCATTAAAACCTTAAAAAATATAGATTTTGTTCTTTCTAATTCGTTTTACAGGTTATTTCTATCCTAAATACAAATGAAGTTATAAATTTTTTTAAGTGCACATGGACTTTATGGGCACCCCCTGTATATCTAGTGTGACTACCCATAGTTTATTCTCTGCATTCTGATTACCAAATTATACTATTAGTGAAATCTCAAAACTTAGGAATTTTGCTAAAAACATGCTAGTTGGACTAAACAGCGGAGTTAGATCGAAATATGTTGTCACGCTGCATTACTTAATCTGGAACAGGGATGGGCAACTGGTGCCGTCTTTTAATGCTGCTCGCGATTCAGTTTTAAAGTCACTAATTTTGTTTTTACAGGTTTTGCATTTACAAAAAGTCTTCAATGTTAATACGGGAAAAAACACCGAGAAAAAGCGGGCTTGAACCGCGAGTTTGGGCAAAACAATCGCTTTGAAAAACTTGATCTCCTAGGAAGGCCTTAAGTTATAAAATAGGCGAAAACATCTCATGCAGTTTTCCGGACAGCCAAGACCAATTTATCTGACCCTCTCTTTCAGCAGAGTTGCCCATACTTCTAAAATATAACTGTATTTTTGAAATTGATTATTTATAGTATTGCAAGTGGCTAGCGATGCACTTTGCAAACTGCATAGCTTGTTACCACTCGGCTGTGACAGCACTATTGTTGTATACTTGTTAGACTTGTGCACCTGCGACAACCGCCCCTCATTTACGAGTGTTACGGCTTCGCAGAGGTTGACAGACCATCCACTACAGTGGACCCAGTATTAGGTCCCACAAGTGTGACGGTCTAAGCTATGCGTTATTAAAAGCCTCTAGCTTCTTGTTGGTCAACAACTGCACTGAAGAGACCTGATAGGTGGAAACAGTGTCACTGTCTGATTATTTATAATTTCAAAAAGTAATCCAATTTGCCACAAGATGGTAAGTTCACGACTTTAGCCAACTGTTATGTCAGAAATGCGTATTAAAACAATCTATTATCTAAACAAGGACTACCCTATCCAGCACGCGGCCTGCGAAGCAATACGAAAATAGAAACAGATTAATAATAGACTCGCTTTTGAGCATTGTCACACTGAAAATATTTCCAGTGTTCCAAATATTCCAAAATATTTCCATATTTGGAAAATATTTCCAAATTTAACTTTTTATTGCGCTGTCGTTATGATTAAAAAATTGCGTCATTACGATGTCATAAAATTAGTTTTTTGGCCGAAACAAAATGTAAACAAAATATAGAGGTTGCTAGGTAGCAATTTTCAAGGCGATATCCTATTAAGAGGAATCTGCCTCCAGCATCACACTAAGGCAAAATGGAAAATTTTGCTCAAAAATGATCACCAATATCCTACGGTACCATACAGCAATCTGTT
The DNA here is from genome assembly GCA_963675345.1 of Trididemnum clinides. Taxonomy (NCBI): domain Eukaryota; kingdom Metazoa; phylum Chordata; class Ascidiacea; order Aplousobranchia; family Didemnidae; genus Trididemnum; species Trididemnum clinides. The sequence goes on from OY776296.1 coordinate 33,759,916, forward strand.
ACATCATGTCAATAGCCCGCGACCGGTTTTGACCTTATTGAGTCTCATCAGGCGAGTGTAAAAACACTCAGTAATAAAAGTGCTTATAAAAACAAATTCGCCATTGGGTGCAAAAAACAGATGCAATACAAAACAATATGATACAACAATACCTATATTATAGGGTCTCATTTAAGGACACGCACACATGACATGGACAGCAAGTCACATCGGTAAGCCTTAATAAAGGGGGGAGGGGGAGGATCAATGTAAAGACTTTATCATTTTACAAAATATAGAAGTTGCTATATAGCAACAATGATCCCTCACCCCTATTATGGCTTACCGATGTCACTTGTCCATGTGATGGTGAATGTTTTTAAACGAGACCCCATGATATAGGTATTGCTGTATCATATCGTTTTGTATTTCATCTTATTTTGTGCACCCAATGGCAAATTTGTTTTTTTCAGCATGCATATTATTGAGTGTTTTTACACCCTGCTGATGAGACCCAATAAGATCGAAACCGGTCGCGGGCTATTGACATAATGTAATAGATTACTATATGGTAACGTATGATATTGATGATCATTTTTAAGCAAAATTTTCTGTTTTACCTCGGCCGAAATAAGACTCCCTTTAGACTTCTTGTGTTGCGCGCTCCATGCAAAGCGAATGCAGTCAAGCAGGGTTGTGGCGATAGATTATGATCTTTTATGAAGGGCATTATTCAATATTCATTCGTTTTAAATACGCTCTTTGAATACAGTTCTAGAAAGATCTATGTTGCTGCCCACAAGAAACTTAACGTAACATTGAACTTCACGTATTAACGGACTAGGGGTTGTAGGTGGGACCTGGTGCCTTTTTTCAACCGTTTGAGATAATGATAAAGGTAAAGTTTGTAGTTCATCTAAAATCGATTTTCGGTAAACCGACTACTAAACTCGCGGGGATAACTGCTGCAGAGGCGTTTTCAAAAAGGACAATTTCTCCGCGAACCGTGTAAGACTCGATCGCTTTATAAAGCTGCATTCGGATGAAATTTGTTATTCTCTTCGTATGCGGTGTATCTGTCATTAAGTTTACCTCAATCTATTCGTGCAAAATTATTGTAATAGCTTATAAACTGCAATTAAAACCATTCATTAAATTCAGGGTGATCTGAAAAGATATCTGAAAATCGAAAACGCGAGCGCTGGGCTAATAACATAATTGGACGATCCACTTGTCCCAAAACCGCATTTTTTGTTGATTTACCTAAAGCTCTGGCCTATGGCTTGCGATATCGCTGTTCTTTTTTGCCCACTCAATGCTGTACGAGGTTCGAGAACCTTCTATTGTAAAAGTGTGTGCTATTTCTAAGCTGTGATAACAGAAGTTATGTTTTTCAATATTCAAAATGAGTATTTCATTAGAGGTTTGCAACTAAGTTGAAGCAACAAAATCGGCACTTCGATTTGATTAAATCGTTTTGGGGGGCATCCCCCTAAGTACTTCACTAATTTAGTATCAATATTTTTAGCATTATACCAAGCTCAACTATCGAAAAAGTACTAACACACATGATTCTTAGGCTGGGCACAGCTTAATTCTACCTGAGTAGGTTTTACTCATTTGATATTGTACTTTTTGTCAGATTTGATAAATAAAAATGTTCATTTATTTAACTTTCAGTTACTCATCATGAAGAAACCAACGATGAGACAGCAATCATCAGCGTCCAGGAAAGAACGGCGTTTAACAAAACATATAAGAATTATCTCAAACTCTATGCTAGTCCCAGCAATCTGGAAGACAGCCATGACCCTGAAAAGAATGCCAACGATCCGCTTCTCAGTGATGCTGACTAAGCAGTGACATTGCATTGAGCCGATCAGTCGGTTATGGCCCGAATTGTGACGATTAATTAATGCGAATATAAAGATCACGTTAGGTTTTAAACCGGTTTTACACTTTAAATCGTTATTATCTTCATCAAATTATTACCAAGCACTTAAAATTTCGTGGCTACACTTTCGGTTGCTTAAAGTTTTAATTGTGGTTATTTCCTTATCGCAGTTGGTGACGTCTGTGTGCAAAATCAGGCAATCGTAGACTTTTTGTATTTCACCGTAGCCTACATATCGTGACCATTACTTTTAGAAATGGCTCGTTTTTTCTGTAGCATGTGCTTGTATTTTTAGTTATGTCAACGTTTTTTTTATTTGCAATGTAAGCGACATGTACATTTTTAAATACGCCTCATGCATGGAAAGGCCTGTTGCCAAGCCTACTGCACATCTTGTGCCTCAACAATACGATAGACGAAAGTTTCCATTTCAGGAGACATTTTCTTTAGCTGTTTAGGCCAATGGATAATTTAGTTGTTTGCAATCAATGAACTAACCTATTTGTAGTGACTCTTTTCGCGCAATATCTGCAGCGAGATAATCCAAGGGTTTAGGACGGCAACTACAATCAAGCGTTGTTCGCAGCTCATTTGACTGTACTTGAATAAAAGGCGTTAGTAGTAGTAGTGATTCAGTTTTTATCCAGTGTTGTTCCTGTGGCAGAGATGGCCGGATTTACCCCGTTCCTTCTCCAATTGCTTGCACTCCACTTTGCTCGATTCAGGGCATCCTCCTTGCAATCTTCTCTGTCTCCTCTTCCACTTGCTTCTTCCAGGTCTTCTTCGGTCGTCTTCGCTTTCTCTTGCCACTCACTTCAAGATTCAGAGCCACCCTCAAAACACTATCGTCATTCCTCTTCAGCACATGTCCGTGCCATCTAACTCCATTCCCGGTCGCTAACCGCTCTATAGTTTCCCTCAACCACGTGAATCAAATTTTTTCGGCCACGTTCTAGTTCCAGTTGTCCTTCAACACTGGGTAGACGTCAGCTGTGCCAACACTTTGCAGCTCTTTTGAAAAGCTTTTGCATCCCTTGCCAAAAATTCCTATGCATTTTTGCATATTCCTATGATTTTGCATCCCTCGCCAGTTGTGTTGAATCTTGAGTAAACGTATGACTACTGGACGTATTGAAACAGAAAGTTGTATGGTTACGCGTGTCAAAAATTAATGTGTGATGATGCCTGAATTGATACGAGGAGATTAGTCGTAAAATTTAGTCAACACAAGACAGTGCAATTGATCTGAGATGATGCATTACCAATCATTAAATTAATTTTGATGCTTTGCTGTTTTATGTTTTCGTGTTGCAAAAATATGATTGTAAAGTGATAATACGCATTTTCGTCAAGTGATTACTTGTAAGTCATGTCGATACCCAACATATCATTGTAAATCACAACGAAGTTTACAGCAGATTCTGCACCTTTTTGTTGCGACATCATAATTACAAAGTCTTTTCGACACATTTCTCTTTCGCGTTTTTCGAAGTTTGGTATTGTTGTAACGTATTTTTGTTGCTGTTTTATTCTAATCAACTTCCTTAAAAAATTTTTCACGTTTTGGTGATCTATCTTAGTGATTGATAATGGTAGGCTGTCAAGTCAAAACAAAGAACTTGATGAGGCTGCGCAAGTTGCTGCTTAAAAAGCATCATTTTGTTGAAGACAAAACAGATCTAGAGATAGATTTATTTTCCTCAGCGAAATGTCTCCTTGGAATGTATGAGTTTTAGTCACAGGTCCGCACCAATCAACAGCTGCCTCAACGTGGTTATTTTTTAATTATTGTTCCTAATACACTTTAATCTTTTGCAAGATTGAAAGCAAACATATTAAAGCTCCCTAGAATGAGGTTACGCCTCAAATAACTTGGTTTCACCACTATACATTTGCTCAGAAATAAATGCAAAAATATCCTCAAAACTGGAGTTACGGGGGTTTGCAGCTTTCGGACGAAATTTTATTGCGAAAGTAGGCTGAGGAAAGGTAATTTTATTAAGGGTTTTCATTAGCAAATGATAAGCTTTTAAAGGGTGAATTAAAAGCATGGTATGAATCCTTATACTAGCTCAAATTCAAAAACATAGACAATTTTATATCATTGAACCGATACCCATTGTCTGAAATCATCAACAAATAGAAAGTCCAACAGCGCCCAAGTTCAGTTTTACAGTTCGTTCAAAAAGAATAACATTGTCGTAAGAAGTTAGTGTAGTTTTTTTGAAGGGTAGCTAATGCTATGCAGTTGCGTGCGGTGAGGCTTTTGGTTAGTGAGGAACAAATAATATTTAATCAACAACAAATAACAGTTACCTACCAAATAAAATAAAAACCAGCATGCTTCCACATTTATTTGAAAATAAAATCCTTTCGGACAAAAATATCTATGGCGTTGTTGTAGAAAACTTCTTCATTTTGTCGAAACTTTTGCAGTCGCTCCTCAATTGCGATTATTGCCACAATGAAAGGCGCTTTTCTTCAGTTCGATTTCTATTATACGTTTTGATCCTCTTCAGTGCAGAAAAGGATCTTCCACCGATGATATTGTAGCGGGTACTGTGAGCACTAACTTCAGTAACTTTGTCGCCTCCGGAACTGTCTGAATTAATTCGTTCTGGTACAAAAAACTGAGATGTGCTGGAGTTTTACATTCATCTCTAACCGTTTGTGGGCTGTGGTGTCCAACGAGATCTGCCTTTAGTTTTACACAGTCGAAAAATTTAGCATATTTTTCTTACAGGCTCTGTAATTTGATGTCACCAAACTCTTGAGCCATTTCGGAAAATTTTGAAAAATCGACCAAACCCAGAAAGGACAGTTCACTGAAATTTTCAAAGCTCAATTTTAGATGAACAATAATATCGTCCAAAATATTGTAAAATGTTTGTTTCTTTTGTCTTTTATTTGACGCATTTCGCCGGTGTCAGTAAGATGAAGTGTTGCACATTTCTGCTCAAATTGGTGATAGAAACTGTCAAACTCTTGTCTCTGTCGCTTAACATAATCGATCGTGTCGCGTATTTGCGCGCAGCAAAATGCAATGTCCATTAATTTGTTTTGCAGCACTCTGAACAACGTATCAGTCTTATCAAAAATTTCCTCGTAAGCCATGATCAAAAAGCAGGTATTCGTCTTGAAGAGCCACCGCTCAAATCCAGCTGCCGTCATTACCGAATCATTGACTCACTTGTCTTCAGCGTCACCAATAACACGGAAAACCATAAGTAGATAGTGGCACATGCTGACCGTTTGCGACAATCTAGAACAGGGGTAGCCAACCCGCGGCTCGCGAGCCGCATGCGGCTCTTTGCCTGGTTTCATGCGGCTCTTCATAAGCCTTGTTTCTTCCATCAGCAGCTTGATTTTGTGAAAATCTACCAGTAGCCTTGCTAGTTCTGTAGTATTTTTTGTACACGTGGACAGGCTAATTATGTTTGCGTTTTTTAGCTTTTCGTATATTTTAGTAATAATGGCGAAGGAAAAATGCATAGCAAAACGGAAATATGAGGATGAACACAGGGCGTTTTTAACAGAGTGGGAGAGCTTATATTTTTTTGTTGAACGTAATAGCAAGCCATTCTGCCTTGCATGCCAGGCGTTATTAGCGCATTTCAAATCTTCAGGTCACTCCATGCTAACATCAGCCGTAAATTTCCGAAAGGGACTGAACTTCGCAAGCATAAGTTGATCGCTTTGAGCAGAAAAGCAGATAGAGATTTTCCAAAAATTCACGAAGCACTTAGAGACTGCAATGCTTGCATCGTATCTAGTGGCTTGGAATATTGCAATGGCCAAAAAGCCATACAATGAAGGAGTTTGTTAAAAATTCCTCTGTGACATTGTTGAAATCTTGTCTTCCAAAAACAACAAGCTGAAAAGAATGTTGTCAGATGTCCAACTGTCCCTCCACACTGTTGAACGCAAAATATCTGATATTCGCATGGTCATTGAATCACAATTGCACTCTGACTTCCAAGCTTGCGAGTATTTTAGTGTCGCATTAGATGAGAGTTGTGACATACAAGACAACTGTAAATTTCTGTCATTATCATGTTCGTGTGTGACATTCAGTGACGGATTAAGCTTTTTTTGGGCCTGGGGCTCTATGATAATCGGAGGCCTATTTTTCATTCTATTCGTTGTACTAAAAACTGACCGCAATTGAAACGAAAAACAATTACATAAACAAAGTATTTACTTAGTGTCCAAACATTCAAATGACACATTTTCTGGATTTAGACAATGCAAAGCTCTTAACATTGGTGTCCATATTTTCCAAAAGTTCGTTTTCAATGCAGAGTAGACCTAAAGAATTCAACCTTTTCTGGCCCCTAGACGAACGCAATTGATTCTTTATTACTTTTAGAACTAAAAATGAGCGCTCGTACGAGCAATTGGAAATCATCAGCCAAAGATACCGCCTGAAAACATCAGATACGTTAGGAAATGCATGCATGAATTTGTTTTCATCTATGAACCTAAACATCTGAATTTCTTTGTATTCGCTGTTTAAATGGTGTTGTTTTATCAATGTAGAGAAATGAATTATCTCCTCAGGCAATGAGGTCATCAATGGATCCTCCAAATCATCTGGATAATATTGAAGTAACGTTTTCGCACTTGCTTCAATTTTGCAGTAAGACATCGCGTTAAATTCCATCAGAAACGAAAATTTTCTTTGAAGACGGTCATAAACTGCTATTCGGCTTTTCATAGACGAAAGAATTTGGTCCATGATCGGCAAATATGAGTCGACTTCGAATCTGCTCGATGGATCAAGTAATGTGTCTTCAGATTCATCTTCGCTATCCAACCTCACTTTTCTTCTTTTCTTTCTTGAAATTTCTTCAGTGTAATGATGACAGCCACTTAATACTTGACCTCTTCCTTCGAATTTTTGAAATTGGAGTCTTAGAAGTTGAATAAAGTCATGTAGACCCTGAAGCAAATTTGTTGTCCTATTCAAAGTCATTTTGCTGTCCTGCAGAGCATGACTGATTTTATAAAACCGTTCTATTATGCACGACCTTACCTCGAGTAAAATATCAGTTTTAAGCTTTTCCATTGATGAAACAAAACACCTGGCTTTATCTTTGGTTTGATATTTTTCACCATTGTCATCACGCATTGCCTTTAAGACTTAAAGAACCGCTTGGCAACCTTTTCTTAGCGCATGTAGAGCATCATATCGCACCTCCCAACGTGTATCAGGCAAAGGCTTAGTTGTAGGACATTGAAATGGTTTCAGTATATCAGTAAGGAGACTCCACCTGTGTGTTAAAGCTGAAAAGAACGTATATAGAATATCTATATATCCCTGAAAAATGAACCGCGGATTGGCAACACTCAGCAGCACACTTTTCCACAAGATTCAAGGAATGTGCTACACAAGGAATATATTCCGCTTGGTGGTTGCGTTCTTTTATCATAGCTTGCATACTTTTATATTTTCCACTCATGTTAGAAGCTTTGTCATAAGACTGCCCTCTGAGATCTTTCAAACGGATTCCATTGTCTTCTGTACACTCAAAAAGTAAGTCAGTCAATTGGTGACCAGTGTGTCCACTAGTGGGTATAAACTTGACAATTCGTTCCACGGAATCATCAGGCAGTCCCGTAGCACTCCAACTTCGCCCCCCCCCCAAAGTAAGCGCAAGAGCCCCTGCGCACAGGTCATATCACTTTAGAGGTGTAAAATTGAAAAGCTGCATTAAGAAAATACACCACAATTTGTACATAAGTAAACAGGCTAATGTCAGAATAAAGCATGCCGATACCGAAGGTGCAAGTCATAAAAAATTTGGCACCGATGCCAGAGTTCAGTAGGACATTTATGCAGACACTGCGAAACGAAAGCAATGACACTGAAAAACATGAAAAAGTTATAAAAACACAGTATCATTTAAATAGTCTGGAGCGAACCTTTTTGTTCGCAAATGCTGTTATGACATTGTCATAATCAAGAGATCGGGCGCAGTCATTTTCGATTGACAACATAGCTAATGAAGATAGTCTACTGTCTGTCATAGACGTTCTATTAAAAGTTTTGATCAGTTTCAATTTGCTGAAGCTTCTTTCAGCGCTGGCAACAGTCACGGGGCAAGTTAGTAAGATTCGAAGTGCGATGTACACATTCGGATACAATTCAAATAAATGAGTCTTTAGAACAGGAGTGCTCAACCTTTATTGACATGGGATCTATTTCTACATTTTCCAGTCTCTGGAGATCTACCAATCTGGCAAAGCTGTGAAACGAAACAAACCGACCCTATGCTGGTGGGTCTATCGGTATATCCCAGTTACACGTACAACTTACATTTACATAATGTAGTGAATAAAAAACATAATGCATAATGCACTAAACCAAAAACATATTTAAATAACATTTATTTCATGGAAATACATTCATTTTTAACTTTAGTGAGACACCTGGCTCTGGCACGATGTAGGAAGTTCCTCGTAGCCAGGGCAGTGGCTGGTGGTTACAAGTCTCAAGCAAGCCTGAAGATGTTGACCGGTCATAATCGATCTGTGTCTGGATTTTGTTATCTTCATGCGAGAAAATACAGATTCACACGGGTAAGTTGATTCAAAACAAGCTAATACACAAAAATCAAATCTGTTTATAATGGAATATTTCTCTTTTAGCAGCAGTTCCAAGATCTTCCCTATTTCAGTGGATGCCCTGGATTTTATCTCTATGTCATTTTGAAGGGAAGAGTATTTCATTTTCACTGCAGTTATATTCAGCTGAAAGAGTGCTCCAATTTTGCAGGCAATGTCGTCCATATCTATATCTGTCGCAAATGGGAAAGCACATGTAGATGACAATAGGCTCAACTGATGTAAAGTCAAAAAAACGCTTGTCAAATTCTGATGAGAGGTTTTGCATCTGCTTAATGCAACGTGCACTATTGAACTGTGCAGTGATTTTGCTCTGAAGCACAAGTTCTGAATTTACGTCTTGAAAATAGCGCGCAGATCATGGCGTTGCAGCTTGGTTGAGAGCAGCTGTAGCTTGCGTTTTAATGGGTTTACAGAGCTGATCATGTCAACTACATTTTTCTCTTTTCTCTGCAGCTCTAAATTTTGTTCATTTATCAGTGCAGGAAGGCCAGTGAGAAAAGCCAAATGTAGGAGCAACTGTTCATCCTCAAGCTGTGCATATTCTGTATCTTTAAACTGCTTGAGTAACTCTTTTATTTCAGGCAACAGCTCCCTAAATCTTTCCAAAAATCTTCCTCTGCTCAACCACCTCACATCTGTATGGAGCAGCAGGTCTATGTGCTCTACCTCAGCCTCTTCCAAGTGAGTGCGGAAAAGTCTTCTCTGCAGGCTTCTTGCACGAACTGAGCAAACAATTTTCATGGAAATATTCATCATCTCTCTCTTATTTATTACTTTCCCACATAAAGCCTGTTGATGGTTGAAGCAGTGATAATGAATAAAGGTTGGATAAGAGTTATTCTGTTTGCGGAAAGCAATAAACCAATTACTACTGCCCACCATAGCGGGTGGCCCACCACTTACAATGTAAATAAGCTTGACGAGTGGCAGCTTGGTTTTGTTAGCAAAATTCATGAATGATTGGAATGTCTTTATTCCGTGTATATCCTTTAAGAGGCAACATGCAAAGAGCTCTTTTTTTGTAGTCATGTTCTCAAACACTATTCTCATGAAAGTGCACAGTTGCGCCATAACCACAGAGTCTGTTGACTCATCAAATTGAAGTAAATAGCATTCCCACCTACCAATCTCTCTCTCCAACTGAGCTGCAAGGTTTCCATTCTTTCAGATCGCCTTGTCAGCGTTTTCTCGACAACTGAGGGTCTTTGATTGATGAAATAATTTTATCCTTGTTTTTAAAATTCCCTTGCAGTCAATCAGCAGCTTTTATAAACGCTTCCTTGACCATTTCTCCATCTTGAAACGATTTCTTATACTTGGGAAGAACGTGGCAAACTCAATATGATGTTATCTTAGCTGCCTTACTTCTCGTGTTTGGCTTGGTAAAAATAGACTGTTGTGCAGCTAGTTGTGATTTCTGCTCCTTTAATTTTTTTTTTCATTTAGAAAAAACGTTTTTTAAGAAAATTTTTAAAGTTAAATATTTGCAGATTTAAGTGGCATAATCAGAATCGTCAGTCATTGCATTAAGTGTCAACTTTAAAAAAGAAATTAATTAAATTAAAGAAACACCCACTGCGCTTGTAGAAAGCTGTTACCAATAGCGTTGCTAACAATGACAGGGTCGCCAGATTGGAAAAAATGTTCAAATACATAAGGACTCAAGTTTTAGTTCGGCAAACTCTTATACCTGTAAAAAATCACCCGCGATCGATTTCCAAGGCTATGAAGATCGACCGGTAGATCGCGATCGACTGGTTGGGCACCCCTGCTTTAGAAGATAGTTCAGAAAGTCTTGAGCCGTATTGAGATTGCGTTTTTTTTTGTAAAATTAAAACAAACCGCTGTAGCTCAGCGCTCATTTCATCAGAATCAATGTCACCGAACTTCTTTTGGAACTCTTTACAGCAAGTAAGAAGAGCATTTTCTTGTTGCACAAGCAAAAGTTTGTCTCGTGTGTACAAAAACGAAAAGGCGGAAGAAACCTCACGTAACAAATTAAAGCGCTCCTTTATTGACATAATAGCCTGGTCTACTAATGGATAGAAAAAGTTGCTCTTAAATTTCAGTTCAGGAGTAGCTCGTTGTTCCTCTTCACCTTGGTAATCAAACAATCTTCGTTTCTTTCCACTTCTTGACGGAGGAAAAGAAGGATCAATATCCAATTCCTGTGCTATTTCAACAGCAGATGTTGCGGCACTGTCATAACCCGTTGTGCGATAGTTTTGCAAAAACTTTTCAGTTGCCTGGATTTCCGTTTCCATTGTATGAAGGGAGACTCCATACGATTGAAGAATCTTGCTTGCTTTATTGACTTGGAATAGGATATCATACCAAATAAACACCGACAAAAAATAAACTCCATTTTGATAAATGAGCTATCAACGATTTTGTTTCTGAGGCAGCTCTTTTATCTTTTCTTTCTATGGAAATGGCTTCCAAGTCTTTCAGTGCCAGCAACACCTCTTTTAAATTGTATCGAAGAGGTTTGATGCATTTAATTCTGCTTTCCCAACGAGTATCAGATTGTGACTTTATGGACAGCTCCACATGTTTCTTCAAAACTTCCCAACGCTGAGCAGAGGAAGAAAACAGCACATACAACCTTGTAAGTACTCCAAAAAATGTCAATGCTTCCGTCGATCAATTAGCACTGTCAACAACAACTAAGTTAAGGGTATGGTTTGCACAGGGCACGTAAACAGCTTTGAGATTGATGTCTAGCATTCTTGCTTGGACCCCAGAATGTTTTCCTTTCATGTTAGCACCATTATCATATGACTGACCTCGACAATCAGACAATTCGAGTTGCAGTTCGGTCGCTTTTTCTAAGAAAGCGTCCAACAAGCCTTTCCCAGTACTGTCACTTATTCTCAAGTAGCCAAAAAATGTTTCTTTAACAACAGCAGCTTCTTCATTACATAGTACATAACGGAGAATGACAGACATTTGTTCATGATGTGACATATCTGGAGTGCAGTCCAAAATTATAGAAAAATATTTTGCCAATTTCAATTGCTGTAAATTTTCTTTTTCAACTTCTGTCGCTAGCAATTCAATTAGTTCATTTTGTATGGTAGGACTCAAATAGTGATCTTTAGTGTTTTTATTCTTGATTCTGTCTTGAAGCTCTTTTAGGATCGGATCTCTTCTTGCCAAAAGCTCAAATATACCCAGAAAATTTCCATTGTCAGGAGATCCTAAGACTTCTTCAGATCCTCTAAAAGCAAGATTTCTTTCCGATAGAAACAAGGCAATGTCGATAAGTCTCTCTAAAACATTTCTCCAAAAACGTCTTTCATTGAAAAAAATATTCATCTCGCGTTTGTCGATAGTGGATGAATTTCTTATCCCTTCAGCTAGCAACATCCATTGACTGCAGCATTCTTGGTGGGAAATGCCGTTTTCATGGTCTTTCAGTTTTTTCGAAAAACCCTCCCATGTATTTATACCACTACAAAAGGGGCTTAGTGTTTTTCCAAATAGCTTACAACAAAAGCAAAAAACTTGATCTGATTCCCCACAATAAACTAGCCACGACCGTGAAACACTTTCACCATTAGGTAACACACGTTTATAATGGTTGGAGGAAAAACGTCGCCTTGGAGTTGTGTTATTATATGGAAAATTCATTATTAGTTGATGTGGTCCACGCTTTACTATATCACATCGTTGAGCATCAGAAATACTTTCAGGCCATTTACATGGGTCATCAGGGATAGGGGTAAATTGAGATTCAGTTATTTTTGATATTGAAGGTTGCGTATTGGCAGGTAAATCACAACTTACATTTTCTGGAAATTCACAATCACTTTGATGCTGATCGTCATAGTCTTCTTTTTCTTGTACACTATAGTTTTCTTCATCCCTCTCGGTACTAGTGCCAGGTCTACTCTGCTCAGTAATCTTGAAAAAATCTGTCATCTTGGGCAATTTCGCTACAGCATCTCGAGCAGTGGCTGCTTCTTTTCTCTTTTGAGCACCACTTTTTGAACGTTTCATTCTATACAATGTCAATAAAATACTTTATCTGCACTCTGCAGTGTATATATATTGTCCCGGTATTTATAGCCAAACAGAATTCCAGACCATTCTATGATTGTTGCGTAACAACGGCATTGTTACGTCAATCGAATATTCAAGATTCTACCAGAAAATCAATCGAAATATTCTAGATTCTGCGAGATAAAATGACGTTGCATTCACTTATGATGTCACAAGCCAATTTCTTCCTACAGTTTAAATCGGTTGTAAACAAGTCTGCTGAACTGAAAATAGTCACGTAGCCAAAAAGCAATTTCAGACTAACTTGGGCCCCCAAAGTTGGCCTGGGCCCCCCCCCCAATTGGGGGGTTTGGGGGGCGGCTGCTACGTCTCTGCCATCAGGTATAACATACCGAAAAATTATTGTTAACCGGTCAACATTTGTGATGTCAGGTGTTGAGTCCACGGACACTGAATAATACTTTGCTTGTTTTATTTCAAAAATAATAATATCTAACACTTTTGTTGCAATTACATCAATGAATTCCTCGTATACAGTTAATGAGAAACAAGAAACATGTTCTTTGCCCTTGTTCACTCACTTTTGAATATGCTCAGCAAGGAAAGTATCGTATTCTGCCAACAACTCCAAAAATCCGAGGAAGTTACCGTTTTGTGAAGAACCAACCAAATCACTACTTCCGCGGAAGGCCAGCCCTCTCGATGATAGGAATTTCATCACACTGAAAACTCGAGCTAATACTTTGCACCAATATTTTCTGTCTGATTCCAAATCTTTGTATATGCTTACTTTTTTGCTCTTCGAAAGATATATGTTGAAAGATAACCTAAGTGTTTGCTAGAAGATTCGTGCCTGACCAGGTCACATGGTGCATGCTTCCAGTCGCCATAACCAACTGATGCCAGCATGATTTTTTCAGAATGAAACGCAAAAAGTTTGCAAACAGAGCAGTAAAATTTTTTTGATGAAGGTGAATAGCACAACCATTCGCGTTTTACTCTTACGCTGTTCAATTGTTCTCGCCAAAATAGCGATTTAGAACAACGTCGTTTGAACTTATCGCCAGTAAAACTTGTCTTTGAAGTAGAAAAATCGGCATCAAGATGTTGAACTCTAAACATTTTGCTTAACAGCAGTAATCTCTCAGATGGTCAGAAATTACTGCCCAGCATCCAACATCCATGTCGTGTTGAATAGTTTCTTTTACCCTATGCGCTTCATCCTCAGCAACATTAGATGACTTGGATTGTAGGCTAAATTTGGTTTTGATGAAAAAATTTTTATATTTGGCTCGGGCTCTGCAATACAGTCACTCGAAGATGAACACAAAGCAGTTGCATTACTGGATGTTGTTTCTACAGTGTTGTTTTTTGGTTTGCTTATATGGAAAAAATCAGTTACTTTTTTGATTTTGCTACAACTTTTTCAGTTTATTTTCTGCTTCTCTTCTAGATTTCTTCTTTTCCCAACCGCTTTTATGCTTTTTCATTTTTATTTTTAAATTAGCTAAAGTTTTAAAATTGAAAACGTTTAGATTAGTTGATATTGGTAAAAGTGTAGTTGGCTACCCCATAAAGTGGCTATTTCCTATAGATTTCAAAACAGCCATTTCAGACCATTTTGATTTCAATATATGGTAATCCTTTGATAAATTTCTATTGTAAAATTTAGACCTTCGTGTACTCAAGAATGACCTGAATTTATACACTTGAAATTTAATTTTGAGTGAAATTTCAATTCAAAAGAATTGGCTCCTTGAAAATACTTTTCAAATATATTTTTTTTCTTAAGCAGTAGTTTCCAAAAACTAATTATTAAAGGCGCCCTTGAAAAGTTTGAAATACTTACGGTGCACTATTAAAGCAAAAAATATCGTGAAATTGTATCTCATCCATTTTCATTATTTAAAATGCAAAAGTATTGAAATATTTAAATTGAAAAAGTTAAAATTTGCGAAAAATCATTGCTAAATGTGCCTCCATTTTACACCTGAGGTGGAAAGCCTTCTTTCTCGACACAAATGCGCCTCCATTTTATATCAATATCGATATATTTTTTAATAACAGAAGAGAAAAAATAATTTTTTGCTTTTATGTTTTTAATATTGAAAGAAAATGTGTTGTGGAATTAATACAAATTTCATTTAGCTATTGTAAATTAATTTCGAAGTAATTTTTTGATTAATATTTCAGGGAACAAATTTCCTTGAATTGGGATTTTACTCAGTTTTTCCATCTGCTTTCTTCTGGTCTAAACTATTTGGTAAAATTTCATCTGCTTCCTTCTTCAAATACCGGACTGCAGAAAATAAACTTGCTTTTATTTAAGCTTTTTCTAGCCTCACTTTTCTTACCCAGCATAAACCTGTCTGCATTTTTTTCAAAACTTTGAAATAACTGGCAACAATTAAACATGTCAGAGTAATAGAAAAAGCCATTGTTACGGAACAATGTTAGATTTTGTATTATGACTTCAAAATGTGTTTACATTTTGGTTACAATGTTTTATCATACGAAAACACAATTAAAATAGTATTTCCTACTATGACACAGTTTCGCTTGTGCTTTGTACGATGACGAGGCCTCTAATGGAGAAATCCTTGCCCATGATACTTCTAAATTACACCTTCACTATTTTTTGAAGTGATTGCATCAGTAACTTTTATGACTTCATAGACTTGGTATAGTGATGGGCCTATTTTTGCTTGGGCCTGGGGCTGCAGCCCCATCAGCCCCCGCCTTAATCCGGCCCAGGTGACATTTACAATAAATCTAGCTGAGCAAAGGTATGTGTTAATGTCAGTGAGTAAGAGGTGGGGTGATGTTCATGCAATCATTATATCTTGTGTATGTTGTGGCTCTTTGCAGAAACACAGAAAGAAATGCGGCTCTTGGTTTCTGAATGCTTGGCCACCCCTGATCTAGAATTTGAGCTCCATCTTGTGGGTGATGCCCTTGGCAAACGACGCTTCACAACACTATCCAATAAGTGAGTGCGTTTAGTCAATTTACCAAAATGTGCACTTAAACCCTCAGGCGTTTTAAAAAATGTTTTATGCTCAGGCATACATTTTGCTGAATGTAAGAGTACCAAGTTCAGTTTGAGGGCATAACAATGCAAAAACATTGCTTCGGGCACATCTTCCTTTATCTTGGCTTGCACCTCATTCAATTCAGATGACATTACAGATGCTCCGTCATATGTCTGCGCTACCAGCTTTTCCACAGAGTTGAACTTTTGTAATATTCCCGAGACATATCGAGCTACTGCAGAAGCTCGTCCGTCATCACTCACATCATCAAACCCCGAAAAAGTTTCCTTGACTGGATATGAAGCCTCACATACATAACAAAAAATAACAGAAATCTAGGCCTTTTGCGTAACTTCTGTCGTCTCGTCAACTTCTACAGCAACAAAGGAGGCTTTATTTATATCAGTTCAAATAACCTCTGCCAATGCTTGAATCATATAGTTCTGTGTTCGATTGGACAAATCAGAAAACACTGTGCAAGTCTCCAAATCACGAGAAATTCTTTCATCGTTTTCAGCAAAAGCTAGGCTTACCATATTGTTGTGATTAAAAACCGGGACACTTCAGAACGACAAGCTTTATCACTGTTATCAGAAGGATTACTGTATCTGATCAGGCAAAATTCCAGACGCACTTTTAGGTTGTGTTTACACTTACATGTGTTGATAATCGGTACGGCTATATTTGATGGTTGACAAATGTTCTCGCCTTTGACATCAAGACATTTTACCCAAAACAAAGGTGTTCTCCAAAAAAATACGGTCAACACCTGTTTTGCTGCCGCCACTTGTGTTGGTCGCGGTACAATTTATCATCGTACAAGAGTTAATATTGATAATTCCTCTAGAGTGAAAAACCAAGGACATTTTGCTAACAGGGACAGGACATACGCTTAAAATCGCGACTGTCCCGGCTAAAACGGAACGTATGGTAAGCCTAGCAAAAGCGTAAATAAGTTCGACGTAATTGCCACAATTAAACGAGGTCGCACTCTCATCATTTCCATGAAAGACCAACTCTTGATTAGCTAGGTAGCATGTTCCATTGATAAGAACCAGTGGTGGCTTCAGCTTTTAAGTCTCTGCTGTTCATTTAACGCCAAATCAATTCTTGAAGTTACAAACGTTTTGAAAGAAATTTGACTTTGAATGTAAATATTAGATTTCTCATGCTTGTTAAGACTTCTCGGCAAATTCTTCAAGTCACAAAATCTACTTTTAGTCCAAACATTGTCACTTGTTCAGAACAAGAGACAGGGATAGCAGAAAAGACGATTTCTTAAAGCACATCCACACAGCCATTCCTTTCTTGTGTACCACGAAAGGAGCGATTTACCTTTTTTCTCCAGTTTTCTGAAGCAAATTTTTTAGATCTGGAATAGGCCTATCTTTCTTTAAGATGTTAACTTTAGATTGAAAGCTTAGTTTTAAAAAGTTTCTTAGCTTTAATATTAAATCTTTCTCCATTATCCTCAAACTTTAAACTTATGCTTGTAGTCGGAAACTTCTGCAATGCGCTTATTCCAACTTGGCGAGAAAAAACGAATTATCTTTTTCTTTATGACGTCACATTTGAGGCATGCCTCAATCCCTATCTGTTCAGCATAGATTCGCGGCGATTTTAACAATAAGAAAAAAGGCACACTTCATTCAGTTTATGGAACTTTTAGTGTCTGAAGAGAAGCAAGATTGTCAGTGCCGCACCTTGCCTATATCAGCCATTTTGACCACAAAAACACGTCATTGGCATAACGACGATTGTAAATTACTGTTTGTCTGTATAAACGGCAACAACAAAACCGGTGCTAGAAAATAATTATGAGAAAAAAGACACAAATCACATTAATAAAAGCATCAAAAATGTTATAGTTTTTACTAAATTTGCAAATAATATTATCCTTCAATAATCATCATTACAAGGACAGGTGAGGCAGTGCCTCACCTGCCGCCCCTGACTGCACGTCCCTGATGCTATACATGCCAATGTAAAACCAAACCCGTTAATGTTGGTAATGAGGCATGTTGAGAAAGTAGCTGCTATTTTACGTAAAAAATAAAGAGAAAAGATACCGTTGCGAAGCCTTTGTATTTATTTGAGACAAAGCAGGTTTTTGGAGTTGAAGCACTTTGGGAACAGTTCTGAGGTAAAATTTGCCCTAAATGGTATGGGGTGCCATTTGTTCACCGCTCATTACACATGTTTTAGGACAACATTTATGAATAAATCAAATGCATTTGTTTAAATGCACAAATCGATTTGATTTAGTCATAAATGTGCCGAAAAATAAATGCATTTGTTTAAATGCACAAATCGATTTGATTTACTGGCAAATGCATATAAAATAAATGCATTTGTCATAAATGTATTGAAAAATAAATGCATTTGTTTAAATGCACAAATCGATTTGATTTAGTCATAAATGTACTGAAAAATAAATGCATTCGTTTAAATGCACAAATACATATGTCACTCAACCGTATCATTTGCATATGTCACTCAACCGTATCGTATCGTTCTTTAAAGGGAATGTACTGCGAATAACGCTTTTCCGACAGATTTGGTCGTTGGACCATCACGTGACAGGTTTGCGTAGACTCTTTTGAAATGAGCGGCAGGCGCGACATAGTTAAAAATTTTGAAACAGGTGGTCTGCAGCAAATTAAATCACCAACAGCTAAGGTCCGAGTCTCTTACTATAAGATGTCTGCTGGATAGGATATAGGATGACTGCTGGAAGCAAAAGTGCAACATAGGCTGTATAGATATATGCTGTTAGTCAATGAACTCAGTCTGCGAGTTTCTTGCAGAAAATAATGGTACTTATGAAGAACCTTAAGTACAAGATAGGTTAAGCTAGCGTACCGGTTGTTGTTTAAGGTAATCTGCCTGAAGACATGTCTCACAACATTATTTTAATGTCATGGTGTTGTGGGAAGATACTGAGGTGGATGTCCTGTTAAAAATGATTCCAATGTTCTGTTAACGAATTCAGTGCAGTGAAAGATATAAGAAATATTGACCCAACCAAATCCAGAGAAATTAAAAATTCCTACTTATTTACTTAAAAGAAGATTTATGTTGTCAAATTTAGCCAAGAGTTTAAATAATAATATATCATCAGCAGAGAAAGAGTTTGGCGAATGGTAAATCGCTCAAAGATGTTGTAACATATATTCATTGAAAAACTGCGAGTTTAGCACTTATATTTACATTGCATGCAGCATGGCCGAAACGATTCGGCATTTACAGTATAGTTCAAAAAGATGAACGGGAGGAATACTATAAGAAAGTTGAAAACCGTTGACTTCTATTAGCTACTTATACATACATTATACACTTATACATTCTCCACAACCTCCCCTAAATGCCGAGCGCCAAGCAGGGAAGTCAAAGATACCATTTTTTAAAGTCTTTTGGTATGATTCGACAAATAGGTTGTACCCCAGGTTTACCGATTGCGAAGCGGACGCTCTAACCGCTACACCATCGGATGATTATCACCTATAATATGAAAAAATATCATACTCACCACTGCCAGCATACGGGGTTCAATGGATGTAGAACCACACGCTTCATTTGAGGATGTTGCACCAAGATTCTGATGCACTCTAGCAACTATAGCATCCGAAAATTGATTTATATCGCAGAAAACTCTGACGGTATCTGAGCCATTTCCAAATAATGTGGTAGACTTTAAAGTTGAAAAATGATCAAAATAGAAGGTAAACTTTAATATCTGTCAATGTATAAGTAGCTAATAGAAGTCAACGGTTTTCAACTTTCTTATAGTATTCCTCCCGTTCATCTTTTTGAACTATACTGTAAATGCCGAATCGTTTCGGCCATGCTGCATGCAATGTAAATATAAGTGCTAAACTCGCAGTTTTTCAATGAATATATGTTACAACATCTTTGAGCGATTTACCATTCGCCAAACTCTTTCTCTGCTGATGATATATTATTATTTAAACTCTTGGCTAAATTTGACAACATAAATCTTCTTTTAAGTAAATAAGTAGGAATTTTTAATTTCTCTGGATTTGGTTGGGTCAATATTTCTTATATCTTTCACTGCACTGAATTCGTTAACAGAACATTGGAATCATTTTTAACAGGACATCCACCTCAGTATCTTCCCACAACACCATGACATTAAAATAATGTTGTGAGACATGTCTTCAGGCAGATTACCTTAAACAACAACCGGTACGCTAGCTTAACCTATCTTGTACTTAAGGTTCTTCATAAGTACCATTATTTTCTGCAAGAAACTCGCAGACTGAGTTCATTGACTAACAGCATATATCTATACAGCCTATGTTGCACTTTTGCTTCCAGCAGTCATCCTATATCCTATCCAGCAGACATCTTATAGTAAGAGACTCGGACCTTAGCTGTTGGTGATTTAATTTGCTGCAGACCACCTGTTTCAAAATTTTTAACTATGTCGCGCCTGCCGCTCATTTCAAAAGAGTCTACGCAAACCTGTCACGTGATGGTCCAACGACCAAATCTGTCGGAAAAGCGTTATTCGCAGTACATTCCCTTTAAAGAACGATACGATACGGTTGAGTGACATATGCAAATGATACGGTTGAGTGACATATGTATTTGTGCATTTAAACAAATGCATTTATTTTTCAGTACATTTATGACTAAATCAAATCGATTTGTGCATTTAAACAAATGCATTTATTTTTCAATACATTTATGACAAATGCATTTATTTTATATGCATTTGCCAGTAAATCAAATCGATTTGTGCGTTTAAACAAATGCATTTATTTTTCGGCACATTATGACTAAATCAAATCGATTTGTGCATTTAAACAAATGCATTCGATTTATTCATAAATGTTGTCCTAAAACATGTGTAATGAGCGGTGAACAAATGGCGCCTCATGATATGGCGCTGGTAAGCCAAAAGCAAGGTGCTTTATCCAGTTTGTTGGGTTTTGGGTTTCCAGATACGGTAATTAAATGACATAAAAGCTAAATATTAATTAAATTAATTGATATCAAGGCATATAGGCAACTGCAATCAGTTGAATGAATTACCACTTCCACGAACGGTTTTGTTTCATTCAGAACTCGTCAGGTGGACTCAGGTATTGAACCGACGATCACATGAATTGCTTCATGCGGTTTATACCACTCTACCATCGGCCCTTTCAACTGATACTGTTAATTTAATACTGTTTATTGATACCTGAGTCCACCTGACGAGTTCTAAAAGGAACGAAACCAGTCGTGGAAGCAGTATTTTATTCAACTGATTGCAGTTAGCCTATATGCCTTAATATCAATTAATTAAATTTAATATCTTAGACAGGCTAAGACCAGCTCCTATAATTTGTATTAAAAGCTAAACGGTTACTGTTTCGCGAAATGTTGGTAACACTATAAATTTGAAATCGTGTCATCGATAGCAGTAACGTGTCCACTGTCAAGAGAGATATTAATTTTCTTGTACTCTTAATGTGTTTGACTTTAATAGGAAGGTTGCACGCACGTGATCATACGTCATCAAAACGCGCTTTTGAAAAAAGTGGCTGACCATTTTCAGTATGTTTGCATTGAATTGAATAGGAATGATATCGTTTTTTGCAAATCAAATGAGTAAGCGTAACAGAGTATCAGGACAAATACCCACCGGACAAATACCCACCGGACATATACACCCGGACAAATACCCACCGGACAATTACCCCCCTTGCAAAATACCCCCTGGACATATACCCACCAGTTTTTTTTGTTTTGTTTAAGTTCGTTTGTTTAAATTAATTGTTTTTTAATTTGTCCGGTGGGTATTTGTCCTGATACCGGTAGGATTCTAGGACTATAATTTGAAATTCATTTTTTAATTTACAGCCCTTTTATAATGGAGTATATTAAATCCAATAAAGGTGGTGTCAAGCTATTATATGAAGGCTTTGTGTATGTCAAGTCTAAGACTTTGAAGTCTGGTGATGTATCATTTGAATGTGGTCTTCCACGTACGAACAACCACATTGAAGGCTGGCATCGTCGCATGCAGTCTAATGTTGGCGCCCACCATCCAAGCATTTGGCATTTTCTTGATGTCCTTCGACGTGAACAATCGCTCAACGAAGTCATCATCACCAGATTCGAACCGGCCAACCGGCACCACCACAACGTGGCAAATACAAGGCTGTCAATGAGCGCCTAGTGACAGTTGTTCGTGACTATGCCAACCGTTCAGTCCACGACTTTTTGAGGGGCATTGCCCACAACATCCAGATGTAGTAGCTGATATTGTCATTTTTAATATAAATCATCATTAAATGCTTACTATGTAATATGTTTATAAAATATGACTGTATGTAATTTATTGACAAAATAAAAATATTAAATAAATACACTTTACTTTTCCTCACATTTCATCTTGTGGTGGGTATATGTCCAGGGGGTATTTTGCAAGGGGGGTAATTGTCCGGTGGGTATATGTCCGGTGGGTATTTGTCCGGTGGGTATTTGTCCGGGGGTATTTGTCCTAGAATCGCGTAACAGTTGTTAAATGAACGTTAAATATGTTGTTTTACTGATGTTGAGAAATAAATGTGAAGTCAAAGTATGGTAAGAGGTGCTGAAGTTTGCCTGTTATTGCTAATAATTGGGCTAATTTTATTGACTAAACATGCAAGCTTATTTTTAGCCAGCGTCTGTGAGGGTTTCATATTCGATCAATCAGCGTGTTTGGAAATGCTTAGTTAAGTTAATTGTAATGTGCAACTTATACAGTATATTTTGTTGCAGAAGCACACTGAAAAGTTGTAAACTTAAATTATACTGTAGCCTAAATGACAGGGCAGACTTCTGTACCGTTTGTCATAAGTTCAATTAGATATTGATGGATAAAATTAGTAACTTTTTGAAATTTTTTGTCAATAGTGCTTGCGCCATTCAACTGAAACATCTTTGATGATTCTGACTTTTCGCCATTACGAGCGACAGATCGTAAATAAGTGTAAATTCCATTCTTAATGAAAACAGCACTGGATCTAACGTTTCTACCTTGCTTGAAGCACCTGACATCAACAACAACAATGTTCCAAATCGAAGAATCCAGGAAATTCCTCAAAACGAGAGCGACCCCATCCCATCAACATCAGGAACTTCATCCAAACTGCTAGCATAAACCCCTCTATTTCGATGGTATTCACTACACCTGAACCAAAATAGATAAGACCTTTCCCTAAAGCACGGCCAAGAAAAGCCCAGAAAGGCTGAAGAAAAAGGAAGAGTGCTATTCTAACTGCTACACCAGTGACAACAATATTGGAAAAAAGCAAATAGTGCAAAAACAAGAAAAACTTCAAAAGCCAGTAAGAAACTGATCTCAAATAAGGAGCTAGTATCAACTGCCAATTCAAAAGTAGAATGTGTAAAGAAAGGAAAGGATACGAGAATACAAGTGGAAAAATCTGACGAGGACGAGGAGTTTAAACTTGGTATGCTGTAAACACTTCAGTGACAGTCGGCCTGGTGATGATTGGCTTCAGTGCTTGACATGCAAGCATTGGGCACATTCTACACAACTGGGGAGGATACATTTATTTGTCAGAGCTGTGACTCTGACAATGATTTGGATTAAAACTCATTGATTTCTTATCAAACATTAACATTGACGATTGCGTTACAACTGACCCAAAGGTTTGTTGCAATTGACCCTGTTGCAGTGAGGAACCGCTATACTGGCAGTTTCACTGCTGCTTCTATTTGGGAGATCCTGTCTCTAGTTTTCTTGCTCACCAGAGATCCTCGACGCACGAGCACACACCAACTTGCAGAACATGAAGACTGTATTAAAGGAGAACAGAAAATTTGTTAACAAATTAGCTGCACCACATGCACCAATTGCGACACGCTAGGCGTATCTGGCTCTAGTTGTTACAAGATAATAAAGACTACTGAGAAATCTCCTAAATACAATTCATGCAAATAAAGATATAAGCGAATGCGAAATAAGGGTATATTATCAATTAAGGCTAGCATTAGCTGACAATGCAAGCAGTTTATTGTTTCCCAGTTGATTTAAGACACAGACAAGCGCTTTCGAAATACAAAAACACCTTGCCACTAGCATTAGTTGGTGATAAATATTAGGTTACCTATTCGCTACCACCCCATACTAAACACTGCCAAAGTAGAGTGAGCTCATAAACAGTCAATAGGCCTATTTATATCCACAAATAAATATGAGATCAATGAACGAAATTGTCACACAACCAGTAACATGAAACGAGAATAACAGGGTTGAGTAAAGAGAAAACAACTTGCCGTATTAATTTATAAATGATTCACTGTACCAAACTTACGGTTTTTCCATTAAGGGTCGAACGTAATAGAAAACAATTTGGGAAATATATAAAACAATTCATTAGTCATCACATACTACAAGAACATCCCTATTCCTCACTTATTACAAACGACGTCTATTAAATTAGGCGGCAAACACAACAGCTTAGAAGGCGAAAGCTTCCGAACAACTATGGCATCAAGAACATTAACAGTCACTTTAATAAAGGCACAAAAACAAATAAACCAATGACAGGGCTCATAAATCACGTTAACAGACCCGCTATATGGAGTCAAATGTAATACGTGATACAGTGTGTTTAGATGACCGTTATACATGAACCAACAACAGACCTATTAATTTTGGATTTCATCTAATACCAGTGTTGTGTTTTAAAACTACCTCCTGACGAGCCGCCTCGGGCGAAACAGACTGTTGAGGTGTTTTTAACTTGAACAAACTTTATTTTATTGCTCTGATTCAATCATTGAGCTCTCTACTGTCAAATCGACCGACTACGTAAACCAACAACGGTATGGATTTAAAATGTTTTGAAATATGTAAACGGAATGTTGTTTCATATTTTAGCAAACACATCTTTTGCTAGTCTCATTAAATTTTGAGTTACAAAGCAACTTGTAATTTTTGTTACAATTGTCCCCGGTCCCCCAATTGCTAATATAGATAACTTTAGTCAAGTACTTGACACACCAAGATACATACTATTGTACTAGTGGTAACCACTGAATCACGACTAAATAGGTAAAAAAACAACATTATCGAATACTAAAATAAAGAATTTTTAAGAAAAACACAGAAGTGCGGAAGCAATACTGTGAAACAAAGAACACCGAAAAGTTTTTGAACATAAGTCAACTGAGTTTAACTAAAATAACTGTAGTCTACGATCTACTAAGGTGCTAAACTGTCAAAAGATGTTTTCTTTACAATCAGTTTTTAGTTTTTTTGCCAAGTCCCTTTCAAGCGGAAGTTGGACAAGATGGGCTTTGCAAGCGTGCTTCATTGATTGCCTCCGATCTCGCATGGGTTTTCAAAACAGAAAAAGAATTCTCACACTTTGCGGTAGATGCTCCTAGAGTGACTCCTAGTTTCAGTGCAAGATGTACAATGGGCATTGCCATAAGCGCTTCACAAACTTCATCGAGGTGTTTGTTTGTTATTGGCTTTGTCTTTTGATCACCGTTGATTTTTGCAACATACGTCTTAGCAACATCAAATTCTTTCCACACTTCTGCGGTCCACGACACCAAAAGAAGCTGCACCATCTTTACATTCCAAAAGTTGTTTTCTTCAGGTTGAAGAGCAGAGACAGCAGCATATAGTTTTGTATTTTCATGCCAAAAATGCACGTCTATTTTATTGATGACTTGATCCAATGTGCTATAAAATAATTTCTGCATTTCGTCTTGATTCATTTTATTATTTCCGGTTGTTTCTTCGACTACATAGTCTTGTAGCAATGTATTATCACGTCGTGTTCGTCTTGAATGGGCATCAATTTGAGTAACGACCTCATCCCGTATATCACAAAATTTCTTTTCTGTTCGAGGATTGTAAACGTTGTCAACAAACGCGGCAACAAGTGTCATGTCATCTTAGTTGACAAGTCAGTATTTTCAACTTCAAGAATATTGTTGGCTGGAGCAAACAAACTTAGAACCTATAAAATGCAATACAAAAATTAGCCGTTTCAAAATGGGATACCCTTAGTGTCTCTACTTTGCAGTCCTTTGGTAGGACTGCTTGGCCTCACTAGGTAAATTACGTTAGGTCTCTTGAAGACCAAGTAACACAAACACCTTGTTAGGGTATAAACTAGTTAATTAATGTTTAATTAATCAGCTTCCAAACAGCACCAACGGGTAATCCATATTGCCGACGCATATTCATTCACTGCCTTTCACATTAACATAGCAAATAACGGGTGACCTGAGGCTGCTCTTGAAACAGAGACATCACCTGTGATTTTGGAACAGTAAAATTACAGAAAATAACCTAACACTTGAAGTGGCCGATCTCTAGCTACGATCAACCAAAAGGCAAAGCAATGCATGGAACAATTTAAAAACTTTTTGCTACGATTCTCGCTTCCTGGACACGATATGAATTTGCACTACACAGAACATTATACATTGTAAATATATTCTTGCAAATAATAATTTTTCGCATTATGCAAACGATAATTTGCTTACAATATTTACATGTAAAATATTGCATAATCAAATATTTGGTAAAGAAACGCGATATACCAATTAAATTTAAGCACAAAAAAGATGTTTCAATCTCTTCATATGAGCTAGATGCTTTGTTTTGACATATCTATACAAACTGTTGAGTGATGTTTGCTAGTCCCTTGTTTGACTGAGCACCACAATACATAGACTGCTTGGCCCCCACCATCTGTCTGCTAGTGTAATTATGGAGGCATTAAATATAACATTAAATGCCTTTGCCAAACAATATCTATCGAAGTTGCGGGCTTGTTCTTCACACTACTTTTGTCGTGATGAGCGCCAAGCAGAGAAACTGTAAATAACCATTATTCAAGTCTCGTCAAGAAATATAAATTTAGGTCTGTCAAGCAAATAGTCCCGAAACCACTCCTAGCCCCGAAATATTTATATTTGTTTAATATTATGATTTGTTTTGTTTTATTTGCCATATTTATCCTCGATTCACGAGAAAGCGAATTGTATCGCTATACTTTGGACGGTAAATCCGCACTCGCTTGGGAGTTGCCTTTTTCGAGGTTTTTATGGGCCACCTGTCTTCCACATAAAGGTGGGGCGTCCCGTTAAGTGCCTTACCCAAGGACACAACAAGCGAACTTGCCGGCTTGTTCTCCACAACCTTCCCGAAATGCCAAGCGCCAAGCAGGGAAGCTGCGGATACCATTTTTTAAAGTCTTTTGGTATGACTCGACAAGGGGAATGAACCCCATGTCTACCGACTACAAAGCGGACGCTCTAACCACTACACCATTGCGTCGGTGAGCCATTGCCATCACGCTGGTCATAACATTGAAATGGGTTGTGGTATGAGCTTCTCCTAAGACCTGAGGCAAGCCATTTAATTTCTTCTATTTTATCTGAGAGCCAAGCAGTCTACTCGCCGTTATGGTGGCCCAGCAACATAACAAGACTGACAAACACAGCGAAAGCTTATAAATTTAATTGTTACCATCAACAAATTATTTAAAACAGACAACAAGAATGATTATATAGCAATACATACTTTGTAAAGCGTCTTTGCAATGAACAAGAAACTTTGTTTCTGACCTCTCCAAGCAGTTCTGATTCCTCTATAGGTATTTCTGCTTTACGTACCCTTGAAGTAACCATTTTTTGGAGAAGCGATGTTATATGTTGAAAAGAATTGACAGCAGCTGTTATAGTAGCCAGATGACCAGTCCACCTCTGCTCAAGCAGACCTTTCAACTTTTCACCATCTTAGTGAAGTGCAACTGTGGGCTTGCGAAAAAAATTGTAAAGACTACCACAAACGTGCAAAAAATCATTGATCGCTTGTTCAACCGACATTGCGTGGACCACTACAAGATGCAACTGATGGTTCAGGCAGTGCACATAAGGAATCTTTCTGTTTTCTTGTTTCTGTAGTAGACGTTAAACTTCCCCACAGTGTTCTGCCAATACAGATGCACCATAATAGACTTGACTAAGTATCTTTGATGAAGTCAGTCCTGCTTTAGCAAGTTCTGCCAAAATCACGTCAGTTATTGATTTCGCATCAGCCGAATCGGTGCTTGATAAAACCAAAAGATGTTCCGCTACTTTCAAAAAATACTAGTTAAAAAAACGAATAATTACGGAAATGTTTGCTACACCAGTTCGGTCTTAGGTGCCATCAACCTTGATTGCATATCAAGAATTTCTGATTTTTTGCTTAATACCCTCAGGTGGTGTTTTGCTAATTGTTGAAAGTCAATGCCATAAAATTTTGCTGTTTCTATCCTTGAGAGGGTGTCCACAACGACATGACACTTTCCATGAATGTGACGAATGTCTGTAGTGAATTCAGAGATAAAGGAAAATGTTGGGTTTGCCTAGGAGAACCGTCTGATAAGCTTGCAAATGCAAAAGTGTGGGGATTGTGATCTGTATAGACAGTGAAAGGTTTTGCTTCAACAAAGTGGCGAAAGTGCCGGATGGCTGCAAAGGCTGCAAGTAGTTCTCTGTCGAGTGCAGTATAATTTCGTTCTGCAGAAGATAACTTTTGAGAGAAGAATGCAATAGGGACCTACATGTCATCACGCAACTATTCTATTGAGAGTCTATACCAAAGATTGATGCCTCTACTCTAATGCTAGCGATCGCGTTTACACGAGAGTGGTGAAGTAAAGTTGCATAAGCTAAGGCGGATTTTGTGAAATTAAATGCCTCTTGGCAAAACTGTAACTATTCCTTTGACTTTCCCCGACCACTTGACACGAGATGTAGTGGAGCCAGCCTATAGGCAATATTAGGAAGAAATCGGTGGTAGTAAGTTGATAAGGCCCAAGAAGTGTTGGGTAGCAGATCGGCTTTGGCAAATCGGAAAATTCTGAATAGAATAAATGCGGTCTGATAAATTTGGATGCCTTCAATTGTTACTTTATGGCCCAAATAGTTTAGTTTGTTTACTCCAAAACAAGTTTGAATTTGTTGATGGCTAGACCATCAGTAGAAAGGAGGTCATAAACCTGTCGAAAATGTTTAAAATGATCACTACCAGAAAAACTGGCTATCAAAATGTCATCCAAACAAAAGAAGGCAAAACCAAGTTGACGAAAAATAAAATTCATAAGTCCTTGAAACGCTTTTGCCGGATTTTTTAAGCCAAAGAGCTTTTGGAAAAACTTCCATAGTCCAAAAGGGGTGAGAATCGCTGTCTTTGCGATGGAGTTGGATGCCATTGAATTGGGTGATAAACTCAGGCTTGACCAATTTCAGAAAAAAATGTTAACACCGGCTAATTGTGATTTCAAATCCGGGATATGTGGGAGATGGTATTGGTCATCAACTGCTGTCTCGTTAAGACGACGGTAGTCGCCACTAGGACGCTAACCGCCATTAGGTTTCGAAACCATACGTAGCGGGGAAGACCACGATGAGTGAGAACGCTGAATGATACCAATTTGTTTCATTTAAAGAAACTACGCTTTTGTCTGTGCCAACTTATTGGTAGGTAATCGGTGAGCATGGCCATGAACATGTGGGCCGTTGGTAATAATTTAATGTTCGACGCCATGTTTATTTGTCTCAGAGTTAAAATGTGGCACCAATATCTCTGGAAAAGATTTCGGAAGGTTGTTAAAAAGGGTGCAGATGGAAAAACTCAAACCAGAAAGATTAACAAGTTTTGGTTCGCGAATAGCAGAAAGCGCTGACCCATTGTTTAAATCAATAAGGCGCCGGCTTGCGCTGAAAAAGTTGCTCCCAGGATCGGACGCGTGACATCAGCCAAAAAAAAATCTTGTTTGTAATGGCGGCCGTTCGCCAAATAAACAGAGATTGGTTGATGGCCCACGTACGAAATTTAGATTCATTGGCAGTGATAAGCTCGCAACCTGGTTTTAGGGTTTTTTGTCAACGGACGGAGCTGGAAAACCCTATATGTCGGCACGAGTATTAACAAAACATGACCTTTGTTTTGACGATCCCAAACCGCGAGAGTGTTGATGAAGTTAATGCCGGTCGCCGGCGTCAATAATGGCCGGCCATTTTGTCTCCTTGAGAGTCAGGATTGGTCTCTGTATTTGCTTGTAAATGCTTTACGAGTCGACAACCTGGACGGCAAATACGAGCATCGAAGTCAGGCAGTCTGTGGAAGCAGCAGATGAAGGGTTTTTGAGTTGTTGGAGCTGAAAATCTGACGTGAATGGCTGTAGTTTTTTCGACGATCAATGGCACTCTCAGCAGCCTGAGATAAGTCGTTAACTTTAACAATGCAATCTCCTGCTAAAGCAAGCTCTTGAATATCTGCTAAGTTCTATAACGTCAAACTAGCACGAACCAAAGATGGGAGCTAGCTGAGAAAAATGCGGTCGCAAAGTGTCTGTATCATTATTGAGGGAGTCTATTTTCCTGAACTGACTTCTTCGCTTTCAGTATCCTAATCCACAAAAACTTAAAAGTTTGTTGTCCTTCAGTGTCTATGATTTTTCGAAAGCAGAAATGGGAGCTGTTAGAGCGACATTCTTGTCCTGTTGTGGTGGCTGACAAATAATAAATTCTACTTTATCAGCTGTGCGATTATTCAGTGTAGTTACCTCGGAATCAAACCTTGTTGAATCCAAAGTAGTAGTTCTGGAGCGAAATTGGATCTTTACTCTGAAAAAACAAACTTCTGGAATATCTGTCAAAAATTCTGGCAGCTTGAGGCTAACTGCGTGCATTGCTGCCTTGGTTTTCTGATGGATGGCTGCTTGAATGCCTTGAGGAAGCGGTTATTGCTGCTCTAGCTCTGAGGGTTGCTAATCGCCTCAGCTAACGCTTCATTTTCTAGTGCTATGTACAAGTCTGGGGTCACCAATATAGCCACTTCCTAAAATAGGTATTAATCAATCACCTACAAATTTTTTATTGTTCACTTGCTTCTCGCGAGCGAGCACTAAATCAGAAAAGCACACATCGCAGATAAGATTCTGTAGTTGTAGCTACGCATTAATGAAACAAAGAATCTCACAAACAAATTATTTACAATGGTTAATAGTCGCCACAGTATACAGGGTGGGCCGTAAATAACGCACCTAAGATTTAAAATAAATTGTGATGTGAAATAATGTAAATATCTTTTCTTTGGGTATCTGTTAAATTTAATTTCAATATCAGTTACTATAACTGTTAAATTTAATTTCAATCAAAGTTTTTTAGTTATGATTTGCCTTTTAAAAAAAATTTATATCATTTTTAGGGTATGCACTTAACAATTAAAGAACGAGTTGAATTAGTGTTAATGTCTGGTGCCGATGGCGTTTGTTATTATTATCTGAATTGTTTTATATGCTTTGGTGCGTTATTTATGGCCCAAAACGTTTGTTATTATTATCTGAATTGTTTTATATGCTTTGGTGCGTTATTTATGGCCCACCCTGTATTACTGTTTTACAGTGG
The DNA here is from genome assembly GCA_963675345.1 of Trididemnum clinides. NCBI lineage: Eukaryota > Metazoa > Chordata > Ascidiacea > Aplousobranchia > Didemnidae > Trididemnum > Trididemnum clinides. The sequence continues at coordinate 33,790,909 of OY776296.1, forward strand.
AATCAACTGTCAAAAAAGTGATGTGACACATTTATTTAGCTTTTGCTTTAGTTTCAGAGTTAAGTATTTAAATGATGCCAAAAATTAAAGCTACAAAAAACATCGAAAATTCAATCCGTACTTCAAGATTTTCACGACGAATTTATGAAAAGTCTCAACGAAGAATTATACTGCAACTAGCCGGCTTTGCCGGCATCGCCTGGCAGGGCTCCCACCTAGGGTTGCCAACCGTCCTTTATTTGAACCCCCTGTCCTTGTCCTTTATTAAACTTAGAATTGTCCTTTATTCCTAGAGCTGAAAAAAATTTACTGCAAGAGATGAAAATATTTTCAAAAGTACAGTGAAACCGCGGTTGTGTAGCACAACCCATGGAAAATCGGGTGTTGACTTTTTTTTTTTTTTTTTTTGGAGGCCACCATGTATAAATACTGCTCGTGGACGTGGTGGCCTCCAAAAAAATAGGTCAACACCCGCTCTTCCATGAGTTGTGCTGCACAACCGGGTGTTGACCTTTTTTTTTTTTTTTGGAGGCCACCACGTCCACGAGCAGTATTTATACATGGTGGCCTCCAAAAAAAAAAAAAAAAAAATAGGTCAACACCCGATCACGCACCCGGACAACGACAGAGGGGTTCAAATAGAGGGCTGTCCTTTAAAACAAAGCACGGTTGGCAACCCTACTCCCACCAGTAATGTCGAGATTAACAAAATTGGTTCAGCCGGCCAAGCCGGTTTCACTCAATGGATAGTTGTGAAAATAGTAATAAAAAATTTATGTTTTTTCACATAGCCAAATCTCGTTCCAAAATAAAACTATCGTTTTTAAAATGAAATTGATAAATACACATTTGCGTGGGATAGCGCATAGCCATTGCATGTCTCCAAGTTTCTGAAACCCCTGGAAACGTCTTATTTGCACTGTTTTTACCATAAGCGTCTTTAAACGTAACAAACTTTTATTTGTCAAAATGAGCTTGTGCTTCAAGTGAAAGTATATCAAAATTGTGGAAGGGCGCAAAAGTAATAGTATTTTCTGTTTAAGCTATTGAATATTAGGCTCACTGCTTACATCTTTAACATAGCTCAGCGTTTTTCAAACTGTGTTCCGCGGAACACAGGTGTTCCATGAGCTTACTCAAAGTGTTCCGCGACTTCCGCAAAGTTTTTAACTTTTTACTGAGCAAAAAAACTGAGCATGACAAATAAATTTATTGAAAAAAAACGATTGTTTTCTTTTTTAAACCTATTCTGGTTTAAAGAAAGCTTTTTCTTCCTATTTTGTACATATTGCGAGGTTACTTGAGGTCACATATCGCATGATACCGGACGTCTCGAAGGCTGAAAAGGTTGAGAAGCATTGGCTTTTTTGCTTTCAGAGATAAGAAATTTCACAACTAGTTAGGGCCGCTGGGCTAAAGGGAGTCTGGACTAGAGTAAAAATGCTTTGCTGAAAAACATGTTTCAAAAGTTAGTATTTTGTCTACCAACTTTAATACTTTGTTGATTAATTGAGTTACTATTTTATTAAATTATTTCTATGCATAGGTGCAGTGTTTATATCTGCTAATTCGTTTATTTTAGCATACATACGCATATTTTTTATTAATGGATCGCTGGCTGAAAACTGGAAACCTCAAAAACACCTGTGATGATTCTGATTTGCCTCTAACAAATGACAAACAAATTGAACATGTAAAAGATAATGGTTTAATTGAAAACAGTGATAATAATTTGTTAGCAAACAGCGACCTTATCGTACCTACCAGTGGCCCAAAGTGTCATTCCAATAAACGTGGCGTTAAACGAAAATATGACGAGAGCTACTTGGGCTTCGGGTTTACTTGGACAGGTTCTGAAGACTACCCAGGTGCTCTTTGTGTCATTTGCCAAAAACAGTTGCACAATAGTTCTCTTGTGCCTGCCAAAATGAAAAGACATTTGGAAAGCCATCACCCTAACTTGGTTGGAAATAACATCTTGCTTTTTAAGGCCAGACTTCGCGAAGTGAAAGACATTCAAAAAGTTATTCATTCAACAACAGTTTCCACCGAAAAACTATTGGAAGTGTCCTATTTAATAAGTAAAAGAATTGCTATAGCAGGTTGAGGCACACACAATTGCCGAAGACCTTATCAAGCCTTGCATGCTTGAAGCTGCAAGAATTTTGCTTAACAAAAGTGACCACCAAAAGCTGGAGAGCATTCCTTTATCAAACAGTTCTTTTAGCCGTCGTATAGATGACATGGGAATGTATATAAAATCTGAAGTATGCTCTTGATTACAGCAGGTCGATTTCTTTTGTCTTCAACTGGATGAGTCGACAGATGTGGCAGGGTTGGCTGTGTTGCTTGCATTTGTTCGTTATGTCTATGATGGAGACATTCAAGAAGATTTGTTTTTGTGCAAGACCTAACCCACTTCTACCACAGAAGAAGAGATATTCAAGATTTTGGATACATTTATGAGCGAAAATAAAATTCCATGGAAAAAATGCTTGGATGTCTGCACCGACGGAGCTAAAAGCATGACTGGCTCTATAAAAGGTGTGGTGTCACGTATTAAAAAAGAAAATCCGGAATGTTCCAACTCCCACTGTGCAGTCCACCGACATCAACTGGCTACAAAAGGCATGCCTCCTGAACTTAGCAATGTTTTGGATGATGTGATAAAAATTGTCAATTTTGTCAAGTCAAGACCACTGAAAGCCAGAATTTTTTCTGTTATCTGCAAAGAAATGGGAAGTATTCATTGCAATTTATTGTTGCACACATCTGTACGCTGGTTAAGCAGAGGTAAGGTGCTCGCGAGAGTTTTTGAATTAGGAAATGAACTATTGATATTTTTTGAAAAAAACAAATTTGGTTTATCATGCAGGTTCCACGAGCCAAAATGGCTGCAGTATCTCTCTTATATGGCTGATATATTTGGCAAGTTGAATGGTTTTAACTTACGCCTGCAAGGCAAGTACACAACTGTTTTTTCTGTAAAAGATCATGCTACAGTCATCACACGAAAACTAAAATTTTGGTGCGAAAATGTAAAAAACGACGATTTCGCTTGCTTCCCTTTGCTGCAAAACTTTCTTGGAGATAATAATCTCACAATAGATCAATCTGTGAAAAGCGATATTGTGTGACACTTGCAGGAACTGCAAAATACTTTTCTTCTGTATTTTCCAAAGGGGATGTTCAATTGCGATTGGGTTCGTAATCCATTTAGTTGTTCGACTGCTCCATTTACTGGAAAAACTATGGAAGAATTCATCGAACTTTCAAGCGATGGTAATTTGAAATTGCAATTTACAAGCCACCTCTCAAGCAAGTTTTGGCTAAGTGTGCAAAAAGAATACCCTACTCTTGCAAGAGAAGCTCTGAAAAAACACTTGCCTTTCGCAACAACCTACCTATGTGAAACAGGGTTTTCACGATATGTGTCCATAAAAACAAAATACAGGAACAGATTGGATGCTGAAGCAGATATGTACATTCAACTATCAACTATTAGGCCAGACGTTAAACATCTTTCTGCTTCTATGCAAGCTCATCCTTCTCATTAAAGTGATAAATTGCATTCCTTTTATTTTATAAGATCCTAACCTTTTATTTTCTTTGCTTTGTTCTGTTTTGAAAGGAACTTCAGTAATTTTAGTTTTTCGATCGCAAAATTAAGTTCTGTTATATCTTGACAAACTTGAGTTAAAACATTTTTGGCTAAGTGTTCCGTGGGCTAAAATGATAAGATTCGGTGTTCCGTGAGGAAAAAGTTTGAGAAACCCTGCCATAGCTGTTTGGGTATTTGTATGAGCTAACGCCTCTGACTAGGCGCATGTTGTATGGCCCTATCGTAAACGCAGCCAGGCAAAAAACAAACTAACCCAAAATTAAACACTCGCAGTTAAGTTGTGAAAACAGCAGCGCCCTTACAGTATTGCTGAGTATAAGAATATCGGTTTAGTTGGTTTCAACAAATTGATATTTGTGTGAATAGCAGCAAAAAGTTAATGTGCTATTGACGCAACCAATTGTAGTTCCAAAATCAAAAGTACCGTTTTTAAAAAGAAATCGATTAAACCTTAAAAAACCATTTCGGGAAGTTGCGTATAGCCGCCATTGTTTTCCAAAAGTTTCTGGAGTTCCTGGCTACATCTAATTGACTGGTGTTCTACGTAGGAACCGAAGTTGTTCGCAATTGGAACAGCCACCGATTCCAAAAAGTTTTATTTGTTCGATTTTATGAAATGCATTGAAGCAAAATTTCAAAGCTTGGGTCGGAGAGGCACCAAAATAATTTGACCTAAGTATTTTCAGAAATACTCTATATATATTAGGACCAATTTTAAAGACTTTTCGTAGCTGAATGCCTATTTCTGCGACCTAAAGTCTCTGGCTGCGCGCATGTTGCTTGGTCTCGGCATATACGTAGCTGGAAAAACAAAGTAACCTGAAGTGAAGTACTTATAGTTAAGTTATAATAGTAGCCATTAGTAATGATGAGGTTACGAATATCAAATCAGACAGCTGCGTCGGCCTCACCCAATCGCAAAGAAAACGACTTCAACATTCAGATGATGTGTAGCTCAAAACTAATAGTTTGTAGCAAAAGATAAAACAACTATTTTGGTTGACAATGCTAGCAGTGTTTAGCGAAACGTCCTAATTAAAATATGGACAGCAGTATACTGGCTCTGTTTTTTTTTGCTGAGAATCGTCAAAAGATCCCAATCGTTTGCTCCTAAGACCGTCTTTACTTCCATGTTTTTGTAGAGGGATCACCAGTTTGTTTGTTTGGAGTAGGCGGCTACATTTTAAAATGTTTAGAAACTTCATTTTTAAATAAATCCTTTAAAAAATGTAGATAGCAAATGCCAAAGAAGCACGCTTTTGAGAAAGAATAATGAAAATGTACCAAACAACCAACTTTTTCTAGAAATTGTAATTTTGTGAAGTGCAGGCATCAAAATTTTGAGTGCTTTTAACGGATAGGTTATATCAGAAAAATTTTTTAATTTTCATTTTTGATAAATCTTTTTGCAAATTCAAATAGATAATGCCAAAGAGCCATGCTTGCTTGGAAAAAGTCAAAATGTACCAAAGAATTAACTTTTTCTAAAAATTGCAAGTTTCTTTGGTCTAGTAGGAAAATTGTTCAACTAACAATGAAACATGACGTATGACAACCAATTTTGATCAGCCATTATGAACTAACCCTTAGCCTTAACTAGGCTTACCATACGTCCCGTTTTTTCAAGCCATGTCCCGGTCAGTCCCGGTTTTTTATTCAGTCAGCCATCATTGCTAGAACTGCGGTATCTAAACTTTTGTCCCGGTAAATAAAGGCATTATGACAAGGAACTCTAGCTCGATGACGATTTGGGCCGAAAGTGACACAAAAGGAGAAGCAAAACAGGTGTTGACCTTTTTTTTTCTGGAGGACACCCCCATTGTGAGTGGAATTTAAGGTAAATTGCACCCGGAGTGGTGGTGTCCTCCAAAAAAAAAAGGTCAACACCTGTATTGCTGCCGCTAAGTGTGTCCCGGACTTTGCCTCGTCACCCATAATAGTGCTGTCCTCAAGCGTCCCGTTTTTTAGTCGCAAAATTTGGTAAGCCTAGCCTTAACCAATTATAATAACATATTACAGTAGGCGCCGCTTATTATGACCAATTTGGTATGGTCCGGAATTTTTCCATTTAAAATTCTCCTTTTGATATGACCAAATTTCGTATAATATGACCAACATTTTCTCCATCTCTCTTGTTACGGTTTAGTATTTTTTCCCGCCACGCACTTATAACTTTGTTTTTCAACATATTGTTACATACTGTACTTAGTTTTACCGTCACTTGTGCTGTTACAGTACTGTACTTTGTTTTACTGCCAATGTCACACTGTTACTTCGGGCAAACGATGCATTAGACGGTATTTGGACTTCTTGTAGCTTACGGCGTCGATTCAGGAGCTGTTATGGAGGCTTCGGTTTTTATAACCATTCGGATATTATGACCAAAATGGTCTGGTCCCAAGGTGGTCATATTGAGCGGCGTCTACTGTACTAGAAAGCAAATTGTTACAGCTTTCAAACGTCACTGGTTTTTAGTACCTTATCGTAACGTTTATACATAAAACTAAACTCCTTTTCTCAGCTTTCCACATTTTTAGGAAAATACAGTAGCCCTACAGGTCTTGCAGTTTAGCTTTTTTAGTATAAAAACTAAGAGCAAATATACATGTCATGTATTACCGGAATCACCTTGAAATACCCTTTAATTTTTTTAAAAAGTTTGAAAATCGGTCGAGAAATGAGGTCACAAATCAGTTTTTAACTAAACTGATGTTGTGAAAGTGATGCAATTTTTGAAAAAATCATGACATCATGATCTCTGGTAGCAAAAGACTGTGTTAATCGCGCCAGGCAGCATTATGACATCATAGAGCGAGTAGAAGCGGGCAGAAAAAAAGCAAGAAAAGAATGCTTGGAAATCTTAAAATGCTTTAAGAAAGAATCCGTTGTTGCATTGCCAATTCATCAAAAATTGCTGTATGGTTTCTTTTATCGAAGGCACATGGCTAAGATTTACCGAAAAAGCTTTTAATTGCGTTTCTACAATCAGTATTTTTTCATAAATTAAGAAAACAAATTTAATAAATGTTAATTATGACCTCATGTAACATCGTAAAGAAGTAAAATTTGTTGAAGTGGATAAGTCGAGTACTGGCTTTCGTTTTAGCCGAAAACTGCCTTCCTCGGTGCAAAAGTGCAAAAATGCAATGAAAAACTATTTTCAATTGTGCCGTCATCGTGACATCACAAAAACCCATATGACACTAACCCCAAGGAGGTGATCAATCCTGCCAAGTTTGATGCTAGTACGCCAAGTAGTTTTGGAGGAGTTAAGACAAACAGACACACAAACAAACAGAATTGCGCTCTATACATTACATTTGTGCAGCTGTACAGTTTCTTGCAACAAACGCTTTCTTGTGAAAGTCATCAAAATAGGCCCAAATATCAAAAAGTGTCAGGCAGCAGGCCATGTGTGTTCATGTTTTTCCGCTGAAGCCAGCGCCATTCTGCAAGCTTGCCGCTGGTCGCGGCAGCACCAACAAGTCTGCCACTTCTCCTCTCCGACTCTCGCTTTGTCCTCTACACAATGTCTCTCCTCCATCTTTCCCTTTATCTCAAGCTCTCTTACACATCCGGTACCAACTGTTTTCTCTTTCTTCCTGTACTATCAGACTGCGATGGATACCCGAACACTCGTTTCTCTTAGAGAATGATGCAGCTCATAAGAGGACCAGGTGGGATGCGTTACTCCTGCCTTCTGCAATCCCGTGTAATCTCTCTCCTCTTATCTCTCGCATTCACTCTTGTTTTTTCTTGGACTGGAGGCGTACTGTGTCATCTAAATTATTCGACACACAAATTCCTCGGTTTCCATTGAAGAGCTGGTGTTTATTCATCACCTTCGCTGTGTACTCTCTCGCTTTTGCTGCAACAAACACAGCTTTTTGTTAAACTTTTATCTCTCTAGAATCGGCATAATCGAGAATCCTTGTTGCAGCGCTTGTTGTGATCCGACCCAGGACACCTCCCATTTCATTCTGCCTTGTCCAGCTACGGACTCTTTGCGCCGCTCGCTCTTTGCACGACTCTTTGTCTCTCTACGACCTCTGGTCAAGGTCCATGGGGAGTTCCCCGGATTTTGGGGCTCCATGGTCTTTCGCCATGCCCCCATCTTTCGCAAGGGGTCGGGTAACAACAAAAAAATGGCTATAGCAATAAAAGCTATGAAATCAGAAAATGTAATTGGATCATTGAAGGTATGGGCACAGATGATATCTGGTAGTGGAACAATAGGAATTATTGTGGTGATGAAGCTTTGCCAATGCGTGTTGAATAGAAAAAGAGTTCCGGATGAATGGTAAATTGGTGTCTTGGTGCCAACATTCAAAGGAAAAGGAGACGTAACCTTCTCCGTGTCATCGTAATGCATGCAGGAGAGGAAAGCTGTTGGAGAACGCTATGAAGATTGTTGAAAAAATGTGGGAAAGAAGATTGCAAGAATTGGTAAATATTGATGCAATGCAATATAGTTTTTTTTGCCAGGCAGAAAAACAACAAATGCATTGTTTGTTGCCACAGGAATATTGAGACAGGAAGACAAAATTGTATATGCGTTTTGTGGATGTAGAGAAGACATTCAATAGAGCTCAAAAAAAGGTAATGAAGTGGCGATGAGGAAATCAAATGAGGAGTGTGTCATCATTTCTGGCAAAAGGTTTTGTTTGTGAAGGATGTGTTAAGGCAATAAAAGGAATTGCAGAACCTGATCAAGAATAACCAGGTGGAGTTTGTAAAGAATTATTGTCACTTAGGGTACAGGCTGAATTCCAATGGCGCAAGGGAAACAGCGATGAGAGCGAACATAAGAATTGGATTGATAAAATTTAGAGAATGTGGAGAGTTGCTACACGGAAAAGAGCAGTCGCTGAAAAAGGAAGATCTATCGCGAGTTGTGTAAGGTTGGCGATGCTGTCCGGAAGCGAGACGTGGTGTTTGAGAGAGAATGAGATGGTGATTTCGAGAAAGTTGAGAAAGCAATCATAAGAGCAATGATTGACGTTAACACTAGAATGCCCAATGGAGTCAAAATGACTCCTTTAAATAGTTTGCTTGTGCATATCTTTTCACTTACTTGCTTTCAGGGAAAATCCTCCCGTAACTTTTCATCATTTGTTGGGCCCAACAATCACTTGGCATGGAGTGAATTTTTGTCAGCTTTAAAAACGATTTTTTAAAAATTTTCCTCGCATGCCCGAAGGAGCCATTTTGACTCCCTGTATAAAGATGCTTAGAAAAGTAGTTTGTGGACAAAAGACAATGTATTTGAAAAGCCATTTGTATTTTTGAAATAGCTTGAAAGTTTCTCAGCTGTGAAGTATCTTTGCAATTGCTTTATCACTCTCTTATCAGTGGAATACATTAGTTTGTTTGATTGCGACATTATTATTAAATTTTTACTCTATTGTCTTTTGTGTGTCAACAGTGCCCTATAGATAACAGATTATCACCTCTGTTTCCAATTGCTGTGCATGGTTCTAATTGCAAGTACAGTCTGATCGTAGCTGTGCTATAGTTTGAAACTTGAAGCAATCAATATTTGAGTATGTCTGCAAGAAGAGTTATCTCAGCTAGAGAAGTTTTGTCTTTGCTAAATGATATTCCTGACGATATGTCTGAATATGGGAATGAAAGCTGCCGCCTTGATACAGATGATGATTTCATACCAGCAGCAGATGAATCTAGCTCTTCTAATGAAGATGAGAAAGTGAATGCAGCAAGTATGTAATGCGAATGGAGTTGCAATGTCTCTATTTTTGTGTTTTTTCAATTGCATTTGTTTTTTGTGTTAGGTAACCAAGATCCAAGCACAAGCAGTTTACAAAGTGATTTGGAATCTGATGAGGAGGATGGCGCAGTGTTGACTGCAAAGAATGGCACCAAATGGAAGAAGGTACAAGTTGATGAGCAGTCCACAGGCAGACTTGCAAGTCATAATACTCTGAAGGAATGTCCTGGTTCTTTCAGTTACGCGCATAGAAACATACAGGCTGCAAGTTCTGCGAGTGCCTGGCTTTTATTTATTGACAAGTTTATACTTGAACACATCCGTAAGTGCACCATCACTGAAGCTCACAGGCAAACCGAAAACGAAGAATTTTGTCTAACAAACAAAGAATTGCTCGCATTCATTGCTGTCATGTACGCACGAGGAGTAACAGGCTTAAATGACATGCCATATCATGCTCTGTGGATTGAAAACTGGGGCGTGCCCTTGTGAAAAAACAATTTCAAGAAACAGTTTCAGCGAAATGTTACGTTTTTTCCGCTTTGACACAAAGTCGCATCGTTCTCAACGATTGAAAGCAGATAGATTTGCTTTATTTTCAGTGGTGTGGAACAGGTTTATCGACAACTGTATTTCATGTTACACACCTGGGGTTTTCATCACTTTGGATGAACAGCTTTTTCCCAGCAAATGTAGATGTTCATTCACGCAGTTCATGGCATCAAAGCCTGACAAGTACGGACAGAAATATTGGCTGGCTGTAGACAAAGATAGTAAGTATGTGGTAAATAGGTTTCTATACTTTGGCAGAGATGAGACTCGCTCTAGAGATGAACGTGTCTCCAACCAGGTCGTCATGCGGTTGTTGAAAACGTACCTCAACAAAGGGAAGAACGTGACAACAGACAATTATTTAAACCTTTATGAAGTTGGCCACAGAGTTGCAAAAATACAAAACCAGCTTACTGGGAATAGTAAACGGAATCCGCAAGGAAGTACCTGCAGTGGTAAAGCACATGAAAGAACCACTTTACTACACCACGCTATATGAATCTGGTGATGTAACAATGACTGTTTATCGAGGTAAAACCAAGTAAAATGTGGCTATTCTCAGCACCCTCTACCAAAAGATCACTATTGCAGATAATGCCAAAAAGATACCAGAAAGTGTCAAAGCTATCAATCATACAAAATATGGTGTTGATATTGTGGATAAAATGGCAAGGCAATACACGGTTAGAACTTCCACCAGAAGATGGCCTGTTCATTTGTCTTAAAACACACTGGACTTGGCGGATCGTTTGCAAGGCGGTCACGAAGAACAACATACCCAGAAGAGTTTTTCTTCAGCAGTTGGCTCAAGACCTATCTGGGCCTCACATAGACGAAAAGAGCAACACTAAGAAAAGACCCTTGCAAGAAGAGACATTTGATGAAAAACATAATAAAATGACAAAATATTGTCAAGTGACAGGTGAATGCAAGAAGAATCGCAGAGTTGGCACCTGTCATGAGTATAGCAAATCACTGTGCGGAAAGTGTACTGCTAAAACCGTACGTCTGTGTGTGAAATGCAGTTACTCACAATAATAAGTGTCCTTTTTCGGTATTCTGAGATTTTTTGCTTTTTTGTTTTGTTGGCTTGTTATTTGAGTTTGCCCAATGCAATAATCAATAAAAAATCACTAAGTGAGCTGCTTTACAAAGCTATTCTACAGCCATAATCACAGCAATGTTACACAAGAAATGGCAGAGAGTCAAAATCAGTCCCGTAGCACTCCAACTTCGGCCCCCCCAAAGTAAGCGCAAGAGCCCCTGCGCACAGGTCATATCACTTTAGAGGTGTAAAATTGAAAAACTGCATTAAGAAAATACACCACAATTTGTACATAAGTAAACAGGCTAATGTCAGAATAAAGCATGCCGATACCGAAGGTGCAAGTCATAAAAAATTCGGCACTGATGCCAGAGTTCAGTAGGACATTTATGCAGACACTGCGAAACGAAAGCAATGACACTGAAAAAACATGAAGAAGTTATAAAAACACAGTATCATTTAAATAGTCTGGAGCGAACCTTTTTGTTCGCAAATGCTGTTATGACATTGTCATAATCAAGAGATCGGGCGCAGTCATTTTCGATTGACAACATGGCTAATGAAGATAGTCTACTGTCTGTCATAGACGTTCTATTAAAAGTTTTGATCAGTTTCAATTTGCTGAAGCTTCTTTCAGCGCTGGCAACAGTCACGGGGCAAGTTAGTAAGATTCGAAGTGCGATGTACACATTCCGATACAATTCAAATAAATGAGTCTTTAGAAGATAGTTCAGAAAGTCTTGAGCCGTATTGAGATTGCGTTTTTTTTGTAAAATTAAAACAAACCGCTGTAGCTCAGCGCTCATTTCATCAGAATCAATGTCACCGAACTTTTTTTGGAACTCTTTACAGCAAGTAAGAAGAGCATTTTCTTGTTGCACAAGCAAAAGTTTGTCTCGTGTGTACAAAAACGAAAAGGCGGAAGAAACCTCACGTAACAAATTAAAGCGCTCCTTTATTGACATAATAGCCTGGTCTACTAATGGATAGAAAAAGTTGCTTTTAAATTTCAGTTCAGGAGTAGCTCGTTGTTCCTCTTCACCTTGTTAATCAAACAATCTTCTTTTCTTTCCACTTCTTGACGGAGGAAAAGAAGGATCAATATCCAATTCCTGTGCTATTTCAACAGCAGATGTTGCGGCACTGTCATAACCCGTTGTGCGATAGTTTTGCAAAAACTTTTCAGTTGCCTGGATTTCCGTTTCCATTGTATGAAGGGAGACTCCATACGATTGAAGAATCTTGCTTGCTTTATTGACTTGGAATAGGATATCATACCAAATAAACACCGACAAAAGAAAACTCCATTTTGATAAATGAGCTATCAACGATTTTGTTTCTGAGGCAGCTCTTCCATCTTTTCTTTCTATGGAAATGGCTTCCAAGTCTTTCAGTGCCAGCAACACCTCTTTTAAATTGTATCGAAGAGGTTTGATGCATTTAATTCTGCTTTCCCAACGAGTATCAGATTGTGACTTTATGGACAGCTCCACATGTTTCTTCAAAATTTCCCAACGCTGAGCAGAGGAAGAAAACAGCATATACAACCTTGTAAGTACTCCAAAAAATGTCAATGCTTCCGTCGATCAATTAGCACTGTCAACAACAACTAAGTTAAGGGTATGGTTTGCACAGGGCACGTAAACAGCTTTGGGATTGATGTCTAGCATTCTTGCTTGGACCCCAGAATGTTTTCCTTTCATGTTAGCACCATTATCTTATGACTGACCTCGACAATCAGACAATTCGAGTTGCAGTTCGGTCGCTTTTTCTAAGAAAGCGTCCAACAAGCCTTTCCCAGTACTGTCACTTATTCTCAAGTAGCCAAAAAATGTTTCTTTAACAACAGCAGCTTCTTCATTACATAGTACATAACGGAGAATGACAGACATTTGTTCATGATGTGACATATCTGGAGTGCAGTCCAAAATTATAGAAAAATATTTTGCCAATTTCAATTGCTGTAAATTTTCTTTTTCAACTTCTGTCGCTAGCAATTCAATTAGTTCATTTTGTATGGTAGGACTCAAATAGTGATCTTTAGTGTTTTTATTCTTGATTCTGTCTTGAAGCTCTTTTAGGATCGGATCTCTTCTTGTCAAAAGCTCAAATATACCCAGAAAATTTCCATTGTGAGGAGATCCTAAGACTTCTTCAGATCCTCTAAAAGCAAGATTCCTTTCCAATAGAAACAAGGCAATGTCGATAAGTCTCTCTAAAACATTTCTCCAAAAACGTCTTTCATTGAAAAAAATATTCATCTCGCGTTTGTCGATAGTGGATGAATTTCTTATCCCTTCAGCTAGCAACATCCATTGACTGCAGCATTCTTGGTGGGAAATGCCGTTTTCATGGTCTTTCAGTTTTTTCGAAAAACCCTCCCATGTATTTATACCACTACAAAAGGGGCTTAGTGTTTTTCCAAATAGCTTACAACAAAAGCAAAAAACTTGATCTGATTCCCCAGAATAAACTAGCCACGACCGTGAAACACTTTCACCATTAGGTAACACACGTTTATAATGGTTGGAGGAAAAACGTCGCCTTGGAGTTGTGTTATTATATGGAAAATTCATTATTAGTTGATGTGGTCCACGCTTTACTATATCACATCGTTGAGCATCAGAAATACTTTCAGGCCATTTACATGGGTCATCAGGGATAGGGGTAAATTGAGATTCAGTTATTTTTGATATTGAAGGTTGCGTATTGGCAGGTAAATCACAACTTACATTTTCTGGAAATTCACAATCACTTTGATGCTGATCGTCATAGTCTTCTTTTTCTTGTACACTATAGTTTTCTTCATCCCTCTCGGTACTAGTGCCAGGTCTACTCTGCTCAGTAATCTTGAAAAAATCTGTCATCTTGGGCAATTTCGCTACAGCATCTCGAGCAGTGGCTGCTTCTTTTCTCTTTTGAGCACCACTTTTTGAACGTTTCATTCTATACAATGTCAATAAAATACTTTATCTGCACTCTGCAGTGTATATATATTGTCCCGGTATTTATAGCCAAACAGAATTCCAGACCATTCTATGATTGTTGCGTAACAACGGCATTGTTACGTCAATCGAATATTCAAGATTCTACCAGAAAATCAATCGAAATATTCTAGATTCTGCGAGATAAAATGACGTTGCATTCACTTATGATGTCACAAGCCAATTTCTTCCTACAGTTTAAATCGGTTGTAAACAAGTCTGCTGAACTGAAAATAGTCACGTAGCCAAAAAGCAATTTCAGACTAACTTGGGCCCCCAAAGTTGGCCTGGGCCCCCCCCCCCCCAATTGGGGGGTTTGGGGGGCGGCTGCTACGCCTCTGGTCAAAATGACTCCTTCGGGCATTCTAGGTATATAAAAATCCCGGGCATTCTAGTGTTAAATTAATGAAGGAAAGAAATAGCCGTAAATTTGTGGATTTTCTGAGTTTGGAAAAAAATTTAGACAGATTAACCAAAGCGAATGGAATGCAATGATATTGACTTGTTTTGAAGAGAGATAATGCAAATATGTTAAGAAGAGTGTTACATTTTAGGCTGCTTGGAAGAAGAAACCGTAAGCAACCTAACATGACACGGAGAAGGCAGGTGGAAGAACAGATTAAATTAAAAAAAGATTCCCTTGACAGAATGAAATGGTGCAATGCTGTGTATGAATTTTCGAGAGACATGCGGAGAATCTGGCCACCCCCGTTATAGAAACAAAACCGGATGGAAAAACGTTGAATCTCTCTCTGTAAATTTATGGCTGATTCAAGCTCCAACAACTTAGAAGTGAGGTTGATTGAATGTATGGACAAAAGAATGTGTGCAACCTGGCGAGAACATGAAGATGTGGAACAGGACCTCATCAGAAAACTCGGCATGTCAGCCCCTCCAAAGAGATCATACTACGTTGTAGACTAAACAGATCAATAAAACCACAAGGACAGGACAATGCTATACGCAAAAGGCTCTCTTTACCCTGACGGCCAAGTTATCTGGTGCTTCTTCCCCTCGGTTCTTGCTGCTGTGGAGGCTACACAAGGAGCTCTAATTTGACAGGAGCGCTGGCGTCGTTCTTTCAGTTCGAGCAAATATGAGGCCGCCTTTTCGGTGGATCCCCGTCAAGCTAATCTCCAGCTCCATCTCTTCTTATTCAACTCCCCATCCACTTCAATCCCACTCCAACTTTCTTTGGGGTCACTTTCGACCGCACTGTTTCCATTTCTGAACATGTATCTTCGCCGAAGGCCAAGTTCTTCCCTCGTCTCAAGGCGTTACGCTGTATCTCTGCTTCGTCATAGGGTTCTGTAAGGAATCTCTTCCTCCTTGTTATACAAAGCGTTTATTAGGTCCCTTCTCACTTATGCTTCACCCGGATGGTTTCCTTTCCATAGCGTTACCAACGTTGTAAAGTTGAAACGCCTTCACCGAGCGGCCAGATGCACCATCCTGGCTGCCTCTCGTTCTCCTCTATTCTTTTTCTTCTTTTCTCAAAAGCGTTTCTTCTTCCCATTCGAGTCATTCTGACTCGTTTCGCCTTGTTATTTTAAGAGCGGACCCTTCGTCTCTCAACCTTCTTTTCCGTTTCTGGCTTGGCCAGACTTGAAGTGAAACCCAGAATTTCTGGGTTCTTTCGAAGATACTTTGCGCTTACTTTTTTTTTTTTTATTTGCCATATTTATCCTCCATTCACGAGAAAGCGTTGTATCGCTATGTTTTGGACGGGAAGTCCGCACTCGCTTGGGAGTTGCCATTTCCGGGTCACCTGTCTTCCACATAAAGATGGGGCGTCCCGTTGAGTGCCTTACCCAAGGACACAGCAAGCGAACTTGCCGGCTTGTTCTCCACAACCTCCCATAAATGCTGAGCGTCAAGCAGGGAAGCTATGAATACCATTTTTAACGTCTTTTGGTATGACTCGACAAGGGGAATGAACCCCAGGTCTACCGACTGCGAAGCGGACGCTCTAACCACTACGCCATCGCGTCGGTTTTATTTCTTTCTTCCATCAGGGTAGCTCTTTGCGCTTGTCCTGCTTCCTTCCCTGGAACCCATCTTTTTTCAGACTGGAGCTTAGTTTTTCTACTCCATGGTCTCTACCTGACCCTCCTCATTCTCGCCAAGGTGCGGCTTTCTCCCACCTTGACCCTCTTTCTCCTTACGGCCTCTTGATTTGGACTGATGGCTCGGTTACTTTTGGCAAAAAAGTCTCCGGTGTTTTTGACAACTGCTTTCTTTGTGGCGCTGAGGCCACCCTTTTCTTTTTGTCAGGCTAAATGTTTTTCCGCTGAAGTCTGAACGCTCTTCACTGGTCTTGGTAGCACCAACTAATCTGCCGCTTCTCTATCTTCTTCCTTCTCTCAAACCTCCCTACGCTTTCCTCTCCTCCGTTCTTCCTTTTATCTCACACTCTCTCGCAGATTATTTTTTTCACCCTTCCTCTACAATCAGTCCCCGGACATTCATTTCTTCCTTGGAATGATACAGTCGATGAATTGGCCAGGCGGGGTGGGCTGCTCTAGCCATCTATTATTCGATAGTGTTTGTCTCTTGTAACCACTTTTCTCGGACAGGATGCGTACTATCTCGCCGAAAATTTTTGACAGACTTCTTTAGTATTCACTGAGGAACTTGTATTCTTGTCACGCACTCTCTCTTCGTTGCAATGGATAAAGCCTTCTGTTACATCGTCATCTCTTTTAAGAATTGAGAACTCTTCGTGCAGCGCCTGTGGTTATCTGACCAACAACCCACCTATCTCATCCTGTATTGTCCTGCTACGGACTCTGCACCGCTCGCTTTTTGGCAACTATGTCTCTATACGACCTCCAGTCCAGGCTTTAGAGAGTTGCCCGGATGTGGGGCTACAAGATCTCCCACCATGCCCCGAAAGGCGTAAGGTAACAATAACAATACGTCGATGGAGACGTTGGAGGTATCTGTGCAGCAAAGACCCTTTACGTCATTGCGAGACAGTCCGCAATGCTACAAATGATGGTGTGACTACTGACATTTTTGATAAAAAACAGCGAAACTTGTGCAACTGCATAAGCCTGCTTTACTTATGAAAATGAACAAAAAGTAACCAATAGTGCGACAATAAATATAAGTCACATACTGGCGATTTAAAATAGAAAAAGCGGCATTTTCTGGAACTTATAAAAAAAATTGGATTTTTTCATAAATAATCACCAGTGTAACTGATTGAAAAAAGCATTACGAATTTCTAACGCTTAGTATCTTGTGAAAAACTACCCTCGTTCTCGACATGAAATTATTTCAATAACCACCCTGATCAAAAATATAATTTCCATTATTTGAATACGTCGATAAAAAATATTCAGCATAACAAAAAAACGTTTAGGCACAGTACTACAAGCCGATTTATAAAAATGAAACACTTTCAACAGGATGCTCGTGACCGTTCGATCTTTTCAAAACATGATATCGTGTCATTGATGAGCAGATCAAATACTGTGTCAGTGAGCTGGCTCTTTACAGCTGCTTCATCGACGTCATAATCCGTCCATTCAGGTTCCTCTTCACGAAGTTCTTCAATCTGAATAACAATTTAATGAAATATTTTCTGCAATAAGCGGTTAAAAATCAAACCCTTATGCTCAGTATAAACGATGCCCCACCACAGTAATAGGTTCGCCAAATTTGAGAATGTTTATTCGCTGCCTGGTGGTTAAGTAAATACGAAACGAACGAGTTCACTCCTAAAAAAAATAAGTCAAACCGTTCTTTAAAACATGCCCATGAATGATAGCTCTGCATTCCCGCAAATATCTGATCAGCAGCACCCACCAACAAAAGATCCACGCTGTCCTTCTTC
Source organism: Trididemnum clinides (assembly GCA_963675345.1). Taxonomy (NCBI): domain Eukaryota; kingdom Metazoa; phylum Chordata; class Ascidiacea; order Aplousobranchia; family Didemnidae; genus Trididemnum; species Trididemnum clinides. The sequence continues at coordinate 33,808,681 of OY776296.1, forward strand.
TTCATTGTACCCCACTTGAGTGAAACACGGGATTCATTCAGCTCCGTAGGATCTCGGTATCCGTACAACTTCGCTACTTCCTGGCATATCGATGACACCAGTTCCTACAAAACCAGAATTTATCAGACAAGCAATGTAATAAAAAACGTCTTCGCGCTGCTAATGCTAGTGGACTGCACTTCCTGACGTATGCTCATGACGACGTCTACATGAGGTTTTGAATGCTACTCTACTTGTTTTAAACAAACTACAGCCCCTATTTCTTGGGATGACACAATTTGAAATAAAACTTTAAGGCGTCTTATCGCAAACGAACCACAATACCAATAAGGTGGAGTGGCACTAGTGCGCAGACAATAATTGCTTTGTACATACTAGGTAAGCGGCTTTACAATCATCAAAACGTAAACCTCACTAACCGCTTTGGACTTTGGATGAGCTCGGCAAAACGATCTTCGACGTTTCTTCTTTCCTCTGGACCACGGATCAAGAGCGGGTTTTACTTCTTGTTCGGCGTACATATCACGAAGCATTTCGCGAACCTGATCATGTCAGAGAAGGTTATGATTGCATGAAGCGATAGGCAAAATACTGCACCAATCAACAGCCGCCTCAACGTGGTGGTGCGGTCCCCGGCCCCGTTTGGGTTGGGTCGAAATGGCTGTTGGCCTTCCCGAGGGTCCCAGTTACCCCGGGCACTCCCCATTCATTTTTTCGCTATGCTGCCCCCTGAACGACCGCAGAAGGGCAGCACACAGCATCTTTAAAATCGGTCGCCTGTTCTCACTTTTTCTTCTCTCCTGCCCTACTCTTGCCCTCCTTCGTCTCCTCATTCTTCTTCTTCTTATGATGAGCGGTAACGTTCATCCTAACCCTGGCCCCATCTTTCCTTGCTCTGTGTGCGCTGGAAATGTGACCTGACGGGGCAAGTCAGTGCAATGCTGCGCTTGCTCCAAATGGGTCCATCTAAGGTGCTCACAACTTTCTTTATCTAACTTCAGAGCTCTTGGCAGCTCTCACTCTTGGGACTGCTTTCCCTGCCGTAACACTGTGACTCCCCCCTCTTCGGACTCCTCCGGCACGTATACCTCCACTGTGGAATCCGGCCCCCCCTCTGCTAATGCTGCACTCTTGCCCCACCCTCGTCTCCAAACTTCTTATCCCCCATCTGCCCATCTTATATCTCCTTTCCCTACCCTTCCACCACCGTCCCTTGCTCCTGGCTATACTTCTGCACCTCCTGCCTCCTCTCCTCCCCCTGACTCTCTCAGGGTTCTTCAATGGAATGCTGGAGGTCTTCGAGCCAGGAGCACTGAACTACTTCACTTTCTTTCGTCCCATCCTGTCGACCTTATCTGCATTCAGGAATCCAAACTTAACTCCTCTTTCCGGATTCCTGGATTCTCTGTTCTGCGTTCTGATCGTACTCACTCCCGATCTGGCATTCTCTTTTCTGATGCCTCGCATGCCAGTGGCGGCGTTGTCATTTTCGTCAGACAGGGCCTATCCTTTTCTGAACTTTTTACCACCTCTCTTTCTTCGCTCGATCCCTACTCTGATTATGTAGGGGTCAACATCTCTCTAAACAAATCCTCCTCGGTGTCATTTCTTAATGTGTATGCCCCCCCTATTCGCTCCTCCCCAACGGATGGCAGAACCGATTCCTTCTCTCCCTCAATTCTTCCCTCCTCCAGAAATCTCTTCATTCTGGGGGACTTCAATTGCCATCACCCGCTTTGGGACTCAAGAGGTACTCCCGACCCCCGTGGGGAGGAAGTATTCGACTGGGTCATCTCCTCAGACCTCCTCCCCTCAATGACCCTGACACACCCACCCTTCTCCATCGCTCCTCTGGCAGTCGCTCCTCTCCTGACATCTCCTTTGCTCCCTCTACTCTTGCTTTTTCTTGCTCCTGGGAGGTGCTTCAGGACCTGGGTTTTGACCACCTACCAATTCTTCTATCTATCCCTCTCTCTCCGGTCTTTCACCCCAACGAGCGCCCTCCTTCCTTCAATTTTCAGAAAGCTCGCTGGAATGACTTTGCCTCCTACTTTGACTCTCACTGTCCTACTGCAGAGGAATACTCGTCTCTTTCTCTTTCCTCTGCAGCTGCTTTCTTTACCTCTCTGGCAATGAATGCGGCCAAATCTTCCATTCCTTTCGGCCGCATCAAACGCCCTCCTAAAGCCTGGTGGTCTGCTGAGGTGGAAGAAGCGGTTGGTGAAAGACGCAGGGCTTTCGCTACTGCTCACAGAAGTGATGAAGATCGCCAGGCTTACATCTCCGCCTCTCGACGTGCCTCGTCGGTCATTGCCAAGGCCAAGGCTGAGGCATGGTAGACGACCTGCACTTCTCTTTCACCTAAATCTAATCCTAAATCTGTGCACTCTCTTCTTCGCTCTATTGCTGGCTCTCCTTCCTCGTCTTCTTCCTCTCCTAACTTTTCAAACTGTTCTTCTCCCAGGGAATCGGCTTCGGTTTATGCCGCTTACCTGAGGTCTCACTTTTCCGTGTCTCAGCCAAAGGCCCTGCGCAGCAGAGCCAGAGGCTACCTCACTGAGCTCCGCCGAGCTACGTGCTCTGTGGAGTCTCACTCGTCCTTTTGCTCTCCCTTTTCTCCCGCTGAATTTCTTGCGGCTGCCTCCAACCTCTCCTCATCCACTGCCACGGGCCCAGACAAAGTTGCCTATCCCATGCTAAAGCATCTTCCTCGCTCTGGCATGGATTTTCTTCTTCACATCTTCAATCTTTCTTGGTCTTCACATTCCTTTCCTTCCATCTGGAAGACATCTTCTATTATTCCCATACATAAGATGGGAAAGCCTCTCGACTCTCCTGCTTCCTTCCGGCCTATCTCTCTCACCTCCTGCGTATCAAAGCTTTTTGAACGCATCATGCTATCCTGTCTTCTCTTTTTTCTGGAATCTAATTCCATTCTTTCTCCCCGCCAGGCCGGTTTCCGCCCTGGACGGTCTACACTTGATCAAATTCTGTACCTTTCTCAGTCCATTTCGGATGGGTTTAACAAACCCAGGCCGGGCTCTCGGACGATCCTGTCTACTATCGATTGCTCTATAGCTTTTGACTCGGTCTGGCATCCCGCCCTTTTCCACAAACTTATTTCGGCTGGCCTCCCTCCTTGCTTTGCTCGTTGGACTCAATCTCTCCTTTCTGATAGGCGCGCTTCTGTGGTTTTTCAAAATCACAAAAGCCGTTCCTTTCGAGTCCGTCGAGGTGTTCCGCAAGGATCCGTTCTTGGCCCTGTACTTTTCTCTCTCTTCATTAATGATCTTCCGGCTTCTCTGCCTTCTTCCGTCAGCTGCTCTCTTTACGCTGACGATCTGGCCATTTGGTCCTCCTCCCCCTCGGTCCCCACTGCGGTGAAGGCCACACAAGGAGCTCTGTTTCGATTGGAGCGCTGGTCTGAGTACTGGTGTCTCACTCTCAATCCGAGCAAATGTGAGGCCTTGTTCTTTTCAGTGGATCCCCACCAGGCTAACCTCCAGCCCCACCTCCTCCTACTCGGCTCCCGCCTCCGTTTTAATCCCACTCCAACTTTTCTTGGGGTCACCTTCGACCGCACTCTTTCCTTTTCTAAGCATGTATCTTCGCTGAAGGCCAAGTTTTTCCCACGTCTCAAGGCCTTACGCTGTATCTCTGCTTCCTCATGGGGCCCCTCTAAGGAGTCCCTCTCTGTTCTGTATAAATCTTTTCTTCGGTCCCTTCTCACTTACGCTTCACCCGGATGGTTTCCTTTCGTAAGCGCTACCAATATCACCAAATTGGAACGCCTTCACCGAGCGGCCAGTCGCGCCATCACCGGCTGCCTCTCGTCGTCCCCTATCCCTCTACTACTCACCGAGGCTTCTCTACCTCCCCTACGAGTCACTCTGACTCACTTCACTCTTTTTTCTCATGAGCGGGCTCTTCGTCTCCCAACCTCCTTTCCCATCTCAGGTTTGGCCAGACTTGGAGTGAAACCAAGACTCTGCAGATCGTCCTGGAGAGCTTTTGCGTCCACTCACCCGCTCATGCTTCCTTCTACTTGTTCTAGGGAGGCTCTTGTTGCTTGCCCTCCCTGTCCTCCTTGGAATCTGCCTTCCTTCACGGTCGAGTCCACCCTTTCCTCTCCATGCTCTCGCTCTGATCCCCCTCACTCTCGCCAAGGTGCGGCTCTCGCCCACCTTGACTCTCTCCCCCCTCATGATCTGGTACTCTGGACAGACGGCTCTGTTCCTTTTCCTTTTGGCAAGGGCGGCTCCGGCGTTCTTGCCAACTGCTCTCTCTGTGGCACTGAAACCACTCTTTCCTTTTCGGCAGGCCCAGTATGTTCCAGTTTTTCCGCTGAAGCCTGCGCCATTCTGCACGCTCTTTGCTGGTCTCGGCAACACCATAAAGTCTGCCATTTTTCTTCTCTTCTTCTCCTGTCTGACTCTCGTTCTGTCCTCGCCACCCTGTCCTCTCCTCCAACTTTCCTGTTATCTCAAACTCTGTGGCAGATCTGGCAGGAACTGTCCTTCTTCTCCTCCTGTTCTATCAGGCTACAATGGGTCCCCGGACACTCGTTTCTCCCGGGGAACGACACAGCTGATGAGCTTGCCAGACGGGGAGCGCTGGTTGCGCCCTCCGCAATCCCTTGTAGTCTCTCTCCTCTTATCTCTCGTATCCACTCTCGTCTTATCTCGGACTGGAGGCGTACTGTCTCTTCAAAGTATTTTGACACACAGGTTCCCTCAATTTCCACTGAGGAACTTGTGCTCCCTCGTCATGCTCGCTATGTCCTCTCTCGTCTTCGCTGCAATGGACACAGCCTTCTGTTAGGTTCCTATCTCTCCAGGATTGGCAGAATCGAGAATTCTTCTTGCAGCGCCTGTGGACACTCGTCCCAGGACATCTCTCATCTCATTCTGCACTGTCCAGCTACGGACTCTTTGCGCCGCTCACTCTTTAGCGACTCTTTGTCTCTTTATGGCCTCTGGTCCAGACCCTGGGGAGTTGCCCGGCTTCTGGGGCTCCATGGTCTTCCGCCATGCCCCCATCCCTCGGAAGGGGTCGGGTAAACAACAACAACAACAACAACATAGGCAAAATAATCCACTCGCTTGTCAATATCAGACGGCAGCTTGCCATAACGTGGTTGATGTAAAAGCTGATCAGTGCTCATCCACGTTCACGAAGCCTACTACTACTGTTGTTCAATCCTTGCACACCGTGCAATTACAAGCGTACGATCAAACACTGCCTTGCAGTCACACCAGTTCATTGCTTCAAAACACAACCAGTTGACTGCTATCGACAGAACTATAACAATGCAGGATCACACAGCGCTAGAGTGGTTGTACTTCGCAAAATTTCATTTCAAACTGCAAAACGCCTATTTGAAAAGGGTCATTTTGCAAATAGGTGCCAACGTCAGATCTTGTTGTCGTTGTCCAAACCATTTCCCAGGATGGCGTGGGGCATAGCGGAAGACCATCCAGCCCCAGGAGCCAGCAGACTCCCCACGGTTGGAAGCAGAGGTTGTAGTAAGAGAAAAAGCCCATAGCAGGACAATACAGAATGAGAAGTGTCCTATGTAAGACGACTGCAGATGATGCACAAAAACTTTCAATTCAGGGTAGAAGCATATATAAACGCCAGCATGTGTTGTGTTGTTACCCGACCCCTTCGAAGGATGGGAGCATGGTGAAAGACTATGGAGCCCTAGATGCCGGACAACTCTCCACGACGTGGACTAAACAGAGTGTCGTCAAAGAGCACGGGGCGCAAAGAGGCCGTAGCTGGACTGCGCAGAATGAGATGAGAGGTGTCCTGGGACGGATGTTCGATGTTCGCCTGTGGATACTCGTCTCAGAACACCTCTCATCTCATTCTGCACTGTCCAGCTAAGAACTCTTTGCGCCGCTCACTCTTTGGCATCTCTTTGTCTCTATACGACCTCTGGTCAAGGTCCATGGGGAGTTGCCCGGCTTCTGGGGCTCCATGGTCTTCCGTCATGCCCCCGTCCCTCGGAAGGGGTCGGGTAACAACAACAACAGAATCGTCCGAAAACCAGCCTTGGGTTTGTTAAACCCATTCGAAATGGACTAAAAAAGGAACAGAATTCGATCTAGAGTAGACCGTTCAGCGCGGAAACCGCCCTGGGGGGAGAGAGAATGGAGTTAGACTCCACAAAGAAGAGTAGACGCGATAGAATGATGCGTTCAAACAACTTTAAGACGTAGGAGATGAGGGAGATAGGCCGAAAAGAAGCAGGAAAGTCGAGAAGCTTTCTTATCTTATGGAAGGGAATAGTAGACGTATTCCAGATGGAAGGAAAGGAATGCAGAGACCAGAAAAGATTGAAGATGTGAAGAAGAAAATCCATGCCAGAGCGAGGAAGATGATAGGCAACTTTGTCTGGGCCAGTGGCAGAGGATGAGCAGAGGCATGCGGCAGCCACAAGAAATTCAGCGGAGAAAGGGGAGCAGAAGGACGAGTGAGACTCCTCAAGGCACGTGGCTCCGCGAAGCTCGGAAAGGTAGCCTCTGGCTCTGCTACGCGGTATATTTGGCTGAAAGACAGAAAAGTGGAATCTCAGGTAGTTGGCGAAGACCAAAGCCGATTCCCTGGGAGAAGAACAGTTAGGGAAGTTAGAAGAGGAGGAAGATAAGATAGGAGAGCCAGCGACAGACCAAAAGAGAGAGTTCATAGATTTAGGGTTAGATTTAGGCGAGAGAGAAGAACAAGTCGCTTGCCATGCCTCAGCCTTGGCGATGACAGACGAGACATGTCGGGAAGCGGAGTTGTAAGCCTGACGATCTTCATCACTTCTATGAGCGGCAGCAAATACCTTACGTCTTTCACTAACCGCTTCTTCCATCAGCGGACCACCAGGCTTGAGGTTGGTGTTTGATGCGGCCGAAAGGAAAGGAAGATTTGGCCGCATTTAGGGCCAGAGAAGTGAAGAGAGCAGCCGCAGCAGCAGAGGAAAGAGACGAGGATTCCTCTGCAGAAGGACAGTGAGAGTCGAAATAAAAGGCAAAGTCATCTCAACGAGCTTTCTGAAAATTGAAGGACGAGGGACGTTCGTTGGGGCAATAAACCGGAGAAAAAAGGACGGTTAGTAGTATTGGTAGGTGATCAAAACGAAAGTCCTGAAGCACCTCCCAGGAGCAAGAGAGAGCGAGAGAGGAGGGAGTGAAGGAGATGTCAGAAGAGCGACTGCCAGAGGAGCGACGGAGAAGAGCAGGTATGTCAGAGTCATTGGGGAAGGTCAGAAAAGACGACCCAATCGAATACTTCCTTCCCACGGGGTCAGAAGTACCCATTGAGTCCCAGAGGGGGTGATAACTATTGAAGTCCCCCAGAATGAAGAGATTTCTCGACGAAGAATAAATGGAGTGGATTCTGTTATCCGTCGAAGACCGAATAGGGGGAGCATAAACAAGGAAAGAGAACGAAAAGAAGTTGTTTAATGAGATGTTGATCCCCTACATAATCAGAGTAGGGATCAAGCGAAGAAACAGAGAAGGTGCAAACTTTAGAGAATAAGCCCTGTCTGACGAAAATGATGACGTCGCCGCCAGCGTGCGAGACATCGGGAAAAAAAACGCCAGACCGGGAGTGGATGCGATCAAATCGCAGAGAATTCAGGGATCCCGAAAGAGGAAGATAAGTTAAGGTTAGATTTCTGGATACAGATAAGGTCAACAAGATGTGACAAGATAAATTGTAGTAGTTCACTGCTCCTAGGATGGGGACCTCCAGCATTCCATTGAAAAACCCTGAGGGAGTCAGAGGAGGGGGGAAGGAAGAAGGAGATATAAAGAAGTAGCCAGAAACAGGAGGCGATAGTGAGGGTGCAGAAGGATAAGACATGAAGTGGGTAAAAGGAGGATAAGAGGTTTGTGGGCGAGGGTGGAGCGGGAGTGCTCCATTAGCAGATGGGGAACCAGATGGGCCAGGTAGCAAAGAGAAAGTAAACAAGCAGAAGGATTCCGAAGAGGAAGACACAGTGTTGGTAGGTGTAGGGTCTCCAGAAGTGAGAGCAGGGACAAAGCAGGATGGGCAGCTCCAGGAGTGAGAGCTGCCTAGAGTTTTGAATCTACAGATGGAGAGTAATGAGCACCTTGAATGGACCCATTTGGAGCAGGTGCAGCATTGCACCGACCTGCCCCTCGAGGTCATATTTCCAGCGAACACTGAACAGGGAAAAACGGGCCAGGGTTAGGATGAACGTTGCGTCTCATCAAGAGGAGAAGAATGAGAAGACGGGCAAGAGACATGAGCTGGCCGATTTGAAGTTGCGGGCTGCGATTCTGCGGTCGTTCAGAGGGCAGCACGGCAAAAAAATGGTTTGTGTGAAGGGAGTGCCCGGGGTAACTGGGACCCTCGAGAAGTCCAACAGCCATTTTGACCCAACCCAAATGGGGTTGGGAATCACACCACCACGTTGAGACAGCTGTTGATTGGTGCAGACGCCAGCATGTCGTGACGTCTGTCGGCTCACTTACAAGTTCAAACATGCCGCCGCGGAATATCTTTTCTTCATCGGTCTGCACATCCGCACCAGAATCGAAACGATCGATTGTTGTCATATCATCTTCAAACAACTTTCCTTGCGAGTGCAGGTGAAGCAGGTGCTCAGTCTGAAACAAAACCAAGCCATCGCCACGTTTCGTAGTGGGAAACAAAAATGACTTCGTTCATGCCATTTCCTCACAATATGACGCAATTTTTACATAAAATGTGGCAAACGCTTTCCAATTTCGATGCTTTTCTGACTAATACCGATGTGAAGCAACTAGTGCAGGCTTTAGACAGCAGAATACGGAAGGATAAAAAATAATCGCGATTGTTGGCGGTGTTGCTACTCACCATCCCACCAGCACTTTCCAATATTTTCTGACGGGTATGAGTGACCAGATAGTCGAGTTGTACTTCTGAACGTGCTGCTACCTGATCAGCACGAGGACTCTGTCAAATACACATAAAAGTGCTAACAAATAGATCGTTATATTTGTAATATATTACGTTTCCACCTTAAATATCAATGTGTAAACCAATGTCCCCCAACCTTTCTAGATTACCAACTATTTTCCCACCACAATATATCTTTGCCTACTCGAAATTCACTAATTTTTGCGAAATGGACTTGATAGTATAAATTCAATTATGCAAATAATATTTTTCGCCCTCATTTGCAAATGAGTGGCCGCAAAAACAAACACAGGCATTGTCTTTTTCAAATTTTATTTTGATGCAATAAATAAGGGATTTATAAAGCCCGGTATTCCCAGATATGTACATTACGGAAAAAAACAAGTGTTTGCCACCAAGGCTCAAATGCACAAACATTCTTTTCCATTACATTAATAAATTACTATTTTTGAATGCATGTAATACATTTTTCAAGTAGTTGATATGCTTCGAGGCTCAACCAGAGTTGTCCAGTGTGAGAAGCAGTCAAGTCAATATACAGTAAAGCTGGGGTTCTTAAACTAAAGAGCGCAGGGCCGTGGCCCCATGGTTCCCGTTTAAGATCAAAGCAAGTGTTGTGAAGCAATCGATCTCCAAAAATAATGGGGGTCTTAGGGTTGGTTGTTCCGGAGAGCAAATAACAACTACTCTGAAGAAGCCATCTCCAAAAAAGTTTTACTGCTGTTTTAGAGAGCAAATGTAATAAAATGTCGACCGCTTGGAACAAAACTACCTCAAAAAAATAAAGGATTTGACGTGTCAAGGGAGGCACAGATTGCTTTGGACAGTGTCAAAAGCGGTGCCTCTCAAAAAGTTCAAGAACCCCAGCTGTAAGCAGCTGGTAACTGAAGTAATCTCATAACAACCTACGCACCAGTGATCCTGCCCAATCATTCTGCGGAGCGTTACTACTACCATCAGCGCTTGGTTGCGGAATATCGAAGTCTTCATAAAACCAATCATCAGTCTCCTGTGCAATTTCAAAGAAACAGTAAAGAGCTTTTACACTTACTGATTGGTGATGTGGAGGAGAATTGAAGAGAGCATTGCGCTGATTCTCTCTCACTCCCACAGGCGTAACCAAGATTTTTAATTGGGGAGGCCAAGTATGCATGTAATTTGGTGTAATACTTTATTTACGACAGATTACTGTACAATACAAATTCAGTGTCATATCATGTCCAGTACGATTGGGGGCCACAAGCCCTGTGGCCATGCCCACTAAATCACTCTACTCCGAGTCGATGAACTAATTCAAAGCGACCTCTCACACATATACGAGCATTGGTGTAAATGGCGTGCATTGGAAAACCTACAAAGGATGCATTTTAACGCAATCTACGTCATGTGACGCAAAGTCATGGGCCACTGCAACAAATGGTACGCCTGTCACCTACCCCCAGCTGTTGCTTTCAGTTATTACCAATCCACCAGGCAAGTAACACCAATGACGATTTCTGTAGGAATCTATAACTACGCGAGCTAAGAGCCAGCGGCCCTCCAATCGTGCTACTTCATTTTTACATTGAATCACAGCTGATACAAAACTGCTCAACTAACTGACTGCTGATTCTTCTTCCGCGCCCGTTTATTGCTCAATTTTGATTGTGTTTGCGGAAAGAGCTTGCACATAATATTTAACTGCTATCTAACAAACGGTGACAACTTCTTAGCAATTAGTTACGTGGTTTTTAAAATAGCAGCTTCAAATTGCTTAAGATTTTACATTGTAAATTACATTTAGCGTGACCAAACTTCAATGCTATATCTAAAGGCCCGGATTTACTGTTGGTTTTAGACTAGTTCAGTGAGGTTCAATAACTGGCTTACGGGTTGCATGCGGTTTTCTCAGTTGAAATATTTGTATCAATTGTTAAACATTTGCTTTAATCTTCGTAATTTTGAGCGAATCGGAAGGCAAGTTGATAAGTTAGTTGCAAAATGGCCGGATGAACAAAACTAGAAGGATCACCTTGGACTAGCTGATGGTCATTTTCAGAAAAAAGGAATATTGATAATACAAGGGGTCCTCCACTTACGACTTTGATCCGTTCTTAAGACGCGGTGCAACCCGAATTTCAGTGTAACATCATAAATAAATTACTCTATACGTACTGTACTGCAAAGTATTGTACTATAATAAAATGTAACAAATAATGTAAAAAAAGTACTTTATTAGAAAAAGAGAAAACAATTCCATACCACATTAATTGAAGTACATATTAGTAAGATGGTGGAGAAGCTGAAGTAGTAGAGGCAGCTGATGTAAAGGATGCAGGTCTCTCTACTTTCTCAAAATACTGCTACAGCTTAGACTGGACAGACAGGATCCTCTTCTCGTCCAAGATCTCTTTGTAACACTGCAGTACATCTATGATGCCTCTGGAAACCCTAGTGAACCTCTCCATGTTAGGATCCCGAGCCTCAAACGTTGCCAACGCTTGCTGTATCTCAGCAAAACCTTTTGACAAGCCCTGCCTTGTGAAAGCCTTAGGCTCTGGGGTGGGGGTTTCTTCTTCCTCCTCTATAATCTGATTCTCCAGTTGTATCAAGTCTCCAGCAGATAACTCCTCTCCATAAGATTCCAACAGCTCTGTAACATCATCAACCTCCATAAACAGATCGATTTCCTTACTCAGGGCAACAATGCTCCTAATAACGTTAGTCAACTCTCTCCTCAAACCTATGGAAGTCCTTCACAAATTGAGAACATAGTTTCCTCCAAACACCATTCATGTTTGTAACCTTCACCTCCTCCCAGGAATGAGCAATGTTCTTTACAGCATCAAGGATACTGTAGGACTTCCAAAAGTCCTTCAGAGTCAAGTCTTTCTTTGTTTCAGTTGCCTGTAATGCGATAGCAATTGTCCTTCTGAGGTAGTAGGCCTTGAACGAAGCAATCACTCCTTGGTCCATAGGCTGTAAAAGGACCGTGGTATTAGGTGGAAGGTAAACCACCTTGACATTAGGGTAAAAGTCTCCCAGCTGGGCAGGGTGTCCAGGGGCATTGTCGCAACTAGCAACACCTTAAGGGGGATATCCTTTTTGGTGCAATACCGTTCCACACTAGGCACAAAATGGTTTATATACCAGTCCTCAAACACTGCATGTGTCACCCATGCCTTCCTATTTGCCTTTCAAATGACTGGGAGTTGACTCTTACAAATGCCCTTGGATTTTCAGCCTAATATACCAGCAAGGGCTTCAGTTTAAAGTCGCCACCTGCATTTCCCCCAAGAAGTAAAGTTAGCCTCTCCTTGCTGACTTTATGACCGGGTGCTGACTTCTCCTCCTTTGCGATGTACGTGCGGTTAGGCATACGCTTCCAATATAAACCTGTCTCATCCACGTTGAACACTTGATAAGCAGAATAACCCTCCTCCCTAATTATCTCAGCCAACGCTTTAGGAAATTCACTTGCAGCTTTCTCATCTCCACCAGCAGCTTCACCTTACACTTTAAGGTTATGGTAACTGACCTAACCCTTAAATCGCATAAGCCAACCCCTACTAGCCGAAAACTCTTTACTTTCACTTTCTTCCCCCCTTTCATTTTTTAATGCTTCAAACAATCTTTTCGCCTTCTCTTGAATCACCATAAGGCTCACCGGAATACGCCGTTGATTTTGATCTTCCAACCAAAGCACCAATAATCTTTCCATTTCAGTAATTAAACTACTACGCTGCTTGGTTACCACTGTTGCTTTCATAGGAGCAGATCCTTTTACATGTTCAATGATGCGTTCTTTATCCTTAAAAATGGTAGCCACAGTCGAACGACTAGGGCCAAGCAACCGGCCAATGTTCATTGGCGTTTTACCGTTTTTAGATCGCTTAATGATGTCTAATTTCACTTCCATGGTAATGGCCTTTCTCTTCTTTAATGCACTACCATCAGAAGAACCCACCTTACGCTTTGGAGTCATGACGAAGGGCAAAAAATTAAAAAAAAAACGATCAAACACGTGAGAGAGAGAACCAGCGTACACAACCAAAATGGCGTATCACTGAAACTTAGTGAAACAAGCACAACAAAGCATATTCATGCGCTGCGTGCTAGAAACTAGTTCGCAATTGTTTACATCGCTTACGACGCAAATGACGTAAGACGGAACGACGCATAATATTATTTTTTATATTTTTATGGGGCGGGTTCGTAACCTTAAAACAGCGTAAGTCGGGACCGTCGTAACCCGAGGACTCCCTGTACAGTTATCAAAAAATCTTGTGTACCGGAAAGAAACGATGTTCAGTGGTAACATATCAACTACCTGATATCTAAAGTAAAATTTGTTAATTCATTTATATTATGTTGTTGTTGCTACCAAACCCTTTCTGAGAGATGAGAACATGGCGGAAGACCATGGAGCCCCAGAAGCCGAGTAACTATCCAAGGGCTGGGCCATAGGTCGTAGAGAGACAATGAGTTGCCAAAAAGCGAGCGGCGGAAAGAGCCCGTCGAAAAACAATGCAGAATGAGACGATGCAGTCTTTGATGCAGCCTCTGTGGTCATTCGACCCAAGACAATAGGTGTCCTGGATCGGATCACCGCTGGCGCTGCAACATGGATTCTCGATTCTGCCAATTCTTGGGAGATGAGAGCTTAACAGTAGGCTGTCTCCGTTGAATCGAAAACGAGAGAGGAAACAGCGAGTGTGACGAAGAAACACAAGTTTTTTAGTGGAAACCGAGGGGACCTGTGTACTATGACAAGGGGCCCAATAAACGCTTTGTATAACAAAGAGAGGGACTCCTTACAGAACCCTATGACGAAGCAGAGATACAGCGTAACGCCTTGAGACGAGGGAAGAACTTGATTTTCTGCGAAGATACATGCTTAGAAATGGAAACAGTGCGGTCAAAGGTGAGCCCAAGGAAAGTTGGAGTGGGAATGAAGCGGATGGGGGGAGTTGAATAAGAAGAGATGGAGCTAGAAGTTATCTTGGTGGGGATCCACCGAAAAGGCGGGCTCACATTTGCTCGGATTGAGAGAAAGACACCAGCACACCAGTCAAATCACAGTTTGTTGTGTAGCCTCCACAGCAGTAGGGACCAAGGGGGAGGCGGAGCAAATGGCCAGATCATCGGCATAAAGACAGCAGCTGACGGAAGATTAAAAGAGAGAAAAGTAGAAGGACAAGAATGGATCTTTGCTAACACCTTGACGGACTCGAATAGAGCGAATTTTGTGATTTTGAAAAACCACGCAAGCGCACCTGTCAGAATGGATAGATTGACCTACGAGCAAAGCAAGGAGGGAGGCCAGCCGAAAGAAGTTTATGAAAAAGGGCGAGATGCCAGACAGAGCTAAAAGTCTTAGAGAAGTCAATCGTAGCAAGAATCATCTGAAAACCAAGGTTGGGTTTGTTGAACCGATCTGAAATGAACTCATAAAGAATAATACAGGGTGGCCATAAAGTCGCGCACCATGATAAAACCCGCAATCTATTAATGTTTACAAAAACCATATAGTAATTTATCAAGTTGTTTCATCAATCTTCCTACAAAGTAAAATAATTTCTGTGCGTTCGTCAATTGTCAGAGACATTTTCGGTTCACGAACGCTACCCTCAATTAATGAGTAATCTACCCGAAGCATTCTGTTCGGTACAACTATGACGACGACGTACATCAATTGACAATAATCTTGGTGCGTGACTTTATGGACACCCTGTAATTTGATTGAGAATAGACCGTTCAGGGCGGAAACAGGCCTGACAAGGAGACAACAAGAGTCAAGATTCCAAAAAAAAGTAGACGAAATAGAATGGTGCGTTCAAAAAGCTTTGAGACTCAAAGTTCAAAAAGTTTTTCAATATTTACAACGGTTATATTCATGATCAAACAGTAGATCAATGAATAAAATAAATTAATAATAAAAACAGCTACACAGGGACTTTTTGATCAGCCTGCGCTTTATTGAAGTCGTTCACCAAGCGAAAATGTAACTCAAAATCATACAACAGTTATCAAATGCTTAGATACATGTAGAATCTGGGTGCTATGATATTCTATTTGTAGCAACCAAGTAATAACAGCGCTGTAGAGCACAATGAAATGCCTATTGTGGCTGAACTAAGCCGAGTAAAACCGTGATCGGCGAGCAAGTGGACTACATAAAAATGGCCATAAAGTTTTTTTTATAAAAAATCAAAAACATTTTGTCATTGGCAATTCAAACTTATTTTAAACCGACGTAGCAAACATAACGAAGAC
The DNA here is from genome assembly GCA_963675345.1 of Trididemnum clinides. Lineage (NCBI taxonomy): Eukaryota > Metazoa > Chordata > Ascidiacea > Aplousobranchia > Didemnidae > Trididemnum > Trididemnum clinides. Next base: position 33,823,858 of record OY776296.1, read on the forward strand.
GTCATCACGTACCTGGCTGGCAACGCACACCGGAGATACGGGTCGTATCAGAGTGGATCCTGGCTCTTCGGTATTTCGCACAATATCACCAAGTTCGTCTCCGTTATCCTGTTCCGCTAAACCAACCTATACCAAGGTACTATTAATTCCACGTCACGTCCGTTTGACGGACAACGCTGTCGAACAGGGTAAGACGCCTCTTTAATGGCAATAACGATCGCATGGTCGTGCGTTCAAACCTGGTGCCGACTAGCTCGTTGTACCCGGGAACAAGACATTTTCCGATGATTACTCGCAATTGGCGGCTTCCAACAAGCAACAAAGGGTAAAAACTCAGAAGCAGGTCTGGCTAACTCGTCCTATCAATGCCCCTGTCGCTGTCAGCAAACATTACCTTTCTGGCAACCAGTGGCGAGTCACGTGATTTCTTGATTTGAACAACCTATTATAAAACACATCATTAATGTTGGCATAAATGAAAGCCGAAGGACGGTAAAAATGGGGTAAAAACGAGCCAAAAATATAATACTGTACATATAAAAACCTATTTCTAAACTTTTTGTCCGGCAATCTTCAAAAAAATGATAGAAGTACACGTCGCTTACCAGGTAGTCAAGATAATCAATTAGAAGGACAATTAAAAAAGATTTCAAATAATTTTTTGCCCGATAGGTAATGGTAATGTGTGAATCGGTTTATTAAGACTCGTGTCGTGAACAGAGCGACATGTTTTGTAGCTCACCTTTGCAAGGGTGTCTTCTACCAAGTCGTTAGTGACGTCATTCGATAATCTATCTGCGGCATCATTTAGCTAAATAAGAAAATGCTGTCATTATCATATAGAACGCAGTTTTTAAATAGCGCAAGGTATGTTCTACCTGGGTAAGGTTAGAGGGAAGCGGAGTTCGAACCAGCCATGAAAGACCGACTGGTGGCACCACAGCTGGCGGATTGTCATTGGCTAGAGGCAAAATTTTTCTCTTACATGCAGGGTGAGCAGCTTTACTATTCCAACCCTGTGAAGCATGTATCGTAGTTTCGTGTAATTGTTGAGCACTATTGTTTTTGTTTACAAGCGTTGCCGATGCGCGAACCAACCAAATACAAGTTTTTTAGACGGCACTTCACTACACAATCCAGTAAATACCTGCTCGGTTGTAAGCATCCGCAGCAAGTTGTGCGCTGATGACGTTAATTTAGGTCGTGATGGCGCTTGAGGTGTTGCATCGTTCGCAAGACTGTCCTGTACAACATGGACGATTTATATTGATTTGTTGGCTGAAATGTATGAATAACTTACCGCAACGTGCGGACGAGACTGTGCTGTTTTGTGGATCGATATCGTGGAGTCAACTGATTCCTAAAAGATATTGAAATGAGTTGATAGTTAAATGCTAGGATATTTATAAGAGTTGATGTATAGAGCCAGAATATCAGTTAAAATAGTATCAAATTACAACAAAATTGTTTTGCTCTAGTTGGAGTCACGCAAACAAAAGCATGGAAGAGAAATTTTGAGGTCGAAACTGTTCTAATTTATATTTTTTTCCATATGCGAGGGTGGTTCATAAAGTAATGCCTCCTATCTTTTAACTCAAAAAGTTAACGAAATAGAAAAACGGAAGCGACATCACTAAATCAAACACACACGATGTTCCAGAATTTCATTTTTCTACGTAGCCACCTCCATTTTCAATGCATTTTTCCAACGATGAACGAGGGCCTGTGTGCTGGACTGGTAAAACTCTCTTTTCGCTGTGGCAGTCCATTTTTTGACTGGTCTATGACAGCACTGCTGTCAACAAAATGCTGTCCCAGCAATCCTTCTTTTAGAGACCCAAACACATGAAAATCCGATGGTGCAAGGTCAGGGCTATATGGCAGACGAGACAGCACTATCCAGCCAAACTTGGTCACATATTCTGTGGTTTTAAGACTCGCGTGTGGCCTGGCATTGTCGTGTTGCAAGAAGAATGGTTTCTTTTTCTCTGATCTTTGGCGGGCAATTCAAGCCCTCAGTTTGATCAATGTTTTAATGTAACGTTCAGAGTTGACAGTTAACCCTGGTTCCAAGAAATCCAAAAGGATAATACCTTGTGCATTCCATAAAACGGTACACATCACTCTACCTGCTGAGCGGTGTGACCTGAACTTTTTATGCTGGTGGAGAATGCGAGTTACGCCATTCCATTGACTGTCGCTTCGATTCCGGTTCGTAGTAGCGACACCACGTTTCATCACCAGTGACGACGCGGTCCAGGAAGGCATCGCCTTCGACTTCATTTCGTTCCAACAACTCCTGATTTGATATTACCAAGTGGTCTTTTAGTCCTGGACTGAGCATTCGTGGCACCCACTTGCCACACCTTTTGCTGTACCTCAGAGAGGATATTAACTTTTCCACCGCACCAACGTTCCCTTCCACTTTGTGCTTATTTCATTCACTGTAATCCCCCGGTTGGATTTGATGAGCTTATCAAAGCAAGCTTCATTTTCTTCACTGATGGCTGCCCTTGTGTGGCCAAAGCAAAGTTTGTCATCACATCTGCGTCACCACTTCGAAAGCGACCGACCCATCTTCTAACCGAGCTGACATCGCCTGTCTCGCCTCCATAAACATTCACCAAACATTTGTGGATGTCTATTGGCTGTTCTTCTATCGCACTGAGGAACTCAATAGCACATCTCTGTTTTTGACGGACATCCATTACGACAGAAATTTCTTTGTAAGACTGTTTTTATGTAAAATTTTACCCACAATTTGAAATTATCGCGACGTTATTACCTAAAGCAACAAACAGATAAAAAAGTACGGATTATTTATATGAAGGTTCAGCCATTATAAAAAACTAGGGGTGGTAACGATTAATTTATTTTTAATAGTTAACTTTTAATAAAATAACCATTAATTGATAGTTACTTTCGATTAAATCAAAACTTCTGCACTAATATTGATTGACAAATTTATTCTTCGTGTACTTCAATTACAATTTAGCTAATAGCCGGATATGAAATAGGCGTTTTTTATTTTTATCCAAAATGTTCTTGTAATCGACTTGATATAGGTTTATATTTGATAAATTGATTCTTCTCTATCGCCATTTTACCGTTATTACTATTGTTTCCTGGATTCGCATACATTAATCAAGATGGGCTAAAAATTAAAGTTGAATCCGACTTATAGTTAAACAAAAAATTAAACGTTAAAGTAAATTAACGATTAATCGATTAATTAATCTTTAAATCCCGCAGCCCTATAAAAAACGCAATACGCAATCTGCTCCAATCACTTGAATTGCAAGAACAGAGGCATTACTTTATGAACCACTCTCGTAACCTATCTAATAACAACACCTATGCATTATTATGGACAAGCAACGAAAAAAAATCATTAACCAATTCATATTTCTAACTTCACCTGAAGTAAAGACGAAAAGAGGGCATCACTCAATTCTTTCGCTTGTTCACCACGTGAAGTAACTACGTCGAACGGGTGGCTGACGCTTCTGTGAATACAAATTAGATTATTTCAAACTGCGTTCATGAACACTTCAGACTGCCCTTCGAATATGATTTACTCTTAGCTCAAAATTGACATGACCGAAATGTTTCTTTGCTGGATTTTGCCAGACCGATCTTGCCACGAACAGGTTGAGGAAAGAACTAAAACAAGATTTACATCAAAATTTGCAAGGCATTAATTTCTTACTTTGGTGAAAGCAGCGACTTTGCAACTATATCATTGCGTGATGTTATTGTGCTGTCACTCACATCTTCTCCTTTGTCTGCGCGAAACATAAAACAATGATTCACATTATTTTTGAATATTTAGATCCACGGTTTTCAAGCTCTTTTGTGATCCCTATTCACGCCACCAACCTTTTTCATTTTCTCAACACATGAAGAGCTGCCACAAAACTGCATACTGGTTATTTGATCTTAACAATCCTCAAAAAAGTTCCTTAGTGAGGGCGGAATGGAAAAAAAAACTGGTTGTGTCTGCCACGATGCATTGCACCACTGTCATCTGCTGTCGCATCAGATGTTTATTAGCAAAATAGCATTTTATTGATATCATTTTTTGACGAATAGCAGACAAACAGATCCGAGGTTTACAACTCCGAAGAAGGTTATCTGAACATGTTCACTGCGCCACGGCAGGTCCACAAAAGCAAGTAACAACTGACTAACAGCAAATTAATGAATGACTTTACACGCACTACATGAATACCCGGCTAACCTGCGAGGTTGACTGGATGTTCAGGTGTAGGTGTTTGCGGCAACGAAGGGGTTGGTGTCGTCATCGGTGAGGCAAGAGGAGTTTTATCGTCATCAGCATCATCTAGTTGGGAAACCTGCATAAAAACACGGATCTTCTATTTTCTATGAGGTCTGCTAAGCATGACATGCACTTACTTTGTCATCAAACTGAAACAACGGGATCGAAGCTGCGCTGTGATCGGTAGATATTTCACTCAGGTGCTCGCTCACTTCTTCCTCGGTCGACACATCTTTATACTGATCATTGCTTGAATGAGAAGTGATCTGTTCAATCATATTGCCATGCAATCAATATCGACGAATATCCAAACAACTAGCATGCATCACAGCTGCTGACAGCCAGTTTCCACTTGGTAGTACATGCTGTTGTGATCAGTACCGGACTCCTTATTCGGAATGGGGGCATGGTGAAGGACCATGAAGCCCCCAAGAGCCAGGAAACTTCCATGGCTAGGACAACAGATTGTGCAAAAAGAGTTGCAGAAGAGGAGTGTGGCGTAAAGAGTGCAATGCAGAACAGAACAGAAAAAGAATAGAGGAGTCCTAAGCCTGATGATTGCAGGGCATTGCATTTCAATTTTGCCAATTCTAGAGAAAAAATTATTTGAAAAACTGTGGCCGTTGCTGTAAAAACAATGGAGGACGCACTAGTTCTTTCGTTACGAGAGAGCACAAGTTCTTTGTTACTTGTGCTCTCTCGCAACGGAAGAACTAGTACGTCCTCCATTGTTTTTACAGCAATGCCTACAATGTTCTTTGTGAAAACAAAGAGAACTTGTGGATCCAAAAATTTAACGTGAGAGTACGCCTACAGTCCAAAAGAGAAAAATAATTAAGGAAAGAAGCAACAAGACAATAGAAATAGGTAGATCACTGCACTCTGTCTGGCTAGCTCACAAATCGTGTCGTTGTCCAGAAAAAATCAGTGGCCGGGCACCCGCTGCAGCCAGATAATAGTGCAGAGGAAGAGAAAGGAGCAAGGTAAGAGCAAGAGTCTGATATCAGGGCGGACTTGTTGATGCATCAAACACTAACGAAGAGCTTGCAGAATGGCGCAGGCTTCAGCAAACCGGGGTTACCGAATGGGAAAGGGTAGGTAATTTCAGTGTCACATAGCACCTTGACGAGAAAGGTATACGTTTGAGAGAGAGAGCACAGAGTGGAAAGAATGAGTGAAAGAAATGCTTCGGAAATTGAGGTATAGCCAAGGACGAAAGGTAGCCGATGAAAGGAGGCCGATGCTATGACGCATCGATACGAGTAGTGCTTTTACCTGTTAATGCGATACGCTAAGCATATACAAAAGACTACGACACATAAACAAAAAGCAAAATACATATGCTATGGTTAACATGCATCACCTTCTTGTTAGATGATTGCTCGTATGAAGAAGAAACATCGCTTGTCAATAAAGACAGCTTCGACGTGGCGATTGGAATCATACTTCGCTTCGCTGGCTCCGGTTTTTTAGGTCGGTCAGCAACAGACAAGTCGTTCAACGTTGCTTCACTCTGCTGCGATGTGAGCGTGTGCAACAATCCCTTCGCTGTGCCATTCGGCGTCGTCGCTTCCTCAGGTGATGGTTGCTCGTCATCAAAACTTAATGACCGACTCGACCTGTGCAAGGGCAATCTTGGTGAATGCAGCCCGTCACTGCTGCCAGACATAAAGGGCGACCTGCCCTGCGCTGTAAAGATGTATGCAAATGCAACCGCAGGGCAAGTGGCAATGATCCATGACAAATGGAGACAGCAGCTTCAGACAGTGCCATCCATCAATCTATAGTGAAGGTTTGCATCATCCAGGCAAAAGAGAGGCGAGAGTACCAATGGAAAAAAAGAAAAATTCATATGCAACGTTGTATGCAATTGGCTATAAGTGCCAAGCTAAAGAATTTACATACAATATATGAAACATAATCTCTCACTCATGCATTCCACTGTACAGTCATAGTAGGCACTGCGACGCAATTTCACACTAAAAGGACGTCAACTACATTATCACACGAAAAAAATCCCAACTACAGCTGATAGATGGTAGGCTTATTATCTACCACTACATGAAAACGACGCTAACCGCATTGCCCCAGACAAAGAACAATCCCAAAAACAACCGATAGGAGGTAAGTTTGTAGTCTACACTAACGACCCACTATTGCATTAACTTTCAAAACAGCTTTGAATAAAGCTTTAGACGACTGATTCATAGCACTCATCAGTGATGAGTGAAAACTCGATCGTTTCGTCTGGCTTTTATCAGAAGTTATCGCCAGAATGAAACAAAAAAAAGAGAAAGCGTTGCTATTTATAGCCGGGCCGGGCCTGTCCAAAAACTTGCGTCTCGCAATCGTCCGAAATCCAAAACCTAGTAACCAATTGGCGTGCGTAGACGAATTGTTTTTGGCGGAAAAATACGGGTTGTTTGTTACTGATGAAAGTTGCTTCATGAGTGGCTAGATGGAAGGAAAATCTAGCAATTGCCAAACTGTGACTTGATTGTCATTGTAGGCGGCGGCACTGTCCCGATTTTCTAATAAATGTTATTCGATTGCTGAGTCGCAGTTAGCAAGGGAAAGAAGTTGTGTATTTTTGTACAGGTACTTGCCTTTCTTTCTGCTTGCCGTGTCTGATACATTCAGCACATGTTGGTTGATTCTGTGTTGTTGTCTTTAGGAGGTGCACCTACGTACCAATAGTCACAGTGGCATGCTTATACGGCATTGTTTATTTGAAAGGAAGGCACGGTATCCTTGTAGATCGTAGTTGGAATGGATTTGGTGGAGAGTATCAACCAAAGTTGGAATTACTCACCGCAGTTTTGATTTGTTTTTGGAATATAAGAGAAGTGTTACCGACCTAAAGCAGTTTTAAATCGACTGGGCATATATGACGACCTTTCTTGGAGGCACAGAATTAGGTGAGAGCTTTGGATATATTTGCCTGAATAGCACCATCTGGGTAGCCAGTTTTGCAAAAATAGTTTTGATGTTGTACAGCTCTTGTGGTAGTTCGGGTTTGAACCACATAGATGGCGCTTGGTAAGCAATGGTTCAAATAAAATTCTTCTTCTGTTTCGGGGGCCCAGAGAATTCCAACGTGTCTTTTGTCCAATAAAAGTCAGTTTTCGATTCACGGACACGGAGAATTTTGGCTTTGCTTTCTTATCCAGAACGAGAACGTGCATAGAGGGAAGTGTGCCATCAGCTTTTTTATTCACAAATGAAAGTCAAGCAGCGATGTAAAGAATTCAATGCCAAAAAAAAGTTGTTGCAGTGGGGTTTCTCCTAAAAGACGGAAAACTAAAACAATTCCTTCTCGGAGCATCCAACAAGTGTCCCGGCAAGTAATGAGCCAAGAAAAGAGCCCATGACAACACCTTCAATCTATTAACATTCGTACATGGTATTGTCGACGAGTTTATTTGGCCATTTGGCCAGTTCATAACGGGAAGATCCGATTATAGAAAGAATCGGACGTAAGAACATCTTTTTTATGGATCTTTGGAAGTTTGTCTGCGTTTGTGAACCTGTGGTGCAGATTGCTTCGTACAAAGAGCACAAAAGCTTTTTGTCCTTGATAAATTGCAACAGGCGTCGTTGTAGCTTGGCCTCTATTCGGGAGGTATCTACAGCAGAACACCAGCATCAGAATGGCTTCATTTTAGGAACGCAATTAGAGCTGTTGAGAAAATCTAGCTTCGAACCCTAGTCGGATTTGATTATGAGCATATTTTTGTTGGTACGAAGGAACTTGATGGTCCAGAAGCATTCACGATGCCTAGTGAAGTGGGATAAGTCAAACAGTGTTTCACAATAAGCACATGCCAAATCCCTTGATTTTATTGCAAGAGAACTAAGCTGTTCTTCAAACTTGGGCGTGTGATGGAAAGTTGTCCCACCTGCACCACAGACTCTGCAAAGATCTCTTACCGTTTACGATTGGTGGGATGCAGGCAAAATTCTAGTCCATGGAACAATACGAACCTTTCAACTTTCAGCCCGCAGTAGGACAGGTTTTGATGATGTTCGAATCGGTAGGCACAATCGATCCAAATCGGTGCTGACCGATTAATTTATTTCAATTACGAATATTCTTGCTTTAAATTTTGTCCCGCTTATACCACCAGACAAAGTTCAAATAGTTTTCACGGCATTAGGACCAACTACAATTAAAAGACATAAACAACCAGGTCAAGTGCCCGTAACAAAGGTCCTCATAAATGCCCAGTCTACTTGAAACTGCCTTAAATGAATAACACTTCTCTTACATTCTCGAAGCTAATCAAAACTGCGGTAATTCTACAGGACAATCGAATTTCAGTTTATGCTCTCCACTAAATCCACTCTAACTATAATCTACAAGGATGCCGTGCCTTCCTTTCAAATAAACAATGCTGTATGAAAGCGTGCCACTGTAACTATTGGTACGTAGGTGCACCTCCCAATTCCCACTGAATCAACCAACATATACCCAATGTATCAGACTTGGCAAGTAGAAAGAAAGGCAAGTACCTGTACAAAAATACACAACTTCTTTCCCTTGCTAACTGCGACTCAGCAATTGAATAACATTTACCAGAAAATCAGGACAGTGCCTCTGCCTACAATGACAGTCGATTGTTGTTGTAACCCGACCCCTTCCGAGGGATGGGAACATGGCGGAAGACCATGGAGTCCCAGAAGCCGATCAACTCCCCACTGTCTGGACCAGAGATCGAAAAAAAGTCGCCACACAAAGAGTTTGCAGCTGGAGAGAGCAGAATGAGATAAAGAGGTGTCCTGGATCGGATCACCGCTGGCGCTGCAACATGGATTCTCGATTCTGCCAATTCTTGGGAGATGAGAGCTTAACAGTAGGCTGTCTCCGTTGAATCGAAAACGAGGGAGGAAACAGCGAGTGTGACGAAGAAACACAAGTTCTTTAGTGGAAACCGAGGGGACCTGTGTAGTATATGTCGAAGAATTTAAATAAGACAGTACGCCTCCAGTCCGAGAAAAGAGTGAATACGAGAGGTAAGAGGAGGGAGACTACAAGAGACTGCAGAAGGCAGGAGTGGAGCACTACGCCTGGCCAGCTGATCAGCCGCGACCTTTTTCCAGAAAAAATTAGTCTCCGGGGGCCCATTGCAGCCTGACAGTAACGAAGGAAAGGACAAAGTGTTGAGGACAGAGCGAATCTAAGAGGAGGAGAACAGAAGTAGCAGACTTGTTGGTGCTGCCGAGACCAGCGAAGATCTTGCACAATGGTGCAGGCAAAGCGAAAGATAGCCGCACCCTGGCGAGAGAGAGGGTCAGAGCAGGAGCATGGGGAAGAAAGGGTGGACTCCACACTGAAGGAAGATGGGTTCCAAGGACGCCAGAGAGGGCAAAGAGAGCCTACCTAGGAGAAGTGGGAGAAAGCATGAGTGGGTAAGAGGACCCAAAAACTCTCCAAGATCTCGAGTCATGGTTTCAATGTAAGTCTGCCCAAACCTAAAAAGGGGAAAGAAGGTTGAAAACGAAGCGCCCACTCTTAAGATGACAGTGCAAAACGAGTCAGAGTGACTCAAAGGGGAGGTAAACACGCCTCACAGAGAAGTGGATAGGTAGAACGAGAGGCAGCCAGAGATGGCGCGACTAGCCGCTCGGTGAAAGCGTTCCAACTTACAGTGAAAAGCTCGAAAACGCTTTGTATAACAAGGAAAGACTCCTTACAGAAGCCCCACGAGAAAGCAGAGATACAGGGTAACGCCTTGAGACGAGGGAAGAACTTGGCCTTCGGCGAAGATACATGTTTAGAAATGGAAAGAGTGCGGTCGAAGGTGACCCCAAGGAAAGTTGGAGTGGGATTGAAGCGGTTGGGGAGTTGAATAAGAAGAGATGGAGCTGGAGATTAGCTTGGTGGAGATCCACCGAAAAGGCGGCCTCATATTTGCTCGGATTGAGAGAAAGACACCAGTACACAGACCAGCGCTCCTGTCAAATTAGAGCTCCTTGTGTAGCCTCCACAGCAGCAAGGAAAGTGTTTCAGCAGGGGGTGTTTGTCAGGGCCAATGGCGATTAACGATGAGAGGTTTTTTGGCAACTGCGACAAATTCAGTAAAGGAGAAGAGAGAGCAAAAAAAGAGTGAGACTCCTCAGGTCATGTGACCCGTAGAAGCTCGAACAGGTAGCCTTTAACAGGAAAATGGAATCTCAGGTAGTCGGCGTAGATCGATGCTGACTCCTTAGGAGAAGAACAATTGGGAATTAGGAGAGGAGAATGAGGAAAAAGAACCAGCCACAGATCGGAGGACAGAATAGACTGATTTAGGAGAGAGAGACGATTATGTCGCCTCCCAAGCCTCAGCCTTGGCTTTGGCGATGACAGACGAGGTATGCCAGGAGGCAAAGAGATAACCCTGACAACCTCCATTACTTCTATGAGCGGCAACATCTTACGTTGTTCTACCGCATCCTCCACTTCAGGAGACCACCAGGCTTGAGATGGGCTTTGATGCTGCCGAAAGGAATAAAATATTTGGCTGCATTCAATGCCAGAGCAGTAAAGAGAGCAGCAGCAGAAGAACAATGAGAGTCAAAGTGATCCCAACGAGCTTTCAGAAAATTGTGGGAAGGGGCCGTTCGTTGGGGCGGAAGAGCAAATGAAGGAAAACCGCAGAATTAGGAGGTGATCAGAACCCAAGTCCTAAAGCACCTCCCAGGAGCAAGAAAGGAAGAATGAAAGGAAAGGAGCGACTACCAAAACAGAGACGCAAAAGGGTAAGAACGTCAGTGTCATTGAGGGGAGGTTGTAGGAGACGACACAATCAAATACGTTCTCCCCAAGGGGTCAGAAGTAATTTTTGAGTCCCAGAGTGGGTGATAGCAGTTGAAGTCCTTCAGAATGAAAAGATTTCTGGAGGAGGGAAGAACGAAGGGGGAGAAGTAGTCCGTTCGGCTATCGGTTGAAGAAGAGCATATGAAGGAAGCATAAACATTAAGGAAAGAGAGCGAGAAAGAGTTATTTAGCAAGATGTTGACCCCTACATGATCTTCCTTCCATCTAGCCACTCATGAAGCAACTTTCATCAGTAACAAACAACCCGTATTTTTCCGCCAAAAACAATTCGTCTACGTACGCCAATTGGTTACTAGGTTTTGGATTTCGGACGATTGCGAGACGCAAGTTTTTGGACAGGCCCGGCCCGGCTATAAATAGCAACGCTTTCTCTTTTTTTTGTTTCATTCTGGTGATAGCTTTGGATGAAAGGCAGACGAAAACGATCGAGTTTTCACTCCTCACTTGAATCCGTCGCCTAAAGCGTTACTCAAAGCTGCTTCGAAATTTTGTTCCACTAAACAACTGTTCGCATCAACTTTTATCAGCAACGGAGATTACACATTTTGAACTCTATCTCTTGAACATGAATGATTCGAAAACTCAGAATTGATTTGAAATCTGAGCTCGAAAACTAAGAATGCTAACGCCGAGAGAGGGTGACCGACTTTAGCAAGCAATGCAGAAAAAAAGAACAAAAGTGACCTACCTGCCACTGCTTTCCGAATCAGATTGCTGCCTAACTACCACTGAACTCATGGAAGGCTTTTGTGATCCTGCTCTCGGAGATGCATCTGGGGAGGACAGAGAGGGAACAGAGTTGCGCAGAGATCGGCTGATGTGGCGACTCTGATCGCTTTTACGAGGACTTCTAATTTGTGGTTTAGTTGCTTGTGTATGGGAAAGCAGAGAAGGAGTTGCAATCAATGGACTGTCTAACTCCAAATTTAGTTCTTGTTGTGTTGTTTTAATGAACGCATCATACGCCTGCAAATAATCACATTGAAACAAGCAATTTTCAACTTTATCCAATGAATATTACTTCGATCTGACTCTTTAAGCTCGCTTCCTGTGCACGGAGATGCTCTTTCTGCTTCTTTTTTTGTTGCTTCTTCAACCGATCAGCAATCAACCGACGTCGCTTCAATTCTTCCTGCACGCAAGTACCCATTACATCAAGCAATCAGCAAAATATAAGATTATAAATACGCAAATAAAAACATTCTAATAGTTAGTATTTGCGCATTTATAATGTTTGTAAGTCCCCATCGCTAACATTACACAAGTCTTTTGAATACAGATCAACAAAGTAATCAACACCTGCACAAATGATCTCGATGATGAAACTGATCCATCTCATATTCGTAGAGAGTTAAATACCAAAAAAGCCTTTCATTTCGTCTGGTATCGACTAATCGCAAGGTCAACAAATCGACCTACCTTCAATGCGTGCACTCTGCATTCCACGTCGCTCTGCTCGGTCTCTGATTGCGTTTGTGAGAACGACTCATCGGACCAAGTTTCCAACGGTTCTCTCTGTCGAGCTGATGATTTTTTGGCGGGAGGAGCTGCGACCTCGCTGGACTTAGAACTAGTCGAGCTGGTCCTACGTGGCAAACACATTTCGTTAGGACATTGCCTAAACAAAGCGGAATCACGCCATGAAAAATTAAATTGATTGCGTAAGAGTCTTATACGATTGCATGAAGTGGATAGTTATTACAGTGACAGGAATGTGATGGCTTAAAACCAGTTTCGTTAGTGATGAGCTTTTACACCTCAGTCACGGAAAAACCTTTCGAGTTATGCATAGCATATCATGGTGTGCAAAATCGCTTCTAGAGTAACCAGTGTTACTGGCATCTCTACCACAACAGGAAGAAATATCACTTAATAAAGTGGCCTTTTACACCATAAAAACAATGTAGGGCCTATAGAATGATAAACTCTTAAAGGCCACCGCGCTAGCATTGCCTCACACAAATACAACCTGAACAAGTTTCAAAAGAGCTTTCAATAAAGTTTTAAACAACGAATTTACGGCACTCTTTTAAAACAATCAGTGAAAATTTAAACGCTTTCGTCAGGCTTTTTAAGTTATCGACAGCATGAAGTAGAAAAAAGAACGCATAGCTATTTCTAGTCGGTCACACTATCAATAGTGTTGCGTTTCGCCATTGTCCGAAATCCAAGCTACTAGTGGACCAATTGCTGTGCGTATACAAATTCTTTTTCGTGGAATAATACGGGTTGTTCCAGAAACAAATCAAAACTGCGGTGAGTAATTGCGATAGGGCAACCAAACTTTGGTTGATACTCTCCACCAAATCCATTCCAATTACAATCTACAAGGATACCGTGCCTTCCTTTCAAATAAACAATGCCGTATAAGCATGCCACTGTGACTATTGGTACGTAGGTGCACCTCCTAAAGACAACAACACAGAATCAACCAACATGTGCTGAATGTATCAGACACGGCAAGCAGAAAGAAAGGCAAGTACCTGTACAAAAATACACAACTTCTTTCGCTTGCTAACTGCGACTCAGCAATCGAATAACATTTATTAGAAAATCGGGACAGTGCCGCCTGCAATGACAATCAAGTCACAGTTTGGCAATTGCTAGATTTTCCTTCCATCTAGCCACTCATGAAGCAACTTTCATCAGTAACAAACAACCCGTATTTTTCCGCCAAAAACAATTCGTCTACGTACATCAATTGGTTACTAGGTTTTGGATTTCGGACGATTGCGAGACGCAAGTTTTTGGACAGGCCCGGCCCGGCTATAAATAGCAACGCTTTCTCTTTTTTTTGTTTCATTCTGGCGATAACTTCTGATAAAAGCCAGACGAAACGATCGAGTTTTCACTCATCACTGATGAGTGCTATGAATCAGTCGTCTAAAGCTTTATTAAAAGCTATGCTAAAATTTTGTACCGCTAAACAACTGTACAAACAACTTGAATACTGGCATGCGCAATTAGCTCTTGCTAACAGATGTGCTGTTTTTATCAACCTTTACATAGTTCCATTGTGCCCTCACCACTGTAGCAGCGCTTGGCATTCTCCAAAATCATATTTTTTAATTTTTATTTACGCAACTTGCTCGGAATAGTCGAGATTCTAATACATGATGTTTTATAAAGCAATATTGACTACAAAAACCAATCCAATCTCTTCGATGGCCATCCGCTACTGCCTGAAACCCAAAAACTGACGTTGCTTTCAGTAATGCAGATTGAATTTATTGCATCACAGCCAAATGCTGTTACTACGTCACGGATAATCAAGTTAGCTCTCATGGGAAATGCTGAGATCAAATATTCCACAGCTCAAGCATCAACTTCAACATGATTGATGCAAGCAATAATGAAAAGGCATCTGTCAACGTCGCGAGTATCATCGAAGGATCTAGGCTGCAAAGCAGGAAACAACTTCCCTGTTTGGGGTCGTGATAAGCACTTCTTGAGTAAAGTCAGCAGCTTAACAGGCAATCAAACCAAAGTTCAGAATAAATTACGAATATAGAATTGGGATACCTAAACAAGAGTGGGCCAAGTCAAAAAAATTACGTTTCAAGAAAACTGCGATTAAAGATTTTATGACTTCGCTATAAAATTCCAGACATTGAGTTGATCATCTTCAATGTAGTGATATAACAGCTTCTACTATTAATGACTAAAAGGACGAGCCTAATGCCAAAAAAAATTATTTTTCAAGCACCTTTAAATGCAGATGATCCACTACTAATCTAATTAAGTAGTGAACCAATCAATTTGGTCCATGTAAATTTGAAATTTTGTCGAAAATCGTAATGGACCAAATCAGCAGTTCAAAAAAAAATTCCTCGAGAAACAACACAAAACAACAAACTAAACGAAGTTAAGATCGCAAAAATATTTCATATTTCAATAAATCTATTCACGCAAAGGCTGTTTCACCATGGAATTTACCACACAGAAAACACTGCGGTTTTTCACTGCCATTACTATCAGTCACAAAGGTAAAACCAAAAGTTGCATAGTCTTCACTGTACTTCCTCTTTTTTGACATTTCCTGAATGGCTAAAATTTCTAATGTGTTTACCTTTCCTGGTTATCAACTTTTTGTAACAGAAAACTCATTAGCAGCAATGAAGTATTATTAAAGCGCCCAATTCAGCATCACGTGTACAGTTTTTGGTTCACTCTATTACGACATAATCGTTGCGTATGATTACATCACAAATGAGATTTTTCCTTTTTCTAGAATAGTTGTGATGCATACATGACTGCGGTTGTGATCAATCAAGCGGGCCCCTCAGAGCACCCTTACCGACCCGTTAAGGGTTCATGGGCCCCAGGTTAAAAACCCCTGCTCGATATGTTTAAAAACAGAATCTGTTGTTGCATCGTCAAATGAGCTTTAATTGTTGTAGAGTTGTTTTGATCAAAAGCACCTTGTCAATACCTTTCAAAAAAGCTTTTAATCGTGTTACTACGGTAAGTAGTTTTTGAAAAAATCAAGAAAACACATTTTACACTTAATTGTTAATTATGACGTCATGACAGATTCTAAAGAAATAAAATTTGTTGAAGTTGGTAAGTGAGGTACTGGCTTTCGTTTAAGCTGGAAACCGCTTTCCTCAATCAAAAATGCGATTAAAAAAAATTATCATAGATTATGACCTCATCAAACGTCACAAGCCCCTTACGACACTTACCCCGGGGTTGGTAATTAATCGTGCCAGGTTTGACGCTTGTACACCTGGCAATTTCGGAAGAGTTAAAACAAACATATACACAGACCGAATTGCGCTTTTTTATTAGATGTGATATTTCTGTGATTTTCGTAATAATAATAATAATTTATTGCTGACGCTTATGTCATTGAGCACCCATGCCATAACTACTGAGATCAACTTATTTTATTATAAAGAGAATCACGTCTAGACTAGAACTTTTTCACAACTTATGAATTATCTCTACGCAGAGTTTTTTCACAACTTCAGAACTTATTTTTATACAGTTTCAGTTCAAATTACAATTCCTACCTTTCTGTAACAAAATTTCAACTGCAATACTAATACCACCGCATTCTATTGTAAAGTGATACAAGTTGAATGAGCAGAAAAAAGTCCAACATGGTGCATATGTTCTTGTTTCAATGCCAATGGCAGATACCACTAACAGACAGGAATCACTTGTTGAATATTTGCAAACTGTTTATGTCTGGTTCGACAGTGCAGGAATAGTGGCAGATAAATACTAACCAACAATGACCAAACACTGCAAAAGCGATGGAAAAGAGATGTAAAATCGTCTCATGAACTGAATTATGTTTCGCTACAGTGAAATAGCGCACACTTCAGTGGCGAAATAAAATCTTTACATTTGCAAGGCAAAAAAAGTTATTCAAAAACATTGTGCCTGGACTTAACTTGAGGTTCCCGCTCCAAATCGTTGCGCAAAAAAATGCTCTCACAGGCGTCATTAGTTTGCATCAGGCAATGATTCACCACATAGCTGTAGCACAACGTGCCACTCGTTCTATGACAGTTTGTTAATCTCCGCAAAGAGGTTATATTTTTAACAAATATATTATTTTATCTGTCCTTTGCTACGCCATACTTTGGTAAATCGTACCTCACAGCAATCGGACGCTGTTTTTCACTTTTTCGAAATTTTGAGTTCTTGCAATTTTTTCTATCTCAAAAACTATGGGCAGAATGAGGCTGCTAATGGAAGAGAAAGTTTATCTTGCTAGTGTATTCTAACGTCACACTCAAGATTTTTCTTCCATTGTGTTTTGTGAAATAAAAAACTACAAAAAAGAGTTTCAAAAATATGAAAAATAGAATTCTCTTGCAAGAAAATGCAATTCACCACACTATAAAACGAGTGGCACGTTGAGTAATAGCTACGTGGTGAAGCAATGCCTGATACAAAACTGATGGCGCTTGTGGGCTCGTTTGCTGCACAACGGTTTTTGTCGGGAACTGCAAGTCAAATAAATCCAGGTACAATTTTTTGTTTTGCCGCCACTGTTGTATATAACTTTCAAACACAGCTGATTGTAGGTCCTATTTGCCTAGATTGAAAAGACTAAGTGCTTATCATCACTTATTCGCTTTCGAACTACACTCTTTGATGAAAACTAACAACGCTTTTATCGAGTTTAAAACTTTTGTTCTTTTACGAAATAGAAACGATTACCATCACATCACTGAAATTGCTATACAGCCTTCATTAACGAGCAACTCTAAATGCTCTTCTAAACCAGTTTAAACTGTGCTCCTTTGTTTCACAGCACACAGCTACTGCAACTACATCACATCACACTATGATAAACTGTAAAAGCCATTCTGTGACTAATTGTAACTATAGGTAAAAATCACAAATATTAGCTTGAAAAAATTTGGCACTCATGCCGTTACTGTTCAACAACTGCTGATGCTGTAACTAGGACAATTAGATAAAATGCTTAACTTTCGCATTAATTCATTTGTTGTCAATGCAATTTCGTATAGCATTTTCTAACAAATGATTTACGTGCATCCACCAGTTAGTTTATTTCAATCCTCCAACGACATACGTTACATAAATTTTTCAATCTGGAATTATTTTTCTTTGCGTAGAACAGCAAAGTAAAATGTAGGTCACGTTAGTATGATCACATAACAGTAACTTAAACCTAGCAATATTTGCATTCCTAACAGAACTCGTAAGTAAACAACAATGATTTTTACTATTTTTGTAAGAAAGTAAACAGGATAAAAAATTTACAGTGGCAATGTTGAACTTAGAAGTGGCTTTTGAAAAAAGTTATTGCAAATAAACAATTACAAGTTCAGTGATTCTTGGACAAAACAATGGCGGGTTGTGTAACAACTGCACAACTATTAGCACAAAAAATGGCTAAATGCAATAGTGGAACACATGCATATGGTCCTGCTTAAACTTAGTTAAGCTTAATACCTGTGGGTCACGTATATTTGGTAAAACAAGTTTAGTTGTCCCTTTAGCTCCAAAAAATTTATCACACTATCATCTACTTAAGCTGCATCAGAAAATACGCTTATTTAAATATTGGACCAAGACGACCCGGTTCACTTTTTATTCAGGTGTCCCAATTGGTTTATCTAGAAACCCTTCTCGAACTATGGCGTCGTGGGCCGTGACTTACTTCTTGTTAGCTGTTTGATGGGATTTATCCTGCTTCTTCACTTCACTCTTTGAAAGATCACCGGATTCAAATGACTGGCTGTACTCCTCACCGATTGTATCCTCACCCGACATATCAGCAGCTCTAAATGGAAACGATTCAATTCATTTGTCCTACGAAGTACTACATTACTTTCAAGTGATCGATTGCATCACTTGACTCAACCGTAATGCAACGAGATCGCACTCAACGATAGTTTAAGCAAAAAATCATTGAAGTGCCATCTACCTCAAATAAATTGACAACTCATATCGACAGCAATAAATACCAGCCATGAGATTACGCATTACAAAAACCAATCTTTGATAGATTGTGATATATTCAAGTACAAATGACGATTGTACACTTCCATAAATATTTAATGCATACGAACTATGATTTTGTTGCCGTCCGAGTTGCCCGACCCCTGCCTCAGAATCGGGCTGAGAGGAAAAAGTGGTAAAAAGAGCAGGGGGGCAAACCTCCTGTGGAAAGAAAAGGAATTAGTGAGAATTAAGCCGGCGGTGAGGGCACAACTGGCTGCTCGGAGAAGGCGTTTTAATTTGATGTTGTTAGTAACCCAAAAACATAGAAACAATTTGGGTGAGGCGCAGATGAAAACGGGGCGAGAAAAAAGCTTTACGGAGATAAGAACTCCTCAAGTTGAGTTCTATAAGTACGCAGAGATCTATGTAAGGGCTTGAAACGCGAAAAAAACTTGATTTTCAGCTGAGATTTGGTCTTAGAAAAGAAGCAGTGCAACCAAAAAATGAGACTGGGGTTTAAGTGGATTAAGCAAAAGAGAGAGATTTATTCAAAAGAAAGTTTCACATTTGCCCTAGTTGAGAAAAAACATCATTCCAGTTTAACCAGGGCTATTTGTGTGACCTAGGTAGCAGCAAATACATATGGTGCCAAACAGAGTTAAACGTTTTTGAAAAGTCAGCGGTAAAACGAGCAAATTATCTCAGAGCAAAACCTGATTTTTTAAAAAACTCATTCGATATATATAAGAAAAAGATTTCGATCAAAGTACGGTAAAAAGAAGTTAGATTCCAGAAAGAGTAGAGACCGGATAGAATGACATGCTCGAACAACTTGTCAGGCCAAGAAAGTATACAGTCAGTTGGAAAAGAGGATGATTCAAGAGGCTTTCCAATCTTATGGATGAAAATAATAGAAATCTTTCAAACTGAAGAAAGCACACTGCTTCAGCATATGGCATGCAATTCTTTTTTTTATAATGGATAATATCTGTAAAGTTGAGCAATAGCATTGTATTATCATACCTAAGCAAGCTTAATGACAGCTCTTACCATCGTGATTTCATTTGCATCATTTCCTTAGGGTTTTAGCACAACAAACTGGGTTGCGGTCTGGATCAGTGGCAATGGACAAATGAAATTTGCCGACAGCCGCATAGAATTTAAAAATGAGAAAGGATCGGATAGAAGTTTGGAGGACAGGAGACCCGGATAAATTCAGACAGAAAACCTCTGGATCTGCCGCACAGAGCTTTTAGCTGAGACATAAAAAATAAGACACCAGGTAGCCAACGAAAACAAAAGCCGACTCACTGCAAGAAGTAGTTAGAAAAGTAATGTAAAAACGAAATCAAGAGGAATCAAAGTAAGCAAAAAGAAACAAAAGTAGGCAAATACAAGATTAGTATGACAACTGAAAAGTGCACGCTTTGTGCCACGCATTAGCCTTGGCCATGAACAGAAAGAAGAGATGTAGGCTTGGCGCTTTTAGACGCTTCTGAGAGCAGAAGGGAAACCTGGCGTTTTTCACTTAACGCTTCTTCCACTTCGGAAGACCACCTAGCTTGAGGTTAGCATGTAGTAGCAGTTCAGTTTTTATTCGGTATTATCTCCATAGCGGAGATGGCTGGAATCACTCCATTCCTTCCGCAATTGCTCGCATTTTATCTCACTACTTTGCTCGATTCAGTGCCTCGCTTTCCCTTGCTACTCACTTCAAGATCCAGAGCAATTCTCAAAACACTATCATCATCCCTCCTCAGCACATGTCCACACCATCTAACTCCATTCGCTGTTGCTAAACCATCTACAGTTTTCTTTTAACCCCAGCATGTAATCTGTTCTTCAGTGGTCTTTTAACTTTACAACCACACATGGCTCTTATCATAGCTCTTTCCGTTCTCCTTAAAATTGCATTTTTATTTTCTTGTAAACGCCTTGTCTCGCTTCCATACAGTATTGCGGATCTTATGCAACAACGATAAACTTTATCTTTCATCTTCAGAGAAAGCCTATTTCCAAGTAATAACTCTCCACATTTCTTGAAACTTACCCAACCAATCCCTACTCTTGCTGTGATTGTCGCTTCAGAACCACCACTTGCATTTAGTCTATCTTCAAAATAACAAAATCCATTCACTGCCTCCACTTCATTGCACAACTTCTCGATCAAATCCACCGTTCCTTCCATTATTCCTTTATCTCGAGAGAACAAAACGTGTTGCCACTTAGCGATAACTCTCTTTATTTTTGCGCATCTGCCATGAACCCAATTTCAACATTTTGCGTACAACACTGAATTGGCCATGACTCTTCCCCCACAAACTCCACAAAGATCTGGCTGATGTTCCGACCCGCTTACCATCACTTTTTGTTTTTCTGATATTGACCTTTAAACCCTTACTTTCCAGTGCATCTTTATAATTCCAAAATCTTTCCTTAAAATCTTCCATGGTTTCGCTCATGATAACAAGGTCATCTGCATACAGTCATTCATTAACCACACTCCTTCTTGCATTTTCTGTAATAACGTCCACAGCTATTGCAAAACCACAGTGGCAACAGCACAGATTCACGATGTACACCAGTCTTTACTTCGAATTCCTCTGAATACGCAAATCCCATCCTCACTCTTGTCTTTGCACCATCATACCAACTCATAACTGTTTGAACTCTTACTTCTGACAGGCCCTTCTTTCTCATAGCTCACTCCATGACCTTCTTTGGCACTCTTTCAACAGTCTTTTTATGTCAACAAAATATATATACAACTTCTTGTCCTTCTTTTGATATTCCTCCTGCATTCTCCTCACAATAAAATTACATCCACTGTTCCTTTTCCTGGCATGAATCCAAACTGCAGTTATTCAAACTGCTCAGTATTCATATTCGCCTCTCTAGCACTCTTTCAACAATTTTCATGACATAATCTATCGGTTTTGCTCCTGTGTATGATCCACAGCTAATCACTTCACTCTTTCCTTTAAAGATAGGTACAATCACGCCAGTTTTCCACTCATCAGGCATTCCTCTACCATCTAATACGCGCTAAAACAGGTCCACCATCATTTTAGCCCCAATTTCGCCACTTGTAAGTATCATCTCGACACTTACTTCAAATGGTCCAGTTGCCTTTCCTGACTTCATCTTTTGCATTGCCTTCACAACTTCTTCGCTAGTAATTTTTTCCACCAGTCCTTCTACTACATCAGTTTCCACCATTTAGTTTCATTCGTTCTCATTTATAATCTTTCCATGTGTTCCTTACAAACTTTTGCCGCGTCTTCTTCAATAAAACCCAACCGTCCGTTTCTCCTTCAAGATCTAACACGGTTGGAATTCTGACATAAACTATTCAAGTCCTGTTTGTCTTCCTTTCTCATAGCTCTAGCAACAACTTTCCGCGTTTGATTTCTTAAACGTTTGCATGGGGTCTTATTTTCTTCTAATCACAACCTACAAAGCTCTTTAAATGCTGGCTTCTTCCTTGCTATGATATCCTTTACCTCCTCATTCCACCACCACATGTCTCCTTGATCTCTCCTAGACTACTACTTTCCACACAATGACATGCCCTAAGACATCATCCTTGAAAGTTTACCACAAAACAAATGCATCTGTACTTACCAGTTCTTTCACTCTTTTTCCAAATCTGACTCTTATTCGGTTTTCATTCAACTTCCATATCCTTCTTATTATCTGTTCCTTTCTCACAATCTTTTTAGAACCTTTTTATATAGATCTACGACCACCAGCCTATGCTGAAGGTCCCATGAAATCACCTTCACATCCCTGTTGGAAAACAGTCTCCCCACGACCACAAAATCAATTTCTGTTTCACATTCACCAGCATTATAAGTGATTTTTCTTTTCCTTATAAGCCATGTGTTTGCCACGCACAGCTCTCTTTTATCACGTAACTCCAGCAACCTTCTTACTTCTGCATTTCTTTTCCCAATACCATTCCCTTCAAAACCCTCAGCCCACTTCCCCACATGTCCATCGAAATCCGCCAAAAATGATGATTTCACTAGAACTTCCCAAGTCCCACCCACTCGCCAATTCATCATAAAAACGAACTTTCTCTGTGTCTGGTCTTCCGCTTTGTGGTTTATACGCACATATTATTCGTATCACTTCTCTACTTAAAGTTGGCACAATTGCCAACACTCTGTCGCTTAAACTTCCACAACATTTTCCGATATTTCCTCTTTCACTAAGATTCTTAAGTGCCCACAAAACGAGCTTCTTGGCATGTGATGAGGCTAAAAGGAAAAGAAAACCTTTCTGGTTTATTATATTATTGAAGTTGGATTTAGTGGCTACCAGATCAGAAAATTTTTATTCCACGTAACTGTAAGCTTTTTTCTAATACCGTGGTCGGAGCCTCTTCCATATAAACCAGGAGTTATATGTGCAGCGTATCCACTTTTTGTTGCAGCACATTTACATTAGCAAGCAAGTAAGCCATAAATTGCGCATACTATTCTTAACATACTGATAATAATTTTGAGCTCAACCTATGTGCTCTAAAGACCAGCTATCATGTGCCCACTGAGTCAGTTTCACTGCATGTAACAGTAATCAGCAGCAAAAAGTGAAAAAGTTGTACTTAACTTTAACAAAAGTTGCAGTTTAAAAGTAGCATTTACGCACAAGCATATGAAGGTACCGTTTTGGGCAAAACAATCGCTTTCAAATAGTTGATCTCCAAAAAAATGTTGTTAAGTTCAAATGTTCACATATCATTGCATCCCTACTAGATCGCTGCACAATATTTGATAAAAGTTGCAGTAAAAAGTTGCATTAAAAAAGGGAGAAGGTGCGGAATATCTTTCTGCAAACCGCTCAAAACAATTGATGTGACCGAATTTGTACAAAGTTTTGCAAAAAGTTCACCAAGTAATGACTGCTTACCTTATATCATCCTTCCTCTCCTGCTTCAATGGGGAAGTGGATACGTTTATGCCACGAATGTCTTCAGTGATCGAACTTGAGACAGTGGTGGGTGATGATGATCCTGCGTCATCTTTCGGTTCAATCTCTGCGTGACGACAATTCATAAAACAAATAAACACAAAACTCATAACCATAAAGCAAACAGTAAACTACTGCCGAAACTACACAATTGGCAAGCAAACATGAACAGTCATGCAACAGCTTATGATATTTCAGCTACATGTAACATTCTACTAATTTATTTTTGATTTATGGCTTTAACTCGAAAAGTGATTTGTCAGAAACGTAAATGTACCTGTATTCCTGTCAGATGCGGGGATAATCTTGTCTTTCTGGTTCCAAGCCTCTAGTGCTTGTTGTTCAATATCGTACACCTAAAAATTTCAAAGCCAATTTGAATGCAAGTGTTGGCAAGTTTCCACTTTGATTCAGTTCGCACAAGCGAGTTTCTGAGAAAGTTGTAGACGATTAAAACATGTTCAAACTGACACTAACTGCATCAGCGTCGTATACAATCCAGTCCAATGCTGTATAAATGAAGTAGAGCGCTATTGCGTTTGATTCTACGTATGACATTTCTTCCCATGTCGCAACCTCGAGCGGTAGCCCAGGCGTTTGCAATTCTTATTTTATGCTATAATTCATGATACACCCAGCAGAATAAGTGCAAGAACATGGCACTCACTTTCCGCTCCTCTTCATCAAGCTTCCTCTTCCACTCTAACAATTTCTCGGCTTCTTTCCTTCTTTTGAAGAGTAGCTTTTCTCTCGATGTTAGTTTTCTTCCATCAATACCAACTAATGACTTTTGAAGAGATTTAAGCAACTGATCGGCCTGCAATGTTACATTCTGATTGCCAAAAAATATTTACCATCTGCTGGCAAAACAACTTCAAACTCACTTCCAAGTCAACAGTGCTTTTTCCATAAGATATTTTTACAAGCACAAAACGCGCAACGTTACTGCTAAACCCAATCAAGTCAAATTCATGAAGGCGCTAAGCCCGCGGCCTCTCAGCGGCAAGGCCAGCACATCACTCTCATGAGCATTCCTTCGAACAACGACAGAACCACCACTCACCGATGACGTGTTGAGGTTGCCGTCACTTTCACTCATCAAATCGGATTCAGAAAGAGCTGAATCACCTTGCTGAGGGAGGACAGGAGTTGAAGACTTGTGCTCGTATGCAAGAACAGCCTTTCCTTCCAAATTAGCACCTGGATAAAATTGGGCTTTTTTACTATGTGAACTATAATACCAACACAAGGGTAGCATATCATTGCTTTCAACCGCATGCAATCGGCTGCGGCAACTGAAGGCCGACTTGCCATTTACAAATTGTTAAGTAAAAACAAAATAGTTGCACAGCGGGAGTTTGCTGCCTTCACTTCGTATCTCAAACAAGGTAAAGCGAGATTTTCTTGGGCTGATATACAGTAAAACCAGCAAACTCGACACCTGAGAAATAGCGGTATGAAAGTAGCCGTCTAGTTTGATTCCGTGAGTATAGTTTACAGAGTAGGCTTATGATGTAGGTAAAGCAAATTAAAAGCAGCAAACAAGCATAATTGAAATAACATTTTTGTATTTGTGTTAATTTAATGGTGGACCGCGAGTCTTCGAACAAATTATTGTGTTCGAAAACTAGATTTTAATTAGAAGAGATTTCGGGTTTCAAACACAGATGATTCTGAGCGTATAAATTATGTACATTATCGTAGATGCCTTTAAAGTGTTGGGTTCTTAAGTGTAGCTATAACTATAAAACGAGTAAGGATACCGTTTTTTTTGTACAAATTACCCAAATCAGATGCTGATCAAAATCGATGAATTGCGGCAATACCTCGAGTCAACTTAGTGGTCACAAAGTATACAGCAGTATGCAGAAAGCATTGGCCAGAAAACTGGCTATTTTTAAACAGTCAATGGAAAATTGAGACATGTTGATCCACCTATTTTTCTTGATGTACCTAAAAGCTATCTTGCCACCACTCCTGTACAAGAACGAAATACCAGAAGCGCTCGCTCCTCTGCCACAAACACTTTTCCAGATGAGCTTGAAAATTTTGAAAAAGAGCAGATTGTGAAATTTAATGAAATTGCTAAAGATATTCAATTTGACCATTTAATTTCATATAAACCTCATCATGAAGAGGCCATTCATTCTAAAACGTTTGGACTCGGTATTGCACAGTTCATGGTAAGATCAAAAGAGATCTAACGTATAAAGCATTTCATTATGGGCCTCTTTGCACTATAGATTTACTATCACATAACCGGATATCCGTATGCAAATGCTCTACAAATATTGAAGAAATTTATGATTTCTGAAGCAAAAAACTTCCGGTCACAAAATAAAAATTTTACTTGATGAGTTGAAGGCCATGAGTAAAACCATAGTTGGTAAGCCTTTGTATTTTCCCGAGACTAGAGGTTTTGAATATTTTGCTCTGTCAAGATCACTGTACCGACGGTTACTATAAAACTATCATCTTCCTAGCATTCAAACTCCAACGCGAATTACGTCGAGTTGGTGGTGTTGCCCTTCTTAAAAAATGTCCTTGACAATTTATCACACTGGCGAAGTAAGTGTATTGTCTTGTATTATTGGTCGCACCAGTAGATTTGGAGGCAAATAAAGTGGGTATTTGGGTTTGACTCAAAGATAGATCGCACAAAAATCTGGGGAATCAAACTGCCATTGATAAAATCAAATATTATAAAATATTTACCTTCATATTTAGAATTTGCTAACCAATATTGAAACATTTTTGCTGTAACTCTAAACTAGACGATTATAACATCATCAAAAGTAAAAATTTCCAACAGCATCATATCAGAAAAAAACTGTAAATCGGTAGGTTCGCTTCACACATGATTTGTGCAGAGGACAGCTTTCCGATGCTTAACGTACGCATTTTGTTACTTATATCTATGTCTACGCGTTACTGCAATGACAGCTATCGAAAAGTTAATGCCAATTTTACAGGTATGTCGAGTAGATAGGTCGCATCCTTATTTTTTTTGAAGAAAATTTTGGTAAAAAAGGTGCGATCAAACTACGAGTATGTACGGTGACTTTTAAATAGAAAATGGTCGTCGATACTCGACATCATAAATGGTCGCAATTCGGGAAAAGTAATCGCATTTACTGCAAATGGGCATAGAATCAATCAAAGTGCTTCTGAAGAAAACAAACCGTAGATTTGCAACAGTGACACCATTCTTCTTTACGACTATGTACATGCTTGCGCAACAATTAGCCAAGAGAGAATGGGGAGAGCTGGAATACGAATCCGATGGAGTTGTTCGACTTGCTTAATGAAATAATCAAAAAATGCTTTAAAAAGCGGAAGCAGGTGGAGTTTTAAAATTATGTCACCTAGATCAAAACTGTATCACCATCACCAATTGAGAGACAGAAGGTAAGCACCTACTTTAAAGCTTTTTGCGATAAAACTGCTGCAGCTTTGGAAACTCACTTACAATTGGATCGTCACGCTTTTTCTGGTACCGCTAATGGTATTAAATTTTTGTTCAGTGGAAAATACTTAATGTAAACAGTCCTGGATTAAACGACAGATATGCTGAT
Source organism: Trididemnum clinides (assembly GCA_963675345.1). Classification (NCBI taxonomy): domain Eukaryota; kingdom Metazoa; phylum Chordata; class Ascidiacea; order Aplousobranchia; family Didemnidae; genus Trididemnum; species Trididemnum clinides. The sequence goes on from OY776296.1 coordinate 33,850,937, forward strand.
CCTTCACGAGCTGTAATTAGATCAATAGATGATTCACGCTTACAACCTTATGTTAGATGTTGGAGAAATGGCTCGGAAAAAGAAAGGAATTTGTAGCTTGAGAGTCCATCAACTTACTTGCGATACTGCCAATTTTTTTCATCATATCTGTAGTGAATTTGGCTAAATACTTACTGAGTTGTGGCAACGACTATGTAATTTTTGGGTGGTTTTTGACTGATATTTTGGAAAAATGCTTCAGTAAGCCGAGACAAAAATATGGTAGGACGCATTTCATAACAGCTTTGTCTGTATTTGAAAAGCTTCGGATTTATAGAGAGCAAAACTGCCATTGTAGCTGAAGATGGAAATTATGGGCGATGATGGTTACCTTTGTAATCGTTGTCTTGATGAAAACGAGCAAAATTGGGACAGTTTAGTCGAACTCGAGAGGAGTATATTAAGCGAAAATAGGTTAGCATCGGTGTACATAACTGGTTGTGTGCAAATGAAGGCTGGCAGTGAAATTGTTGACGACACTAACCTTTATTATGAAACATATGGTGACTTTTTTGCATATTACTCATCCTTCATATTACAGTCCAGAGAGCGTTGTTTTGTTTCGCTTTTTTTATAAGCTTGTCTGAACTCATCTGCAGAGCTTTTTTAATTGACAACTTTGTTTTAATATCAGAAAAATACAATTTCTCCACTACAAATGTTTTATAAACGGGAAAATTTTGTGCAACGTTTTAATGAAAAATTTAGCTGTATTTATATAATCTTCTAGGTCCAAAGAAAACCAACTGAAAATACTAAAATCGTCATAACAATTACGACGGGTAATTTTCAATAAGTATTTGATGATGATTTCCCATTATTTATTGATTGTATTATCATGTTGCTATTTCTATTTCCGTGTTGCCATTACAAACGCTCTAGTTTTAATCCCATCTGTGCGAAAAAACCTCCCAGTTGACCTATTGAGAATTGCAATTATACACAATTTCACTCTGGGTTTTGTTAATTGCTTTGTTTCGTGATGTTAGTGTCTAAGTTTAATATCAAAATTGTATTTATTGCCAAAATGAGTTTTTATGGCATCATTAGTGTCATTTTCGTGACAAAAATGCGAAATCAAAAAATCCATCAACCGCCTTCAGCTGCCGCTGCTGATCGCACGTTGTCATGGTCTGTATCTAGAGATCGCTGTGCTTTCAACTGTCAAAATAAGGTACAATAATGACTTTCCAATTGTGACTTCGACCCATTATATGTTAAAGAGCCTTCAATGTAATCTCCGCTGCTGTGTGCGTAGGACTGCGAGATTGCGGTATGATTTGTTGCTTTAATCGAACACCATGAAGTCGACAAATTCATTCGCCTGATGAGCTCCTTAAAAGCGTAACTAGCTTGTCGCAGATTGTTCATTTCAAACCCCATTTGTACAATGTATGATAAACAGATGCTGACAGGCCGGTTTCGATCCGTCTCCTACCACTAGTCGGCTAGGCAGGACAAGTTATACTTATAGTGCAATGAATGATTGGTGTGATTTTTCCTCAAAAATTTTATATTTCAAACATCAAATTATGCAAAGTACCAAGAAACTAAGTACTTTCTGATTAGGAATACCTGATCAATGATGAAGTTGTATTAAACTCTGCAATAAACATTTGCTCAAGTATTAAAAAAATTAAACTGGAGAAGATGCAGAATTCGATAAGAGTTTTATTACTTGTATGACAGCGATTGTGCGCCTACATAGGACAACCATTAGACCGGCTTTGGAGTTACCATCTGACATTTTATTCAATTACTTGATGCTGTTTCCGATAAATCTAATACTCATAATACATTGGAAATTATTGTGAGGCGCTTTAGTCAAGTGCACAGCAGTTAAAGCAAGGCTTGAACGCATGACCATTCGTTCGATTAAATATGCCAGCTCTTTGTTCAACACAAAACCAACAAAAACGAAACAGTGAAGCTCATCACCGCACACGTTTTTTCCGGCATGCTACGTTATAGCTCATAAAAACAATACGTGGCTTTACTCGCACGCTCTACAACAGTGCTCTTCAACCTTTTTAGCGTTGTGAAACCTTTGCCGTATTTTTTAAACGTTATAGAGCCCCAATTACAAAAAAAATTATGAGAACTGCGTTGGCTCTAGTTTTCATGCATGAAAACCTCAGTATAGTGGTTTTTAAAATGGGGTATGCGAAAGAAAATTCGGGGGTAATTGAATAAGTGGCTTGCACAGGTACGTCAGATTTTCCACTGTAGCCAATAAAAAATTCGTGCCACCTACCTATGTCATATCACAAAAAACCATTTGTTTTTGAAGACTTTTTTTGGTTATCAACTTCATGAAATCGAATTCTGCTCACGCCATATATCTAGATTGAACTAAAAGGTTTGTAGCTTGAAAAAGTTTGAAAACCCCTGCCTTTGCTTCATACCAATTTTAAGTCATAATGCATGCATTACACCTTGCTGCGCAAGTGAACAACCACTGGCATTGCATTCTTCGCTCATTAAAACACTGTTATCTTCAATCTTTCAAGAAAACCTACTTTTTGCTTTGTTGTATATTTGAAATGCATTAATAATTGGAATGAAATTGTTACGCTAAAATTCAAACAAAACGCGCAAAGATGATTCCTTCACGCGTTGACAATAGAGAGACGTCAAGTTTTGACAAAACATTCTTGAAAGATAAAAAACGATATGATTTGCCAAACAAAACGAAAAAAGGAACCCTTGTGGAACTCTCGGTACTCACGGAACCTCTCTAAATGTTTCATAGAACCCTAGGGTTCTGCGAAGCCCCGGTTGAAGAGCAATGCTCTACAAGCATATGAAATAGAAAAAATCATTCAGTTCCGTTTTCAAAAAGCACTGACTTTTGCGCAAGTATTTTCATTGATGCACCAGGGGTTTGTAGAGCGCACAAAACTGGACTTCAAGCTGTTATAGCATGCGATCATAATGAATACCTTGCGCTTTCATCCTTTCCTTCAGTTGCTGAGCGCTCACCATCATCCTGCTCATATCGATCTGCTGTTGCTTCAACATTTCACGATCATGACTAGCCGCTCTGTTCGCAGCTGGAAAGAAGTTAAATTAAATAGTTAACTCTTCTCAGAATAGTATCGAATAATTGCATATCATAAAAGTTTTTTTGTGCCATGAAGCAGGTTTATGGAAATGCAGTTAATCATCGCAGCAGTAACTTGATTAAATTATTGCTTGATTAATTCATACCGAGTCATTTATGAATTGTTCAACCTAACTTAAAGATATCGAAGTATCTCCACCATAAAGCAAAAACCTGTTTGTGAGTTCACTCGTACGGACGCTTCAACTCCTCTGAAAATAATAGGCGTACTGAACAGCCATGAAATTTGGCACCATTGACCATTACCCCGAGAGAGTTGCAAGCCAATTTTGTTACATCCGCAACTCTTGACAAAAAAAGCGAATGAAAGATCAAAATAAAAGCCCCCACCCGACTTACCAACTTGCAAAAATTGTATTCTGTATAGAATAAGATGACATCGTAGGGCGCCAACCTACAATTTTGGCTATTGCCCCAATGCCTATCGAAAAGAACAAATAAAGTTTGTGATACAATAAGCTGTTTGTGGTAAAGAGCCAATAAGCAGTCTTGATTGAAGAGTAGCGGGTCTGGATTAAAAACATAGTCAATGAAATCCAAAGTTTGAAATAAATTCAATGAAAAATGTACCCCCGTGTGAAATCGCACAATAGATGGGAGTTGCACAAAATCCTAAAACAAGAATCTATTTCTATAACTGCAAAGTAGTAAATGTACCAAAATTATTGAGAACGAGTGACACGGAATTTACAACCTTGACTCTCTCCCCACTCATGATCTGGTACTCTGGAGAGACGGCTCTGTTCCATTTCCTTTGGCAAGGGCGGCTCCGGCGTCCTTGCCATCTGCTCTCTCTGTGGCACTGAAACCACTCTTTCCTTTTCGTCAGGCCCAGTATGTTCAAGTTTCTCCGCTGAAGCCTCCGCCATTCTGCACGCTCTTTGCTGGTCTCGGCAGCACCAACAAGTCTGCTATTTCTCTTCTCTTCTCCTCCTGTCTGACCCTCGTTCTGTCCTCACCACCCTGTCCTCTTTTCCATCTTTTCTCTTATCTCAAACTCTGTGGCAGATCTGGCACGAACTGTCTTCTCTTTCCTCCTGCTCTATTAGACTGCAATGGGTCCCCGGACACTCGTTTCTCCCGGGGAACGACGCGGCTGATGAGCTGACCAGACGGGGAGCGCTACTTGCGCCCTCCGCAATCCCTTGTAGTCTCTCTCCTCTTATCTCTCGTATCCACTTTCGTTTTATTTCGGACTGGAGGCGTACTGTCTCATCTAAATTATTTGACACACAGGTTTCCACAATTTCCACTGAGGAACTTGTGCTCCCTCGTCATGCTCGCTGTGTTCTCTCTCGTCTTTGCTGCAACGGACACAGCCTTTTTTTAGGTCCTTATCTCTTTAGGATTGGCAGAATCGAGAATCTTTCCTGCAGCGCCTGTGGACACTCGTCCCAGGACACCTCTCATATCATTCTGCACTGTCCAGCTACGGACTCTTTGCGCCGCTCACTCTTTGGCGACTCCCTGTCTCTCTACGACCTCTGATCCAGACCCTGCGGAGTTGACAAGCTTCTGGGGCTCCATGGTCTTCCGCCATGCCCCATCCCTCGGAAGGGGTCGGGTAAACAACAACAACAACAGTGACACAGTGAGCAATGGATTTGTCGCGACGCATTGCGTATCTACATTGTTCAACGTGCCACTTATTCTCGACAATTTTGGTAAATTGCATGATCCTGCAAATGTACGATGTTTTTTTTTTAATTTTGAGTTCTTGTATTTTTTGTCTCATAAAACACTATGAATAGCAAGAAGCTACAAATGAAAATCTCGTCTTGTTGTAGATTCTAACAAAGTCACACTCAAGATTTCTCTTGCGTTGTGTTTTGTGAGATAAAAATTGCAAGAATTTAAAATCTAAAAATATTGATTGCAGGAAAATGCGCATCAGCAAACGGTAAGAAGACAAGGAGCACGTTGAGCAATGGTTATGTGATGACGAAATGCCTGATACAAACTAATTACGCATGTGGGCTCGTTTGTTTTGGCGGAAACTAAAAGTTGAATTCATTCAAAAATTGTTCTCGTAAAGTTTTTTTTACCACCGCTGTAGCATATTACTTTCACTTACAAGCTCGATTTCACGTCTTTTTTCTACAGATTCAGTAGACTGTGTGTCCGTTACCATCCATGCGCTTTTGAACCAGACCTTCCTAACAAGAACCAATAACCTTTTTATGAAGTTTAGAACTACAGAACTTTTGTTACGAAAAAGAAACGATCACCACCACCGAGACTGCTACATATACCCTTCCATAACCAGCAGCTCTAAATGCCCTTTTTACTCAGTTTAAAGTTTGCTCGTTTGTTTCACAACACGTAGCTACTGCAACTACTGTCAAATACATCACAATCTCGTGATGCACAGTGAAGGCCTTGTAGCAAAAAATAACCAATCTTCAAAAATCATAAATATTGGGATGAAAAAAAACTTAGCTCTTTTGCTGCTACTGTTTAACAGCTGTTTTTGCTGTTAGTCGTGGAATTCAATAAAATGCTACACTTTCACATCATTCTTTTGTCGTCCAATTGCAACTTCGTACACCATTTTCTATCAATTGGTTTAGGTGCATGTAACTGGTAATCAATTTCAACCTTCTAGATATACGGTACATAATTTTTTTAGTTTGGAAATACTTTTTTTAGCGTAGAACAGCACGCTGAAATGTAGGTCACATTAGTATCACTTAATAGCAGTAGGTAAATTTAAAACAATCATGATAAGCATTCCTAAGAAAACTCGTAATCACATCAACGCTTTTTATTCTTTGTAAAAAAAAAAAAGTCGAGGATAAGAGATACTTCTCAAAAAGAATTGTGAACTTTTAAGGGGCTTTTGAGTTAGTTTATCGTAAATAAACAATTACAACTGAAATGATTCTCGGACAAAATAATGGTGTTTCGTGGACCAACTGCATAACCATACGCAAAAAAAACTGGCTAAACGCAGTAATGAAACAATTGCATTTAGACCCTTTTACTGCTAGTCAACACAAGATCTGTAGACTAAGTACATTTGGTCCAACAAGTTAGTTGTTCCTTTGGCTTCAAAAATTTTATCACATCAACTTCTGCCTATGCTGCATCAGAAAATACTCTGTTGTGAAAATTGGACCTAGTCGACTTGGTCTAATCTTTATTGAGGTTTCCCAATGATAACAAAATGCTTCCCACCTCGAAGCCGTTTAATTTCTTCTGTTTCAACTTGCCATCTTCTCAAAATAGCTCGTTTCTTCTTTTTAAGAGGAGGCATTCGGTCGTCCTCGCCTTTGTTACGAAACTGTTGTTTTTTCACTTCAAGCCATGCCAACTCCGCCTCAGTTTTTTCCTGTATATCAACAAAATTATAAAGCTACTGTAGTGGAGTTAAGCTTGTTTTAAAGATCACTGACTGATAACCTGCAATCTACATTATCAATATTTTTCAAAAAAGCATGGGGTTAATGGTTATACACAGCATACATCATCAATATTTTTCAAAAAAGCTTGGGGTTAGTGGTTATATACAGCTTATAACATCAACAACGCATAATTCATTAAAAAATAATGCGAAACTTTTAGCAGTTTTAGTGGTGGGTATTTATTACGTCATTATTTCTTACTTTGAGTGCTTTTTCTCGGAGTTTTAGCATAGCTGCTTGATGTCTAGCACGTACTTCTTCCTCAAGCATGTATTGACGAACATGCTCGTTCATGAATCGATTGAAACTGCTAATATCTGCATCACCGAACAGAGATGCAGAGCTTGCTAAAGAATCGTCCAAACCAGAGAAGAAACCTGCGCAAAAATGCTAGTTTTGCATTAACCCACATATGGTCCGCGACTCTGTTGAGTTGAATCAAAATGAATGTTGGCCTTCTAGACGGTCTCAGTAATTCAGAAAATTTCTTGTGGCCAAAATTTCATGATGACTAGCAATACAACTTGCTAAATTTTTCGTAATCATTACCATGACTTACTAGGTTTCTCCAGATGAAAAACTACCTATAAGGAAGAGTTGCATACATCTTGATAAACTGAAGGATAAAATCGGGAATAAATCCAAACATGGATCTGATATGAGTTAATCCAATCACGTAGGCTAATTCTGGTCATGTGACAATCAATATAGCAGGTAATTTCAAGTAATCACGTTTTCTAATTCTAGTAATGTGATAATAATGAATATGGCAGCTAAGTCAATCCAATCACTTTGCTGATTCTTGTCAAATAATCACAGCGAATATGACAGTCTTCATGATCGTAATCTTGTGATGATATTTCTCAAGTTTTCTCTATACCATTGGTAGTACAATGGCATCCAGTGGGAAAATGCTCGTAAAGTTGGCTTTGAAAAAGGCAACGCAGCAACAAGATTATCAGACAGTACAATTAAAGCCGATAATAGGGTACAGAAGGACAACATACCGCTGCCTGTTAGTGTTACTGTGGCTGAGCTTATAAATACCGATTATGTAGTATCGCTGATAAATCTAGGCCTGCTGAGGCTGCTATAGCCGATCTGAGGACAGACATGCCTGCCTTAACCTATAAAACATTCTGAGACTGATATGAATGAGGGCAGCTTTGACTGTGACATCAATGAAATTCCTGCTACGCTTATTGCTGGCCAAGACCCTGAAAATTATTATAATGACAATAGTCTTACCGTAACCAAGACTGTCACGGTGAATACCCTGAGTAACAATTCCAGTGAACCTAGGCCTGTTGATGTGAGGAGCAATATGCCTGCTATAACCACCAGAGACTCTAAATTGAAACGGATAAGGGCAGCTCTGATAGTAATATCGATGAAACCCCTGTCAAGCCCGCCGTTAAGCAAAGTTCCGAAAACCATGATAATGGTTATGTTGACGATCAAATGAATAAAGTCCCTCAACAGCAGCCAGAATGAACGTCAAAGTAAGTAAGATGATACTGCTATTATGAAGACTATAGCTATTTTATCACTTTGTTTGCTTTCTAGCCAAACGTAAGATTAAAATACGTCAAGAAAAAATATTTTTACCAAATTTTGTGAAGTAAATAAATTCTCAATAGTTAGTTTTTTGAATCTAGAAAGACGTCGAATTGAAGATCAGAAGGCATACAATAAAAAGAAGTACCTACTCCTCAATCGTTACAAGAAAACTTGCCGAAAGATGTGCCTGAAAAAATTTACCCACGAGCAGAGGATACTCATCAATCAATCGTTCTGGGATTGATCCTTTCCCCAAAAAAGATTGCGGCTTGATAGTCACATTCTTGTTAACCCCGTAATAACCAGGAAAAATGCCCAAGACCTATACAAATATTCTCATTCATTTTACTACTCACTGCCTCTGTCAATGTCAAAGGAATCAGTTTGTAAAGTCATGTTTCTCAGAACACTGAGACTAAAAACAAGTGGTATGATTAGGGAGTTCGTGAAACGTAAAAAAACTGAAGTGGGGACTCTGGTAAAAGACAATCGTGGACAGTCAGCTCCAAAAACCAAACTTGATAAAGAATTCGGAAGCACATCAAGTCCTATCATCCCCAGATTAGCCACTATAAATATCAGAATGCACCCATCAAGCGATACCTTGAGCCCCATTTGACAATCACAGCTGTGAGAAAACTACAAGTCGACGCATGGAGATATCAGTTGCATAGTATATCAGCGGATGTTTCAATCAAAAAACATTGGCTTTGGCAAACCATCACAGAACGAGTGTGACGTTTGTGCAAAGACCTTGATGGAGCTCATAATGTCGATGCTTGTGAGCAATGCAAAGTTGGCCAAGACCATAAGAAAAAGGCTGAAGAAACTCGCATTCATTGCCGCGGAAGACGGGGGTAAAGATGTAAATAACACTAGTATATTTACTGCTGATATGCAGAAGATTATCCTTCTTCCCAAATGGAGCCTTAAAGAACCCTTCTTCGTTAGCAGATTGGTTGTCTTCAATAAGACATCTGCATCATAAAAGAAGATGGTAACTTTGTCATTTTGTGGCACGAGGCTATCTCAGGTAGATTTGGTGTGAACGTTGCCTCCTCTTATATAAAGTGTGTGAATCAAAACTGGGGCCCTCAGAGTATCATAATGAAGTATTCCGAAAGGGGATACACATTTAGGCGTGCTGACAGCGACCATGGCAGCTGAACAAAAATGAAGAAGTGTCCCAAGATTTGTATTTTCAGAATTTCGTAGATGTCTGCGAAAAATCTGGGGCGAAGATCAAGCCAATCGTAATGCAATATTATGATTTTTGAAATTTGAAGACAGTCATCGTCACAGAAAATCCAGAAAAATTACGCTACCTCATCTCGACTCAATATCTGCGGCAGAATCCCGAAAAGGTTCACGCGCAATGTGGTTTAAGCAAGGTTTCGAGGGAAACTACCAATAGTTGACTTTCTAAAACCCAAGTTCAGACTGGACGTTGCCCTACCTACAAAAAATCAACCAAGAGGCATTTCTGGCTTGAAACGTCAGAATATTCTCAAAGATTCATTCCCAGCAGCTAAGAGAAAATTCTGGTTGAAAATTCCAGTGAATGAGAGAAATGATGATCTGATTGGACACTTTGAGTATAGTTTATATAAACAAACTACATTTCATGTTCTTTTTATATTTCCCCTGAATTTGTTCAGTTTGTAAGCAATATAGTAAAGTGCCATTTACATACTAGATCTTTGTTGATGGAAATCTTTAGTTGAGCAATTGGTTGGATATGGCAAAATCTAGTAAGTCGTTTTGCTACCAGGTTAAACCAGATAATGTGATAAAAAACAAATGCACTGGAAAAGCTTTAATTATCTTCATTCAAAGCGCCAAAACAAAATTTAATTTATATTAAGCAGCTTAATTCTGAAACAAAATACGTTTCCTTTGTTTTCTCAAATTTGCGTTCAATGACCTTACTAAGCATTTCCAGATAACAGGACTAGTGTTGGCAGGTGTAGGACATCCAGGAGAAGCGTGGACGCACCAAGGACGACAATCCATGAGTGAGAGCTGCCTAGAGTTTTAAATCTAGAGATGGAGAGCAATGAGCACCTTAAATGGACCCAATTGGAGCAGGTGCAGCATTGCACCGACCTGCCCCTGCAGGTCATATTACCTGCGCACACTGAATGGTAAAAGACGGGGCCAGGGTTAGGATGAACGTTGCCGCTCATCAGGAGAAGACGGAAAATGAGAGGACGGGCAAGAGAGAGGCAGGAAAAGAAGAGGAAAAACGGTCGACCGATTTTAGAGAGGCTGGGTGCTGCCCTTCTGCGGTGATTCAGAGGGCAGCCAGGTGAAAAATGGTGTGTGAGGGGAGTGCCCGGGGTGACTGGGACCTTCGGGTCCAACAGCGATTTTGACCCAACCCAACGGGATCGGGGACCACACAACCACGTTAAGGGAGCTGTTGATTGGTGCAACCTTTATTTCCTCGTCACGCTTGCTGTGTCGCGCGTGTCGCCTTTGTTGGAACGGTGAAAGTCTTATTTTGAACGCGTATAAATCCGAAATTGGCAGAATTGAGAAATATTTGTACAGCCATTGCGGCGGTTAGACTAAGGACACTGCAAACGACATTCAGTTCTGTTTTGCCATGGACTCTTTATGCCGCATTCTTTTCGGCAAGCCTGATTCATTGTATGATCTCTGAGAAAGTTCGTGTGGCGATGCTAGGCTTCTGGGCGACCAAGTTTCCCGCCATGGCCCCGTTCTGAGGAAGCGATTGGGTGGCAACACAGCAATGTTGAGAAGTAAAACTTTCCCAGACGATCAACAACTTACTTTGATTCCGACGAGGCGACACATCATCCGACGATAGAGAGAGATCAGAATGACCGGAAGGCAAGGCGACTCGAGGAGACTTCTTTAACTTTTGTCTATAAAATAAAAAAGTATAAATTGAAACTTATGCACGGTAAAGTTTGCATTTTGCATACCATCTTCACCAACTTAACAAAGTTTTCGCAGATTTTTGCAATAACCATATTGATATCAACATGATCTTTGATGCAAATTTATTTTGATGTGGTGAGAAATTAAGACTTTGTGCTTTCCTAGTCCAATTATTTACAAACCTCCGGTGGCTCTCCGACGGCATGACCGCTTTTTTTGATATTTCCATGCGTTCATCTTCTGTCATACTTTCGTCAAACTGCACCATGTCATCGGGCAATTCACGGCGAGACGGACGGCTTCTCTTGTTTGACTTGTTTTTGATTGAATTGCCGAGTTTAGGTGTCGTCGACTCCGTCCATACGTCTTCAGAAATCGAACTAAAGATAGAACAAAAAGCTTGAATATCATTTCTTTACTTCTACACCGGTTTACGGTTAATCGTAATTGCTGGTCACGTGCTTGGACGTCATGCATTTGCTTTGCAAGCACGTCCACAGAAGCAACTAATGTAAGTCGTGATACGTATATTTTAAATCGCATTTCATTTGCTCTGAAGGAGTGCACACAACCGAACCGAAGGATACAAAAATTAATAGCAATATAGTAGATTCGAAAACCTTGCGTGGAATGCCTTTGATTCGAAAACCTTACCAGAGATTATTGACTTACGTTACTGAACGCTCTTCCACATCCAACTCTTCTTTTATTGAAGAACTGTCTTTGCTGTTGGTCGGGTTTTTATCATTGAGGTTTTTATCTCTGTGTGATGCAGAAAAAGAAGTAGTGCTATGTTCCGACATTGGAGTGCGGCTGTTTTGGTCAGATACTCGATGGGAGCCACTCCAACTATCGTAAGTGGTTGTCACACTTTTCGTAGCGTTTCTATATTAAAACATATCATTAATTAATTACTGCAAATAGTGAACGACTTAGACTTTCAAATGAATTGAAGGGGTGGTGATGAGGTCAGACAGCAATGCGAGGTAAAAACTTGCGATCGTTCTCTTGTAACTATCGTGAAGTTGGATTCAATTTGTCATTGTTAAAATGTTTATCGCTCCTCCTCCTCCTCAAAGTAGAACCAACGAAGGATTCCATTCATAATGCAAATTCAATCAGGAAAATAGAAGACACGGGCAGGACACACTTTGGTCTCATCAGAACACAACGGTGAAGCTGCACAAAAGTAATCATCTAGAATGCTGTAGAAGGCTGCTATCGAATACCCATCATTGCCAGCCTGCTTCGTTGGTAGTGAGGCTACCGTCTATAGTTATGACTGATTTAAAATTGCGTCACTTTACTTCAACCCAATCAGCGTGCTTCATCACTTCCTACTTGATGGAAATATGCGACGCAAGACCTGGAAGTCTCGTTTCACACCGAACTTACGCTAAAGCAATCTTCAGCCATGCCAACAATTTAGACTGCCTTTAGTGGATGGTAAATAATTGCCTCTTATAATTATGTTGTGCGAGCAATTTCACACAACGATTAAATATTTCTCTGTCAGACAAAAAAGGTGCTGTAATGGCATCACACCAGAGCAAAAGTTTAACTCAACAACAACAACAAAAACCAACGAACTAGTAGAAAGTTAATTATTCTCTGATCACATTCCCCTAACCTTTTGCAACCTATACACAAATGAACTTTAAGCACATAAATACGAGCCTGTCAGTGGCTGAATAAGAAGTTCCACTTCTGTTTGATAATTCACGAGTGCCATATAATGGAAGACGTTGAGAAAGAGCTCGTATGGAAGCTTGAGCGACTTCAGTTTGCAAGTGAAGAGATTTACGGGCTTCCTCCTGATCAAAATCAAAAAAAAAATTTGCAGTGTTTTTAAAGTTTTCACTTCTATGCCAACGGTTACAATTTTCATAAATGTCCACAAAGGATTTCCACACAATTTTTCTAACCAAATTCCATGACTTTTAATGAAATAAATTTAACTTTTTCATGACTTTTAAGCGTTTCCAAACATTATTTCAAAAAGTATTATTCTGCAATAGATGACTAGAATACGTTAAACCATTCAATCCAGGAATTTAATCATCACTTTTATCAAATTCACAAAGCGCTTGTAAGTTAAATTCATGACATCTGACGGTAGCAATTCTGACCCGGTCTCTCGGTGCAACTCACTCTGTCACAAGGGCTATCCGCCTCAAAAAGAAAGAGGTTCCAAACAATTATCAATATTACCACGTCTTGTTGAACAATCAGCCTCACAATAAAATGGTAACTATATTCATTTGTCAGAGGGCGATTATTATCAGTTTGATGTCGTAGCATTGTTTCCTTTTTATCAACAATGGTGCATAGTTTGTAGACAAATTAAATTTTTTACCACTTGAATAATTTTGTCCCCAAGCAGATAGATCAGTTAATATGACGTGAATAAGGGGTAACACTAATAATTCTCTTAATTCTCTAGCTTTTTGCACCAGGTTTACGTCCTGCGTCAGAAGCGATTCGCATGATTTTGTACGAGTGAGATGAGCGCAGTAAAAAGTTGGATTCTGCCGTAAGTTACTGTAGTACCACTACAACTGTAACGAGTGAATTTCCTAAATTGCAAACCATGTTATTCTCAAACATTGACAAATAATTTGAAATAGCACTTCAACGACATAAAAAAAAGGCATACTAAGCACGACAACTTTTTGCCTTCATATTTACGAGATATCATCTTTGTTACACAAAGAGCACTGCTAATAAACTTTACAGGCAATAGCTTTAATGAATGCCATTCCGCCCGTAAACTGAGGTGAGTTAACAGTTTTTAAATAAACTGAAAACTGCAACTGTAAATACAGAATGCTACTAAAATTAACCTGATACTAAACCAGGGGTGTAAAAATACAGTAGCGTGTTCGAGTAGTCGTGCGACCAAAAAGTTTACGTGCGCGAAAGGGATTTGTAGCGATTTATGCAAATGAATAATGGATGGCAAAGTTTATACATGTGTGTGCACTAAAAATATCTACGCGCTATTAAATTGCAAAAAGTGTTTAAACCCCTGATTTACACATATGATTGCAACAATCAGAATGTTGCAGTTTCTAAACGTTTTTTTGGAGAAAGGAATAAATAAAATAAAAAAAGGACTTCTGAAATAGTCGCCTACTTCTTCAATCTGCTCCAGTTCACCTAACAAACTTGACCTGTTTACTCTGGCTACAATCAATATCTGATACCAGGCATTTACTAAACCAATAACATATGTTATATCGATATACTGGTCACAGATGCAAGAAATGCCAAACCATTGCAGCATATACTGCACACTGACAACAAAGATAAAGATGCTAGCTATGCCTAAATACCGTGGAACAGTAACAAAAAAGCAAATGCAATTCATCTAATAGTAACTAACATATCCGTTCTAGACTCGACTAACTTATTGTGATAGTAACAGAAGTTATTGAACTGCTGAAGGAAAAGTCTTCAATTTACTTAAAAATTATTGACTTCAGTTGCAGAATAATACGATTTACTTTATTTAAACTTTTCGTTATTTGATCTTGTGGTCACAGAAAAAGCAGTACAATTTTGCATAGCATAAAGGTGTTTAAGCCCAATTCCACGACACCTGTAACCTGAGGCTAGGGATAGGCAATTCAGAATAATATACTATTCTAGAATAGTTAAACCGAATCCAGAATCCGAATCCGAATTCTTTTTGGCGATTAGCACAATCAATATGAATTTATTTATTACAAGTTTACAACAACAAAAGCACAACCAGAGAACGAGTTTATTGCAGTGTCTGCACGTGTGTGCATCATGAAAAAACGGACGCATTCGATCAATGTTTGTGTGTGCGAGTTAGTTTTTGAATCATTGCGTGCAAATAATACTTTTACAAAAAGAAAATCTGTGAACAAGCAACGTGATAAAGCTTGCAAGCAGGATATTAACCGAATCCTATTGGATTCGGATAGTTTGGGATTCGAATCCTTCGGATTCGGTATTCTGAATTGCCCATCCCAACCTGAGGCCACGCTTAGTTTTTTGACAACACTTTTCAGGATATTTTTTACCAATGGAAATATAGCATCTGCACAAATTACTCACGCAAAGCATTTCTATCACGAGCATTGCAAGTAACCAGAAGAAATTGGTAAAAGCCTTTTCCCAGAGCATTACAACTAAGACCTTTTGGAATAGATGAGAAACAAGAGACGTTTTAATCACCAACCCAATGCTCTACCACATGAGCTATCGCTAAACTGAAAAAGTGATTAATTTTTTCATTTCAGCGACAGCTCAATTTTTTGATGGTGAAGGATTTGAAAGAGCAATTTCGGAAATCATTCAATTCTCTCAAATCCTTCATCGTCTCACTTATCGAAACCAGGTTACCCGCTTATAAAATTTTCATTTAATAATCCTTTTGAGTTCTCTGCAATTTGATCAGTCTCAATTGCAAACGATAATGGTGACAACACCGAACCTTGAAAAAGTTTAGAAAATTTCATGACTTTTCATCGTTTAGTAAATTTCAATAACTTTCTAAGAAAATTTTTTTAAGGATTTTCAATAATTTTCCATGACCGTGGGAACCCTGTCCAGAGCGAACGACCAAAATAGCATCAGAATTGCGATTCGCACGCAAGTTTGCACGAGATCAAATGTTAAAAAATCAAAAAAGCAACAATAACAACTGCGTTTACGTTCCACACTTTTCAAAGCCTTCAACAGAAAGATAAAAAAAGGTTCGCGTTGTATGTTTTCTAAAACACATTACATATGGTTATCACTCTAACTCGCGCAAATTTTATAAGCTTGTTTCTGACAATGCTCGGCCCAGGCTGGCAGCAATAAGCTGGTAGCCTTAAGGAGCACAGGAAACAGTTCGAGTTGCATCAGCGAAATCAAAGGAATCTTCTGCGCTAGTACGAGACATCAAGGTTCGGTGTTGTCCCCATTATTGTTTGCAATTGAGACTGATCAAATTGCAGAGAAAGCATAAGGATTATAAAATGAAAATTTTATAGGTGGGTGACCTGGTTTTGAAAAGTGACACGATGAAGGATTTGAGAGAGCAATTGCGGAAATTGAATGATTTTTTTGAAAAGCAAAGGTTTGAAAATTAATCTCGGCTAATCAAAAAGGTAGTATAGAGGTTGAAAAGAATAATAGACAGAGCAAAATAGATTCACGTAATATGTGCAGTGAAAAGAAAAAGCGGCTTCTGTATGGTGTTTCAAATGCGAAAAATTTGTTCATGAAAGCATACAAAAAGAACACTCCAGTTTCGCAAAGCACTTTGTTTGTGAACATCGCACAAAGACACAAGGGCGAAAAGAAGAAAGCGTTCTGCTGCTCGGGAGACAACTTCAATGCCCATGGATGTAAACCAGCAGCAACCAGAGTTGGTTGGATAAAGTTTCGATAATGTGCCAAATCGCTTACAGAAAAAAAGGTTTCAAAAAAGATGTAAGAAAAATTCTAACCAAATTGTGTCAGGTTCCACTTTTATACGAAAGTGAGACATTGCGTTTAAACAAAAATAACAAGGCAATTTTGAAAGGACCAAGAGAGCAATAATTAGGGCAGTGTGTGGTGTAAAAGGAAGGACAAACAAAATAGCGAGAAACTGTTGAATACGTTGGGTAAAAGAAAACATTGAATAGAATTGCAAAAGCAAATGAGATTCGATGGTTGAGGTATATTTTAAAAAGTGATAACAAGGATGTAATAAAAAAAAGACAGTGGTCTATAAAGTAAAAGGCAAAAAAGCAAGGAAGACCGACAACTCCCCTACAAGTTAGGATACCACAAACCCGGAAAAGTGGAGGAAGGACAATCTACTGCATCCAAATAAGGAAAATCTAGTCCCCTCGGTCTACGGGGAAAGCACCGGACGCTAAAATACGGACTACTAGTGCTGCCACAACTATAGCGTCATTGATAGTAATTCAAGCAGAAAGCAATATAGTCGAGCTAAACGAATGAAAAGTCAGCCAACCAATCGTATATTTTGAACACTATAAGGAATAAAACTTGTTAAACTGTCTCATGGTAAACCAGTGATAGATTTTTAACACGTTTTGGAAACATGTTTAAAATCATCACCAAGACACCGCCATTTCTTATTCAAACTTTGTCCTCTCACTCTATCTCTCTGCCTCTCCCTTTCTCATGCCCAGGCTGACTACCGTTAAGTTAATACATTAAATGCTTCAAGGACACAAAATTAAAACAAGGACGATGTTTCTGATTTGGCTCCTATAGGAGCAAAGAGGAAAATGCGAAGCCTAGATCTCTTTGAGAATCATGACGTTAATCTCGGTATAACCAGTCAATACCTCACGATTATAAATCAACGTTGGTAGAAGCTCACTTCAAGAGGGACCCACAATCGGCACCTGCTGCAGCGGGGAAAGTGAAGCCAAACTTTTAGTGGAAGAACGTTTTGGGAACAAGACCTAAGCACACCGATTAGTTGAGCTACACAAAACTAAGCTGCGCTAATCAACAGCCCCCTCAATGTGGTGGCGTGGTCCCCGATCCCGTTGGGGTTGGGTCAAAATGGATGTTGGCTTCCCTCAAATACCCCGAAATCTCCCAAAGCAAACATTTCTGCTGCGCTGCACTCTGAATCACCACAGAAGAGCAGCATACACTTTCCCTACAATTGGTGGTTAGTCTTTTCTTCTTTTGCTATCCTGCCTCTTTCTCTCCCACCTTATTCTTATTCTACTTCTGATGAGGGGCAACGTTCATCCAAATCCTAGTCCTATCTTTTCCTGTTTTGTGTGCGCCAGCAATGTGACTTGAATCAGCAGGTCAGTGCAATGCTGTATCTTTTCTAAATAAATGCATTCAAGGTGCACCTTCTCATCTTTGAAGTTTTAACTCCCTTTCCAGCTCTCACTCCCGGAGCTATTCACCCATGGTGCATCTCGGTTTCTCCTAAGAGTACCCATTTATTCCATCAACGCTGAGTCATCTTCTCAGGGACCCTTCAGCACGTATACTTCCATTGTTTACAACAACCCACTCAACCACTTATCTGCCAATGCAGCTCTTTCCCCTCACTCTCGCTTACAAACCTACAACCCTTCTTTTGCTCTGTCATTAACCCCTCCTTCTCTTTCTTCACAACCCCCTTCTTTACTTCTGGGTCTTCTACCACAGCTCCTGCTTTTTCTTCCTTTCCGGATTTTCTCGGGTCCTCCAATTGAACGCTGGAGGTTTTCTTGTCAAAAGCGCTGAACTTCTCCACTCTCTTTCACGCTTTCCTGTAGATCAGTGGTCTTCAACCTTTTTCCTGGAGCGTAACCCCAAGAAAACATTCCAGTGACTCGAGGAACCCTTGTAAGATAATTTAATTGTCTTATGCAAAAAGCAGTATTTAATTTACTTAATTAAATAAAATGAAAATTTGTGTAACTTCTGGCGGAACCGTGGTTGAAAACCACTGCTGTAGATTTTACCTGTATTCAGGAACCCAACCTCAATTCTACTTCATCTTTCAGAATTCCTGGATACTCTGCTCTGCAATCAGATTGCACTCGCTCCCAATCTGGCTCTCTTTTTCCTGATGACTTACATATAGCTACAGTGTAGCCACCTTTGTCAGACAAGGCCTATTTGCTTCATTGCTCTTACTTGTATGATCTATTCACCAGGCTTTGGCAGACCACCAAGGGTGCGTGAGACTACGACAAAATATACAAAAAGTTCAACATATGCATTATACAGTTAGTGTGAAAACCTACCGTACATCCCCTGCACTGTGCAGTTGGACTTGTACATAAAAACGCACGAAGTGCAACTTCTAAAAAAATGGCAAAACAAATACACTTTACTAATTACTTTATAGAAATTTATTTACAGTAGACGCCGCTTATTAAGCCTACGGTTTATGAGCCCACCCGCATATTAAACCCAAATTCGTCCGGCCCGGAATGGCCCAGAATTCTTCCATTTGACTGTGTATTAACAAAACTCTCTTTATACGCCCAAAAACCCGTTTAATAAGCCAAAATTTTCTACGCAATTCTTTTAAAATTGTTTCAAAAAACTGAATAACTAACGAATTTCATTACGTAATTCTTGATTTTTTTCTCGGTATGGATAAACATCAAGCATTTTGGTTACTGTCTAAAATTCTTCTGTTTTGTCACAAACCCTTCATGTCTAAAAACTGATTACGTTTTACATGGAGCAGGCTGCACCTGCTTGATAATGCGTGAAATCATGAAACAACGTCACAATACACAAATTATGGTCAATCAGTAAAGCGGCAGTGATCAAAGGGAAGACATTTTATCTTTATTACAGTTAGCCACAAATATTTTAGCTCAAAATATTTAGAAAAAGTCGTCCGTCGGTTAACAAGCCCACCCGCTTAACAAGCCCAAAGTCGTCCAGTCCCGAGACGGGCTTAATAAGCGGCGTTTGCATCGTGCGCTTGTAAATGCTGACCAGCCTATACTGTGTTGTTGCAGTGCCAACAGTGGTTACGTGCTCAGGCCACTGAGGGATATTGCAGTCTTTTCAATCACGGCTCGTTAAACTTAGTTTCATATTTTATACTCCACATTTCTCGAATAGCTGACAGTCAAGCTGGAGATCTGTAAATACCATTTTTAAAGTCTTCGGTAGCACTCAACAAGGAAATTAAGCAACGACTGCGAAGCGGACGCTCTAACCACTACCCACCATGCAGCTTGCCCTGGGATTAAGTTTGAATTTGTGAAGAGTCGGTTGCGCTATCAATAAATTCTTAAATCGAAGAAATTGTTGAATGACGTAAATGAAAGTATAGGGGAACCTAGCACGTTTGCTATCAAAAGAAGAATGGGAAAAACTACAAACGAAGAGAAGTTTAAGTGCGGTTTTATTGAATGTCAATACTTTAAAACACTTTATTGAATGGCCTTCCGACGTTATTAAATTTACCCAAAAAAAAAAAGAAAACGATTCAATGTCATCTATTGTTCGTTTTGCATTATCGCTTTATCCTTCCTCGGTAGCTGGAGAGAAAAACTGACGTGGAATAATGCCAATGTCCGAGAAAACAATAGAAGCACAAATGGTTCACAAAGTTTGGGAAGCCATGCTGTACACCATCATCGCTAATTTTTATCTTTTGCAGCAAATTGAAAATCGCAAGGGCATAACCAGTGACTTGCCTGCATTTCAGCCGCCATTTTTCTTTTTTCTTCCGCCAAAGCTTTATTTTGTTCCGC
The DNA here is from genome assembly GCA_963675345.1 of Trididemnum clinides. Taxonomy (NCBI): domain Eukaryota; kingdom Metazoa; phylum Chordata; class Ascidiacea; order Aplousobranchia; family Didemnidae; genus Trididemnum; species Trididemnum clinides. The sequence goes on from OY776296.1 coordinate 33,871,186, forward strand.
TTCGTTCGCAGCAGCATCTAGTTTAACTGATTGCATCTTTTGACTTGCTTCCAATGCTTTCTCCTTCGCTTTCGCTGCCAACCTTTCCATTTCCACTTCATGCTGGAGCTGCCGAGACTAAATAAAAAACTTGTGTTAAAAGAGTGCACATTCTGTGCATCGCCAAATTGAAAAGATTCACAATGATATCTATGCAAATCAATGTCTTTAAGATATCACTGCCAAATACAATGCCGGGAAGGTTAAGCATGGCTGGCAAACATGTATGACCACCATCATCGCCAGTTATTTTGTATCAGATTGATTTGCAAACGACCTTTTAATTTACAGATACACTCCCAGACAAACATAAACGATACTTATTTTAGCTTTTGAACATAGAATGAAAAATTTGAACTTACTAAAGTTACTAGTACTTACATTACTGTCAAACATATCAGTAAAATCTTAAACATGTTATGATAGGATTGCTTCAGAAAACAAACAATATGATAGCAAAGTTTATTCGCTTGTAAAATGGTGTCAGGCTATATTTGGAAGCAATGCGACTACATCACCTGTAAAATTTGCGCGACTGACACAGCCTCTTGCTGGGCCATAGCTACACCCTGTGTCCTCTCACATCCCATCAGTTGATTGATTTGTTCGCCAATTGTTTCGTATCGGTTCAACTCCAACGCCATCTTCTGCTCCAACACAGCTGGCGAAAAGCGCATCGGAATGGAAGAATCAGGAACAGTCGCTAAAGCACAAAATATTTGCTTCAGTAATTTCAAATACTGACAAAAATTCAACATCCAGCCACGGATTTTTCACACTAAACACTATCACCTGCGCTGGTTTGACTACGAGACCGGTATGACAAGCCGGTAAAGTCCTTTTGACCACACCAACTAACAAAAAAGACCTGCGCTAATCAACAGCCCCCTCAACGTGGTGGAGTGGTCCCCGATCCCGTTTGGGTTGGGTCAAAATTGCTGTTGGGACTTCCCGAAGGTCCCAATCACCCCGGGCACTCCCCTCACACACCATTTTTCACCTGGCTGCCCTCTGAATCACCGCAGAAGGGCAGCACCCAGCCTCTCTAAAATCGGTCGACCGTTTTTCCTCTTCTTTTCCTGCCTCTCTCTTGCCCGTCCTCTCATTTTCCGTCTTCTCCTGATGAGCGGCAACGTTCATCCTAACCCTGGCCCCGTCTTTTACCATTCAGTGTGCGCAGGTAATATGACCTGCAGGGGCAGGTCGGTGCAATGCTGCACCTGCTCCAATTGGGTCCATTTAAGGTGCTCATTGCTCTCCATCTCTAGATTTAAAACTCTAGGCAGCTCTCACTCATGGATTGTCGTCCTTGGTGCGTCCACGCTTCTCCTGGATGTCACACACTGACCAACACTATGTCTTGTTCTTCGAGTTCCTCCAGCTTGTATACCTTTACTAACCCCCTTCTGCCAATGCAGCGCTCCCATCCCGCCCAAGTCTACAAACATCCTAACTTCTTTCCACCCACTTTGTATCTCCTCCCTCTGAACCCCCCCACTCCCTCTTCTTTCAGGCTGCTTTCTATACCTCTTGCTTGCTTTTCCTCCCCTGACTCGCTCAGGTTTCTTCAATGGAATGCCGGAAGTCTTTAAGCCAGGAGCACTGAACTACTACACATTATCTCGCTAGATCCTGTGGATCTTCTTGTATCCAGAAATTTAACCTGAACTCCTCTTCCTCATTTCAGATTCCTAGATACTTTGCTCTGCAATATGATCGCGTTCACTCCCAATTTGGAATTTTTTTCTCGCGATGACCTGCACGCTAGCAGTGGCGTAATCATTTTCGTCAGGCAGAGCCTATCCTTCACTGAACTTTCTACCTCCTCTCTCTCTCTCGTTGCTTGACATAGAAGTGATTAAGATCAACAGGCTTAGATCCTTGCTTCTCGACATGCTTCCTCTATCATCGCCAAGGCCAAGGCTGAGGCATGAGAGGTGACATGCTCATGTAATTTCATCAAATTAGAACGCCTTCACCGAGCGGCTAGTCGCGCCATCTCCGACTACCTCTCATCCTCCCCTATTCCACTTCTTCTCTTCGAGGCTTCTCTACCAGCCCTACGAGTCACCATGACTCATTTCACTATGTCATCTTATGAGCGAGCCCCTGGTCTCCCAACCTCCTTTCCCATTTCAGGTTTGGCTAGACTTGAAAGTGAAACCAAGACTTTGCAGATCATCCTGGAGAGCTTTTGTGTCCACTCACCCGCTCATGCTTCCTTCTACTTAGCCTGGGGAGGCTCTCTATGCTTGTCCTCTCTTTCCTCCTTAGAACCTGCCTTCCTTCACTGTGGAATCCACCCTTTCCTCACCATGCTCCCGCTCTGATCCACCTCTCTCTCGCCAAGGTGCAGATTTCGTTCACCCTGACTCTCTCTCACCTTACGATCTGATGCTTTGGACAGACAGCTCTGTTCCATTTCCTTTTGGAAAAGACGGCTCTGGCGTACTTGCCAACTGTTCTTTCTGTGGCACTGAGGCTACTCTTTCCTTTTTGGTAGACCCAGTATGTTTATGTTTTTCCGCTAAAGCCTGCGCCATTCTGCAAGCTCTTTGCTGGTCTCAATAGCACCAACAAGTCTGCCACTTCTAATCTCTTCTCCTCCTATCTGACTCTCGCTCTGTCCTCGCCACTCTGTCCT